>CM055734.1:5002820-5062068 GCA_029465975.1 Dallia pectoralis
TCTGGTCAAAAGTAGGGCCCTCCAAATGTCATCTGCCTGGGGGCCACCCAAGGTCACTGACTGGTTATTTGGACGACTTTGTGATTATTCAGATTAAACATAATTAGGGATCATTGATTAGGATTAAACGGCGTTTCACCATAACAACACTACACATAATTGCCCTGAAACGGTGGCGGCTAACGATGGTGTAATTAGGTGATTACGGAGAGGCCGGAGAATAATGTTTCCTCTTTCACTTTTACAGCGATCATCACAATTTCCCCACTATCTCTCTCTCTCTCCCTTCTTTCGCTCTTTTAATTTCTCTCTCTCTCCCCATCTCTACCTCCCTCTCACTCTGTATTTCTGGGTCTTCGTCTGTTATCTCTAAATGGAGCAGCAGGCCGACAAGCCTCTCTGTTGGTACTAATGTCCTCTTTAATTCGTAATCTTCTCCGTTTTTCTCTATGGTTTCCTGATGACATTTCTATCGCGGCTTAATGCGATGCGACCAACTGACATTGGCTTACCCCGGTCTTGGGCTGTCTCTCTTAGAATGCCAGAAGACTAAACATTACCATACTGTAATGACATGGTAATGAGATGGTAATGAGATGGTAACACGTTCTGAAGGGATCCTATGAAATGTAAATATTAGTATGTACATTAAAGGACATGAGTGTCTCTGAATGCCCTTGGCATCACCTCGTCACATAAAGTCACCGAGACAAAAGGCCCCTGGGCCCTGGTGGATCCTGGTGGCTCCTGGGTCAATTGACCGGCTTCAAAGGACCTATTTTGTTTACTCCTTTTAAATCTTATTTGTTGATGTACTAATCCTCTTATTAGATGATCGTTTTTTGTTCTTCCACCTGCTTTGACAGAGTGGCCATGGTTGTCAACTGGTGAGTCCCGACCCCAACTTGGACCAGAGGTTGTCAACTGGTGGGTCCCGACCCCAACTTGGACCAGAGGTTGTCAACTGGTGAGTCCCGACCCCAACTTGGACCAGAGGTTGTCAACTGGTGGGTCCCGACCCCAACTTGGACCAGAGGTTGTCAACTGGTGGGTCCCGACCCCAACTTGGACCAGAGGTTGTCAACTGGTGGGTCCCGACCCCAACTTGGACCAGAGGTTGTCAACTGGTGGGTCCCGACCCCAACTTGGACCAGAGGTTGTCAACTGGTGAGTCCCGACCCCAACTTGGACCAGAGGTTGTCGACAGGTGTGTCCCGACAGCAAAATCAACCCCAACTTGGTTAAGGAAGGTGTGTGTGTGTCTTGAGTTGGTGTGTATATATACAATGTTATGAGGTGTGTACTTTACAGCATGTGTGTGTTTCTTATGGTTGTAGTGTGTGTGTGTGTGTGTGTGTGTGTGTGTGTGTGTGTGTGTGTGTGTGTATGTGTGTGTGTCTATAATGGTCATAACTGAATCATCTATTCAGTGTTAGGCAGCCTAACTTGGCTTGCGTCCCAAATGCCTGGGTCCCAAATGCCTCTCTACATGCTAAAGTGCACACTGCTTTCCCAGGGCCCCATAAACCCTCTGGTCTGAAGCAGTGCTGTACACAGGGACGAAAGGGTCATTTGGGACATGACTTGTGTTCCCTCCTGGCAGACGACAAACACCTTAACTGTTATGTTGTCTGGCTGGACCACACACACACACACACAGTCCGGTTTTGTTAGCGCTGAATTACATTCCGGTGAGGTAATGCATCACGTCACCCACCACACAACCCAAACACAACCGCCACATGCACACAAGACCGCCACCGTAAGTCTGCGTTGTAACGCGCCGGCGGAAGGTTGCCACATCAAAACAATAAATGGGGTCCAGTCCGTTGCCCCCGAATGGGGCCATCAATCTCCAGAGTGGAACGGTTGAACCATCCGACCGTGGCGTACAACAGAATCTGTAGGACCGTTTATGGTTCCATAGTCACATGGTCCCCCTGACTGCAGACTGACGCCAGCTAGTGGTGAGCTTCAATGTGGTGGACGTCACAGACATCTATACCCTCCCCTCCCCGCCCATATCTAACTCAGTTTCTCTTTAATTCCATCTCCTTCCATTATCTCTCTCAGTTCTCTGAATTCTATTATGTCCCATTCATGCAGACTTTATTGCAACGCAAACAGACACTTAGTGACCAATAAACATCGATCTATTACTGAGTCAAACTCCTTAGCCTCCCAAACATTCAGATTGTTAGGTACATGGGTTCTACATCTGGTGTCAGACAACGCTTCCAGGGATCTCGGTCCATGATGATGCCTGCGATTCTCTTCTCTCCTTAACAAGGTGTTTAGATGACTGAATGCTTGTGTGTGTGTGTGTGTGTGTGTGTGTGTGTGCTGCCCCGTTCTGTGTAAAGTAAATTTCACAATCTGGAATCAGTTCACATAAATATTATACCAGTGTTCCGGTCGCTAAGATGACTCAGACCTGTCAGCAGAACTGTGTCTGTCTATCCGACCGTCTGTCAGCATGTCCGTCTGTTTCTGTCTATCCGTCTGTGTCTGTCTGTCTGTCTGTGTCTGTCTATCCGACCGTCTGTCAGCATGTCTGTCTTTTTCTGTCTATCCGTCTGTGTCTGTCTCTGTCTGTCTATCCGTCTGTGTCTGTCTGTCTGTCTATCCGTCTGTGTCTGTCTGTCTATCCGTCTGTGTCTGTCTGTCTGTCTATCCGTCTGTGTCTGTCTCTGTCTGTCTATCCGTCTGTGTCTGTCTGTCTGTCTGTGTCTGTCTATCCGACCGTCTGTCAGCATGTCTTGTCTGTTTCTGTCTATCCGTCTGTCTGTGTGTCTGTCAACACAGACTGACCAGTGACTTTGCATCAACCATATCTCTGTTTCCTGTTCCCTCAATCCCTCTCTCCCTCCCTCTACTTCTCCCCTCCTACCCTCCCTCCCCCCTCCCCCTTACACTCCCTCTCTTGCTCCTTATCCAACTTTTCTCCCTCCCTCTCACCCTCCCTCTCACCCTCCCTCCCTCTCTCAGAAGCTGCAGTGGAGTATAGTGTGTAGGGAGTACTGGGAGATAAACCAGCTGTGTGTGCTTCTTTTGGAGTGGTGACAGTGGTGGTACTCCTTCAGGAGATACCAGAACTCCTGTATCCCCAGTGTGTTGTCACTCCTGTATCCCCAGTGTGTTGTCACTCCTGTATCCTGTCCTTATTGGCGAGTGTTTCTCACCCAGCCCAATAAAACCAGCGACTCAGGAGTGAACATACATCTACGTGGCTAGTGTGTGTGTGTGTGTGTGTGTGTGCATGCGTGTGTGCATGCGTGTGTGCGTGTGTGTGTGTGCATGTGTGTGTGTAGTGTGTGTGTGTGTGTGCATGTGCGTGTGCATGTGTGTGTGTGTGTGTGCATGTGCGTGTGTGTGCAAGCTGTCACTGGCGTCTTCACTGGGGCGAGGGTTCAGGTTACCATGACGACGACTGTGACTGAAATTCACCTTGTGGCGGCTGTGAGCGGAGAGAGTGCTGAGCTGAGCTCAAGTCCCTGTGGAGGTCGTTGGTTGGTGAGGACGGGTGCTGGCACAGGAGGTCATAGAGAGTTCAGCTGCTAGATGGATGTGGCTGGGATGTGCTTACTAGTCTGTGCGGACCAACCAGTACAGAACAAAGCACTGGTCTGTGAGGACCAACCAGAACAGATCAAACCACTGGTCTGTGAGGACCAACCAGTACAGAACAAACCACTGGTCTGTGAGGACCAACCAGTACAGAACAAACCACTGGTCTGTGAGGACCAACCAGTACAGAACAAACCACTGGTCTGTGAGGACCAACCAGTACAGAACAAACCACTGGTCTGTGAGGACCAACCAGTACAGAACAAACCACTGGTCTGTGAGGACCAACCAGTACAGAACAAACCACTGGTCTGTGAGGACCAACCAGTACAGAACAAACCACTGGTCTGTGAGGACCAACCAGTACCGATCCAACCAGTAGAGATTAAACCACTGGTATCTGAGAGGACCAACCAATCACAACTCATTACCAGCATTTCTTTTCTGGGAAACCATCAGTTCCATGTAATTGAAGTGTTCCAGAACTATCACACCTGATTTAATTGAACACCTGGCTGCACCTAATCATCTAGAAATAGGCCCCTGGCGTGGTAGTTCAGGACTACAACACAATTAAAACCAATTGAAACTAAAGGGGGTCACAGTGGAAAGACTTAAAAAAGTACTCCCCCGACTACCTTCGCTGTGTCACGATTGGTGTGGTGGCGTTGCTACACTTACATTTCGGTGATGCACTTCCTTGTTTCACTTCCGTGTTTACGTTTGTCTCACGGCTGTTTGCACTTTTAATCAATGGGATATAAGAGGGTCGCGAGCAGTGCACTCATTGCTTCGCATTGTTACATGTCACATTGTTTGTAGAGGTGAGTGTTTTTGTAACACGTTAGAATTGTTGTTTGAAGGTGCTTGTTTTAAGTCGCTATATGCGCATTTTCCTTTCATTCGACCAGTACGTGTTTTTGTCGCCGTTTACGGTTTGTTTTGAGTTTGCGTCTTTAAATAAACCTGACCCAAACGGATACATTGGCTCTGCACCTGGCTTCATCCACACTACACCCGACGAGTCGTGACAGAATGCGAAGCCCACAAAGAAGCCAGCGGAGCCAGCAGACGGTGAGTGGATTCCTCGGGGGGGCAAGCTATAGCGCCCCGAAGGATGAAGCTCACCGTCGCACCACGGAGCAGTGGGACTGGGGTAAGCCGGAGACGCCCGAAGAGGAGTATAGGCGCCTCCGTGCTTACTTCGGGTATGAGCCACCGATGCAGCTATCAGGGCCGATTACATCGGGTCCGCGGTCCCTCCCGGAGGAAGGCAAGAGGGCACCCCGAAGGCGTCCCAAGAAGGTTTTTGGGGGGGAGCTAAGGAGGTGTTCCGGGAGGACCGCGGAGAGAGCACCCACGGTCCTGGTGCTGCAGGAACGGCCCCCCACTGCTCCGGGGCTGCAGACAGGGGGAGGGAAACCCCTGGAGCTACAGCCACTACCCCCGCCGTGGGAAGACCCTTTTCTGCCGCCGACGACAGGGACA
Organism: Dallia pectoralis; assembly: GCA_029465975.1. Taxonomy (NCBI): domain Eukaryota; kingdom Metazoa; phylum Chordata; class Actinopteri; order Esociformes; family Umbridae; genus Dallia; species Dallia pectoralis. The sequence continues at coordinate 5,007,876 of CM055734.1, forward strand.
GAAAAACCCCCGGAGGGGTTGGATGAACAGCCCTCAGCTGTTATTAGGACGTGGTGGAGGACATGGCTGGAGCTACAGCCACAAACCCCGCAGTGGGAAGACCCTTTTCGGCCACTGACGTCAGGGACAGAAAAACCCCGGAGGGGTTGGATGATCAGCCCTCGGCTGTTATTAGGACGTGGTGGAGGACATGGCTGGATTTACAGGAACCAGCGCCTGAGATGGTCGCCACCACGCTTGCGCCTGAGATGGTCGCCGTCACGCCAGCGTTCACGATGGTTCCTGCCGTCCCGCCAGCGCCCAAGATGGCTACCGTCGTCCCGCCAGCGCTCAAGATGGCTGTTGCCGTCCCGCCAGCGCCCAAGATGGCTGCTGCCGTCACGCCAGCGCTCAAGATGGCTGCCGTCGTCCCGCCGGCGCTCAAGATGGCTGTTGCCGTCACGCCAGCGCCCACGATGGCTCCCGCCGTCACGCCAGCGTCCACGATGGCTCCCGCCGTCCCGCCAGCGCCCAAGATGGCTACCGTCGTCCCGCCAGCGCCCAAGATGGCTGCCGCCGTCACGCCAGCGTCCACGATGGCTCCCGCCGTCCCGCCAGCGCTCAAGATGGCTGTTGCCGGCACGCCAGCGCTCAAGATGGCTGCCGTCGTCCGCCGGCGCTCAAGATGGCTGTTGCCGTCACGCCAGCGCCCACGATGGCTCCCGCCGTCACGCCAGCGTCCAAGATGGCTACCGTCGTCCCGCCAGCGCCCAAGATGGCTGCCGCCGTCACGCCAGCGTCCACGATGGCTCCGCCGTGCCGCCAGCGCTCAAGATGGCTGTTGCCGCCACGCCAGCGCTCAAGATGGCTGCCGTCGTCCCACCGGCGCTCAAGATGGCTGTTGCCGTCACGCCAGCGCCTACGATGGCTCCCGCCGTCACGCCAGCGTCCAAGATGGCTACCGTCGTCCCCGCCAGCGCCCAAGATGGCTGCCGCCGTCACGCCAGCGTCCACGATGGCTCCCGCCGTGCCGCCAGCGCTCAAGATGGCTGTTGCCGCCACGCCAGCGCTCAAGATGGCTGCCGTCGTCCCGCCGGCGCTCAAGATGGCTGTTGCCGTCACGCCAGCGCCCACGATGGCTCCCGCCGTCACGCCAGCGTCCAAGATGGCTACCGTCGTCCCGCCAGCGCCCAAGATGGCTGCCGCCGTCACGCCAGCGTCCCACGATGGCTCCCGCCGTGCCGCCAGCGCTCAAGATGGCTGTTGCATCGCCGCCCACAATGGCTGCCGCATCGCCGCCCACACTGGCTGCCGCATCGCCGCCCACACTGGCTGCCGCATCGCCGCCCACAATGGCTGCCGCATCGCCGCCCACAATGGCTGCCGCATCGCCGCCCACAATGGCTGCCGCATCGCCGCCCACAATGGCTGCCGCATCGCCGCCCACACTGGCTGCCGCATCGCCGCCCACACTGGCTGCCGCATCGCCGCCCACAATGGCTGCCGCATCGCCGCCCACAATGGCTGCCGCATCGCCGCCCACAATGGCTGCCGCATCGCCGCCCACAACGGCTGCCGCATCGCCGCCCACAATGGCTGCCGCATCGCCGACCACGAAGGCCGCGCCACGACTACGCTCACGATGGCCGCCGCCACGACTACGCTCACGATGGCCGCCGCCACGCTACGCTCACGATGGCCGCCGCCACGACTCGCTCCCGATGGCCGCCGCCACGACTACGCTCACGATGGCCGCCGCCACGACTACGCTCACGATGGCCGCCGCCACGACTACGCTCACGATGGCCGCCGCCACGACTACGCTCACGATGGCCGCCGCCACGACTACGCTCACGATGGCCGCCGCCACGACTCGCTCACGATGGCCGCCGCCACGCTCACGATGGCCGCCGCCACGACTACGCTCACGATGGCCGCCGCCACGACTACGCTCACGATGGCCGCCGCCACGACTACGCTCACGATGGCCGCCGCCACGACACCGCCCACGATGGCCGCCGCCACGACTGCGCCCCGATGGCCGCCGCCACGACGGCGCCCACGATGGCCTCCGCCACCACGTCGCCCACGACGGCGGACTCTGAGCTGCACACGACGGCGGACTCTGAGCCGCACAAGACGGCGGACTCTGGGCCGCACAAGACGGCGGACTCTGAGCCGCACAAGATGGCGGACTCTCAGCCGCACTAGATGGCGGTCTCTCTGCCGCACTAGATGGCGGCCTCTCAGCCACCGAGGCCTTTTCAGGGCTGGACCTGCGGTCCTGGACTGACCCTTTTGGTTTGACTGCGGGTTCTCTCCCTGTTGCTCCCTTGTTTTGGTTTTGTGTTTCCGTTCGGCTATCTGGGGAGCTAGCCTTTTAGTGGGGGATACTGTCACGATTGGTGTGGTGGCGTTGCTACACTTACATTTCGGTGATGCACTTCCTTGTTTCACTTCCGTGTTTACGTTTGTCTCACGGCTGTTTGCACTTTTAATCAATGGGATATAAGAGGGTCGCGAGCAGTGCACTCATTGCTTCGCATTGTTACATGTCACATTGTTTGTAGAGGTGAGTGTTTTTGTAACACGTTAGAATTGTTGTTTGAAGGTGCTTGTTTTAAGTCGCTATATGCGCATTTTCCTTTCATTCGACCAGTACGTGTTTTTGTCGCCGTTTACGGTTTGTTTTGAGTTTGCGTCTTTAAATAAACCTGACCCAAACGGATACATTGGCTCTGCACCTGGCTTCATCCACACTACACCCGACGAGTCGTGACACGCTGCTCCTAGAAAAGCCAGTGGGGGGTCCTGATTCCAGACACGGCTGGATTTAGTGGTGAGGTAGAAAGCCTAATGTGCGGAGCATTATATCAGCAACTGAAAGGTCGCCAGTTACAATCCCTCACCGGAAAAGGTGGGAAATTGGTTTTTCTGCACTCGGTGCCAATTTTGCTTTAGGGAGAAACTTATTTCAATTTACACCAGCGCAGAACACACCTTCTGCACGAGGATGGAGAAACGCAGGCGACCAAATAATAGTGAACATTTATATAATGGATGACGGAGGCCAATGGTTTTCCTAATGGCAGGTCACGTGTCTGTATCCGATAACCTGTCACAGCTGAGTCGCGCTTCAAACAGGTGGAGTGTCTGTCCTCTGGACAGCTCGTGGTTTCCTAGCCAACAGTTGTCGTTGACGTCAGTGGAGAGGACCACAGCTGCATCGGACAGAATTGTTACAATAACACAAACACCCAGTCACACACAACGTGTAAAAAAACTACCAACAGACGCATGTGTACACACACAGACACAACCAACACACACATGTGTACACACACACACACACACACACAGAGACACATATCCACTGCTGAGCGGGAACATTATGACAGGTGAAGCGAATACATTCACCATCTCCAAACAAAGACCCCTGTGGAGGTCTGGATCAGTTCAGGTAGTCAACGTGTTTGCTGCAGAAGAAATGAGCACCAGTCAAAATGTGAGCCACTTTACAAGGTCCAAACTGTTATGGCCAGACGACTGGGTCAGAACATCTGTGAAACAACATGTCTTGTGGGGTTGGTCCCGGTCAGCAGTAGTGAGGAGGTCCAAAACACAAACGGGGCGTTAGACGCCCACAGCTCAGGGCAAGCAGGCTATCCTATGTATGTCACAACACACGGTGCATCACACTCTGCTGCGTATGGGGTTGTGTAGCCACAGACAGTTCTGGGTACTGTCATAAATGCCTACAATGGGCACACACAACTGGACCTTGGAGCAGTGAAAGAAGATCACACAGTGGTTCCCGTGATTGGCCCTTTCAAGGTGTTGCCCCATGGCCTCCAGATCCCCAGATCTTAATCCGGTTTAACATCGGTAGGATGTCCGGGACCAACAAGTCTGATCCACGGTGGCTCCAACTCACAACTTACAGGAAGGATCTGCCACGGACGTCTCTGTGCCAGCTACCACAGGACACCTTCAGCAGTCTTGTAGCACTTAATGTTTTGTCTCAACACTGTAGTGTACACACTACGCACACACACACACACACACCTCCACAGCAACCAGCATGTTATCTCTAAACACGGATTGGAGGAACCTTCTGAGAACGGGAACCAGCCAAAAACACACAGCTCAGATTACACCTCAATCACCACAGCAACCGCTGGCCCAGGAATGGCTGGCTGCTATAGCAACCTCATTACCGAAACAGGCTAGATGGAGAACCAGACAGGGAGGCGCATAACATATATATATATATTAAACATTCTAAGAAAAAAAATATGACAGGCTAGACTTGGCCATCTTGCCATGGCATCAGCACTAACACAATAAACTTAAGAGTGGTTCACCGTTCGGCTACGATGTTAGCTAGCGGCCGTACAAGAGGTTCACAGTTTGGCTACGATGTAAGCTAGCGGCAGTACAAGTGGTTCACAGTTTGGCTACAATGTAAGCTAGCGGCAGTACATGTGGTTCACAGTTTGGCTACGATGTAAGCTAGTGGCAGTACAAGAGGTTCACAGTTTGGCTACGATGTAAGCTGGCGGCAGTACAAGAGGTTCACCGTTAGGCTACGATGTAAGCTAGCGGCAGTACAAGTGGTTCACAGTTAGGTTACGATGTAAGCTAGCGGCAGTACATGTGGTTCACAGTTAGGTTACGATGTAAGCTAGCGGCAGTACATAAGGTTCACAGTTAGGCTATGATGTAAGCTAGTGGCAGTACATGTGGTTCACAGTTAGGCTACGATGTAAGCTAGCGGCAGTACAAGTGGTTCACCGTTTGGCTATGATGTTAGCTGGTGGCAGTACAAGTGGTTCACAGTTAGGCTACGATGTAAGCTAGTGGCAGTACATGAGGTTCACGTTTTGGCTACGATGTAAGCTAGTGGCAGTACATGAGGTTCACGGTTTGGCTACGATGTAAGCTAGTGGCAGTACATGAGGTTCACGGTTTGGCTACGATGTAAGCTAGTGGCAGTACATGAGGTTCACAGTTGGCTGACTAGATGTGGGATGTGATGAGTGTTGGTGATTAGCTTGTTTCTCCGGCTGGTGAATTGTGTGTTTATTGAACCTGTCTGACAGTTGGTTTCAGGGTCGTGGCATTGATAGGAAACTGGCGTCGCTAGATATGACAGTTGCGTCAGCTAATTATCTCACTGCAACACGACGAGGAGGTGTTGGAAGAGAAGCCAGTTGTGGCGTGCGTTTAGATCTCTATGTGTGTGTACGTACGTGTGGCAGACTGTGTTGCTAATCCAATGAACAATGTGAAATCTCTTTCCAGGATCTAATTATTGGCCAGTCAGAGGTGTAATTTTCTCAGCCAAGAGAAAGAGAGAGAGTGTGTCTGTGTGTATGCGTTTGCTGGTGTGAATAAGACAGTGGAAGAGGGAGGGAGGTGAAAAGAGACAGAGAAAAAGACAGAGAGAGTAGGCGGGAATGCTAAAAAGGTTAACGGTGAAAGGTTATAGGTTAATGGTTAAAGGTTATCTAGCTCTCTCCAGACAGCCACGTTAGCACTAAACTCCTCATCTCCCACTGTGACACAAAATGGATGCTCAAATGCAACATTACTCAGAATAATACTACAGAATACAAAAACACAACAGGGGGTGACAGAGAGAAAGATGGGGTGGGGGGGCGAGGCTAGAGATTGGCGCTGTAAGCACCTATAAAGTATAACTATAGGTAAGTACACTCCAGAGATGACACGGCACTTTCTCATTAACCAGACATTGTGTACAGGCCTTGCATTTCTTTAAATAGATAGTGGGCAACAATTATGCCAATTCATCTGAGATCTATTAACCCTGTCTGTAGGCCACACCCACCTGAGTTCTATTGACACTGTCTGTAAGCCCCTCCCACCTAAAATACGATATAGATATAGATTGATATATAGAGCGGGGATAGATAGCTCTGGTCTAGAGCCACTTAACGAAATATAGAGCTGGGATAGATAGCTCTGGTCTAGAGCCACTTAATGCTAAATAGAGCGGGGATAGATATCTCTGGTCTAGAGCCACTTAACAATATATAGAGCGGGGATAGATAGCTCTGGTCTAGATCCACTTAATGCTATAGAGAGCGGGGATAGATAGCTCTGGCCTAGAGCCACTTAACAATATATAGAGCGGGGATAGATATCTCTGGTCTAGAGCCACTTAATGCTATAGAGAGCGGGGATAGATAGCTCTGGCCTAGAGCCACTTAACAATATATAGAGCGGGGATAGATAGCTCTGGTCTAGAGCCACTTAATGCTATAGAGAGCGGGGATAGATAGCTCTGGTCTAGAGCCACTTAACGCTATAGAGAGCGGGGATAGATTGCTCTGGTCTAGAGCCACTTAACGATATATAGAGCGGGGATAGATAGCTCTGGTCTAGAGCCACTTAACGATATATTGAGCGGGGATAGATAGCTCTGGTCTAGAGCCACTTAATGCTATAGAGAGCGGGGATAGATAGCTCTGGTCTAGAGCCACTTAACAATATATAGAGCGGGGATAGATAGCTCTGGTCTAGAGCCACTTAATGCTATAGAGAGCGAGGATAGATAGCTCTGGTCTAGAGCCACTTAATGCTATAGAGAGCGGGGATAGATAGCTCTGGTCTAGAGCCACTTAACGATATAGAGAGCTTGGATAGATAGCTCTGGTCTAGAGCCACTTAACGATATATAGAGCGGGGATAGATAGCTCTGGCCTAGAGCCACTTAACCTTATATAGAGCGGGAATAGATAGCTCTGGTCTAGAGCCACTTAACGTTATATAGAGCGGGGATAGATAGCTCTGGTCTAGAGCCACTTAACGTTATATAGAGCGGGGGTAGATAGCTCTGGTCTAGAGCCACTTAACAATATATAGAGCGGGGATAGATAGCCACTTAACGATATATAGAGCGGGGATAGATAGCTCTGGTCTAGAGCCACTTAACGCTATAGAGAGCGGGGATAGATAGCTCTGGTCTAGAGCCACTTAACGATATATTGAGCGGGGATAGATAGCTCTGGTCTAGAGCCACTTAACCTTATATAGAGCGGGGATAGATAGCTCTGGTCTAGAGCCACTTAACGCTATAGAGAGCGGGGATAGATTGCTCTGGTCTAGAGCCACTTAACGATATATAGAGCGGGGATAGATAGCTCTGGTCTAGAGCCACTTAACGATATATTGAGCGGGGATAGATAGCTCTGGTCTAGAGCCACTTAACGATACATTGAGCGGGGATAGATAGCTCTGGTCTAGAGCCACTTAACGCTCACTACCAGGCTATGTTTCCTTCAACCATACATCACAAGCTGTTGAGTCGGTAACAATGCAGGAGCACTTTTGGCAGAACCATACAGACCCAGTAAGGCTTTAAAACCAATAAGTACGCCAGACACACACATGTACACACACGCACACACACACGCATACAAACGCGCGCACACACACACACACACACACGCCCGCCCACACACATAAAGGGAGCTCAGAATAACTCAGCCCTGCCTGAAGCTATAGTTGCTGTAGCATATAGCCACATTTAAGCTGCTCCGGCACAAATCACACAGAGGATATCGATCAACAGTGGGACACATTCTGGTAACTGCATCTATTCTGATCAATTGGAAAGTACCAGACAATTCCATGGTAAATGCGGAGTACTGTGATGAGGTCATCCATCCATCCACTCATCCATCCACTCATCCATCCACTCATCCATCCACTCATCCATCCACTCATCCATCCACTCATCCATCCACTCATCCATCCACTCATCCATCTGTGATGACACTCTGCATTGTGACAAGAGGCTTTAAGGACGTACATGAGCTCTTGAAATCCTTCTTCTTGAGTTTCCTTCGGATCATAGTTCCCCGGGGACTGGTTGGATACATGTTCCGGGGCAGGGTGCTCATGTTGAGGGAGCTCAGACTGTACGCACTCATAGAGGTGGGGGAGAAGGAGGAGCCTAAAGCTGTAGGAGGAGACAGGAAGTAATGACCGGTGAATCACAGGAAGAGACGGGCATCCTTACACTGCTACAGACCAGTAACTCCACTGCAATGGACAGAAAGCACAGAGATCCTTAATCAAGTACACTGGATAGATGAATAGAAGAAATGGAGAGAGAAAAGGTCAGACTGCATCGGGGTCACACAGAAATGTAATCATTGTAAATGTTCGCATTATTTTTAGTGCAGAATGTTCAAAGGCTTCTGAGAAATATATATATTTATTAAAAGGGATTCATTTTGATTTAATTCAAGTTTATGGAAAACATGTTATGGTTCATGGTTGTATTGTTTGATTTTAGGCTGTATTGTTAGATTGTTGGGGTTGGGTGGGGTGGCGGAAAACTTGCTTCTCTGTGTGTCTGTGTGTGTGTCTCAGTGTGTGTATCTGTTTCTGTATCTGTCGGTGTGTGTGTGTGTGTGTCTGTGTGTCTGTGTGTCTGTGTGTGGTGTCTGTGTGTGTCTGTCTGTTTGTGTGTGTGTGTGTCTGTGCGTGTGTGTGTGTTTGTCTGTGAGTCTGTGTGTGTCTGTGTGTGTGTCTGGGCTACAATACCCGGGTCACCTCGTTCCCTAACTACTGTAAACCCAAGACAAAGCCTGCAAATCCGTTTTAATGAGTCTATCACGGTCCACCTGTTTCTAAACCCTTAAAGCCTTTCGTTAATTAACAAACAACATCCGGACTAACGCTAATAACAGCAAGTAATTGGCTCAGAACGAGAGGAGATGGAGATTTAGGCTGTTTAGGTGTAGCCAGAGTAGCCAGTCTAACCGATGTGTCACTTGTTTCAAAAAATTTCGGAAATTAGGTAAATTCTAAATATAGTATTGGCTCAATGACTGGACGTCTAAGGGAGTGTATTTAGTGAACGCAAGCAAAACGGAAAACTCCTCCACATTTCTCTGGGGACGGCGATAAAGCCCTTTATTACCAAAACCCTGAGCTATCCCGTCAACATGTCCTCTGTGAATTACTTTAGCCATTGCTGAAATTAAAGGTTGACATTTAGCCATTCCCATGACAGAACAGCAGTCGTTTCATTTGGAGCCTGACAGCATAGACGGCAGGCCAGATGAAATGTATACAACACAACCAGAGAAATGAAAAAGCCCAAATGATTTCAAAGCCATCGCCGGATTTTCAGTTCAATTGGCATCAATCACAACAAACAGAGTGGCTAGGAAATCTTCTCCTCCTTACTACCTTACAAATGACTCTGGGGCGAGGTCCCAAATGGTTCCCTATCCTCTTCACAGTGTAGTATACACTACCTCCAGCCAGAGCTATACAGTAGTGCACAGGGCGATACATCTCTCCGTCTACAGACAGAACTAACAGAACACACAGGACTTCTACTGGACCTATTGGTGAAGGACTGAAGTGGCGCGACCGGTTCTGGTCAAGACAGACGGACGGTTCTTTAAGCGCGGCTCAATCAGCAACGATGACGCGTCCACTCATAGATATGGATTGACTAGAGAGTGAGAATCTGTTTGACCCAGTGGACGGCATGAGGGGATGTGTTGGATGTTCTAGTTGACCGCAGATCTATATCCGTCTGTTTACAGATATAGACTGACTAGACAGTGAGAGACAAAGCGAGCGAGAGAGAGAGAGAGAGTGTGCGATAAAGAGAGTGAGCAAGAAAGTGAGAGAGAGATACAACCTGATCTAAATGGTCTGTGTTGTAGACAGGGACAATTAAACGGCATTATGGGTAGTGGAGCTGGTGCTATTCATAAACATCGACAAGCTGTCTCAGAAGAGCCCAAACATCAGCCCGGGTCACCATGCACGACAACCAAAACCCCTACGTGTCCAGAACATTGATCTGAAATCGTTACGAGACCACAGACACGGTGTGTGTGTGTGTGTGTATTGTGTGTGTGTTGTGTGTGTGTGTGCATGTCTGTGAAAAGGGTTTACTTTCCCGGTTAAGAACAACAGTCCCTGAAAGGACAGAACGGGAACGTTTCAGGGGCTAGGGAAACCGAGGATTGGATTTGGGCATACAAGAATAATCTGTGCAATAATAACAATATGTGCGTGTGTATCTGTGTTCGTCTGTATTTGAGTGAGCGGTGAGACAGATCTTCTCCTAGCCATTTTCACAATATACTAAATTAATTTACCCTCACTGCCTTTCTTTCTCTTTGTCGCTGTTATAGCAGTGAGGCTTTATAGGATTGTATGTAAGTCATGTTTCACTATGCTGTATCACTGAATGGTTAGCGCTTACAGGGACTGTTTGGCGCCTCCACTAAGCAGCATTCTCTCCTGAATGAGTGGATAGACAGAACGCGTCTTTAGTTTCTCTATCAGCACTGAGCACCTTGTACCTAACACACTGGATCTGGCAGGGAGCTGAAACCACCTACTCCCACTGAGAGAGGAAGAGAGAGTGAAGAGTGAGGGAGAGACTGCGAAAAGAGAGACACGCGCACGTATAGAAGGAAAGACAAAGAGAGAGAAGAGATCTAGATTTGGGGATAAATAGAGCACTCGGTGCAGTTCGGGGAATGGAGAGACGGAGGGAACCAGAAGAAGACTTTAGTTCCGCTCCATTTTCCATTTAGCCGAGGAAACTGCAGAACGAACTAAATAGAAAATAACTCCACAACTAAACCAATCAGAGGGGAAAAGCTCTAAGTGGACGGAAGAAGGATAATAGGATAAAAGATGGTGGATAAGGAATAAGAAATGTAGGGAAGAGGAAGGAAATAGCAAGGAAATGAGGAAGATTGAAAAAGAGGGAGAAAGAAGAGGAATAAAGGAGGGAGAAGGAAGAGGAATAAAGCAGGGAGAAGGAAGAGGAATAAAGGAGGGAGAATGAAGAGGAATAAAGGAGGGAGAAGGAAGAGGAATAAAGGAGGGAGAAGGAAGAGGAATAAAGGAGGGAGAAGGAAGAGGAATAAAGGAGGGAGAAGGAAGAGGAATAAAGGAGGGAGAATGAAGAGGAATAAAGGAGGAAGAATGAAGAGGAATAAAGGAGGGAGAATGAAGAGGAATAAAGGACGGAGAAGGAAGAGGAATAAAGGAGGGAGAAGGAAGAGGAATAAAGCAGGGAGAATGAAGAGGAATAAAGGAGGGAGAAGGAAGAGGAATAAAGGAGGGAGAAGGAAGAGGAATAAAGGAGGGAGAAGGAAGAGGAATAAAGGAGGGAGAAGGAAGAGGAATAAAGGAGGGAGAAGGAAGAGGAATAAAGGAGGGAGAAGGAAGAGGAATAAAGGAGGGAGAAGGAAGAGGAATAAAGGAGGGAGAAAGAAGTGGTGTAAAGAAGAGAAAGGAAACAGAAAAAAAGGAGGGAATAGAAAGAGAAGGAAAGGAGGGAGGAGGAAGATGAGAAAATAAGAGAGAAGGGAGGAAGAAAGGAAAGAAAAGAAGAGTAAAAAGAAAGGGATGAATGAGAAAGAGTGAGCATTTGCAGGAAGAAGAGTTAAAAGAGGAGCAGGAGGAGAAGAAAGTCTCCGGAATAAGGCAGGAGCAGGGTATAAAGACACAGGAGCAGGGTATAACGACACAGGAGCAGGGTATAAAGACACAGGAGCAGGGTATAACGACACAGGAGTAGGAGACCAACAGACAGGAGGAGTAAGATGATGAGACGGGTGTAGAAGGAGGCGGAACTTTACGGGGGTTGTTGGGAGAGGTTTTGTGGTGCTTGGAGGCCTGGTGTCTCTGAGACTGGTCAGGATGGTAGGTGTTATAGTGCTGGTAGGGGGAAAAGTTGCTGTTGTTGTTGGCTGACGACGACTCCCAGGGAAGAGTCCGGGTGCTCCTCTGAACCTTGACTGTTCATACAGAGAGAGAGAGGAGACGACAACAAGAGGGTGGGGAGAAGGTGGGGAGGAGGGTGGTTAGAACCGGGTTAGGGAACAGAGGTAAAGGGGGGTTGGAACAGGGGAACAAGAGGGTTCTTGGGTTACATCGAGGAAAGACCTCAAGGAAAATCTGCTCACTAGCCATTGGTTTTCAAGGGCGTAAAAACATGATATGTGATTAGAACAGACACAGGGAGAAAACATCAGGGCCAATCAGGAGGCTCATATGGTCCATGTGAGAAAACCTTCCACTTGGCACAGAGAAATACCGGGGTAACTAATTGGATTCTGAATAAAAGTTAGTGCAGATTCCAACTAAATCAGTAAATCAGAGTTTTAGTTCAATTTGACTTTATGACCATGTGGAACAAACCATGTGGAACAAACCATGTGGAACAAACCATGTGGAACAAACCATGCGGAACAAACCATGTGGAACAAAACATGTCAAACAAACCATGTGGAACAAAACATGTGGAACAAAACATGTGAGACAAACCATGTGGAACAAATCATGTAGAACAAATGATGTGGAACAAACCATGTGAGACAAACCATGTGGAACAAACCATGTGGAACAAATCATGTGGAACAAATCATGTGGAACAAATGATGTGGAACAAACCATGTGAGACAAACCATGTGGAACAAACCATGTGGAACAAACCATGTGAGACAAACCATGTGGAACAAACCATGTGGAACAAATCATGTGGAACAAATCATGTGGAACAAATCATGTGGAACAAAAAACATGTAATTGTCTTGACACATCTGAACAGGGTTTCTCTGCATCCTAAATAGCGTCCTGATCCATAAAGAGCACGGATGGTTGCCAGGGGATACGTTGCCAGGGGATACGTTGCCAGGGGATACGTTGCCATGTGACAGAACGGGTGATTGTTCCTGATGACGGTTATAAGAATATTGAAATCAATGCCTGCTCGTTGCACTTCACCCGGATCCTCGCTATTTCAGGATGCTGGGTTAAATGCAGAAACTGTTTGTGCAGCTGGAGAACCTGATATCCCAAAGCACCCGAGGCTGACTAGGACTTAGGCCTGTTAAGAGGATGTGATGAATAGACTGGAGCGCGGAGAAGGACGGAGAACAAGGGACGGAGGAGGGAGGTTTACGTAAAGAGGCTCACTAAGGATCCATCACTCTGATAGCATCTCCTCCTTGTACTACTGGCTGAAGGGCAGGCTAAGGAGAGAGAGGGAGGAGGGGGGACGGCAGCTCTGGTCAGGGTTGATCAGAGCTTTAATAGATGACTTTTATTCCCTCTTCCTCTTTGTCACATGGGTGTTTATTGTGGTCATACAACTCATTGGCTGTTTCCAGGGACCGTATATATCCTTTATCCCTCCAAAATGCACCAAACGCACAAGGGAACACATACCCCGTTCCTACGAGTGTCGCCCGACACCTATACCCCTTTTCCGCGGTCGCCGCTCGACACCTTCTCCACAATCGTCGCAGCACCGTTCCGATCATGTTTTCACAGGGGACAAATATTTACCAGGGCAACGGGGTTACATCCCTCGGGGTTGTCACGGCGATCAGTGAGAGACATGGAACCTGTTCTTAACAACATAAACCTACACATAACGGAGCGGTTGTTTGATGTGGGATAATCCGTGTGGATTGGTTTGATCTCTGTTGGGCTTAGGCAGTACTAGCAGTCTGCCATTACAACGTAGCTTGGATCACAGACCACTCAAACAGTGCTAAAGGTGGACAGTGCCTCTGATGCAGGACCTGTCGTTAAATAACTCCCATGTTGACAAGGTCAATACGGTGCGTGTAAAACCACCCTAATTTATGCAATGTAATGCATTATAGTTACCTGTACAAAACGTTCGGATTAGCCAAATTTCGGAAAAGCGTAATTTCATTACTGACACTTTGCTGTTAAGAGAAAATTAAATATTCTCAACTGTGGGCTTTTAAAGTTTAGAAGTAATTAGCCTAGTACAGTACTTTTTGCTGGTAACGTCACACATGGGAATTCCCTAACCCTGTCCTAGAATCCCTAGGCATGATTAGTACCGGTTTGTAGAGCCTCAGGTTTCCGTGTTCGGAATGTACTGGTCAGGGGGCGGGGTTAGGGCCAGACTGGTCAGGGGGCGGGGTTAGAGATAAGGTTACAATAATAGGCCCCGGTCAGTCTGGGACAACCCTACGGTCCCTATCTAAGGTCTTGGCTGTAGCCCCCCGGTTAAGTTAAGGTTGTAAGGCCCCAGGTTACCTTGTTCGGGGCCCTTGAGGGCCAGCCTGGTCTGGTGATGAGGCAGGATCTCCATCTTGACATGTTCACAGGCGCTGGCGAGCAGCTGGGTGGCCTCGGCCAGGGTACAATACTCCATACTGGTCCCGTCCACAGACAGGATGTGGTCTCCGGCGTGCAGAGCACCGCACCTGCGGAGATGACATCACTTCCTGTTAGCAAAAAACTCCGAAGGCACCTTCTGAAATGGAGACGAATGAATCCGTGCTCCGTGGACTATGTTTTTCTGCAGGGTTATAAGAGCTTTATAACTGGGCTGACATTTAGTTTGAGCCGCATATAACAAAAAGAATGATATTCATCTGCCTGTGAACTCCGGATGACTCAGAATAAGATATTTCAGAAAGAGCAGGAAACGTTCCAAAGCACTTCCTGTTTACGTCTGCAGAACGTAGAGTGAACCGGGAGCCTTGAGGAAAGGTTTTGGGCTAATCCTTGAACAGGAACCTCAGAACGCCAGACTAGATGATAACAAACTCTCACGTGAGTCACCGGTTGAAGAATGCAGACTTACTTACAAATACTCGGTTTGTTAGGTAAATGGTAAATAAAAGCGCAGCATTTATTATCCATTTAGGAGATGTTTTCTGCACAACCACTCATAGTGCATAGAATGTCCTCCTGGAGTGAATCATTATAGGAGAACCTCTTCAGAATTAACTGGTCCTTAGTGGGTCGATCCACATTCTATTAATTAATACCAGAGTCCATACAGCCTCAATCCATTAAGTAGAATCAGTACCTACGGGGCACCTTTAATATAAACTACAGAAGAGCAGCGAGGACCCTTGGCCCCGGTCAAGAACAATGCAGTGTAGACTGGGTACAGGGTGTCAGTTGGGACAAACTACATATTCTGTATCTAGGGTTGTCCAAGGCCACCTGACAAGCGTCACTCCTAAGATGAGCTATTGAATTTCTAAGCGCTTATTGATTGCAAAACTATCAAAATAGTTTCATCAAAGAAACCCCCCAAGCTACTGGCTTCCAGACGTGCGTTCATTTGTTTTCTTTTTTCTCTTTCTCTCTTTATCGCTCTCTTTTCTCTCCCTCTCTCTCTGAATCGATCCCGGTGAGCAGGAAATAGAGGCTCCTTTGGAACTTCGATGCCTCACAGAGACATTAAATGAAAAGCATCTCCCTCCCTAACTGACCCCACTCTCGGCCCGTCCCTCTCTCCCTGTCTCTCTCTCTCCCTGTCTCCTCCTTCCCCCCTATCTCCCTGTGTGTGGGCGGTATCCACGGTGAGGGCTGTTGCTCCCGGTTACCTGTCTCCTCCTTCCGTCTCCTCCTTCCCCCCTATCTCCCTGTGTGTGGGCGGTATCCACGGTGACGGCAGTTGCTCCCGGTTACCTGTCTCCTCCTTCCCTGTCTCCTCCTTCCCCCCTGTCTCCCTGTGTGGGCGGTATCCACGGTGACGGCAGTTGCTCCCGGTTACCTGTCTCCTCCTTCCCTGTCTCCTCCTTCCCCCCTATCTCCCTGTGTGTGGGCGGTATCCACGGTGACGGCAGTTGCTCCCGGTTACCTGTCTCCTCCTTCCCTGTCTCCTCCTTCCCCCCTATCTCCCTGTGTGTGGGCGGTATCCACGGTGACGGCAGTTGCTCCCGGTTACCTGTCTCCTCCTTCCCTGTCTCCTCCTTCCCCCCTGTCTCCCTGTGTGGGCGGTATCCACGGTGACGGCAGTTGCTCCCGGTTACCTGTCTGCGATGCTGGCCGGCTTGACCTTGTCGATGATGATGACCTGCTTGTTGCAGTACATGGACGTGTTGAGGGCCACACCCAGACTGGATCCCAGGGACTTAGCCACCTCCACCAGTAGGGGCCCCGAGGCTGTGGCTATGGAGTCTGTAGAAGAGGAGAGAGAGAGATGGAGGGGGAAAGAAAGAGAGAGAGAGAGAAAAGAAGGGGAAGAGAGAAAGAGAGAGGGAAAAGAAGGGGGATGGAAGAAAGAAGAGATGGGATGAAGGGAGCAAGGGAAGTTTGGATGAGTAAGAAAATGACAGAGAAATAATATGAGAAATTCCAGATGGACACAGATCCGGACACAGATAGGTAGGTGTACAGACAGACAGATCCAGACAGACAGGCCGGTGTACAGACAGACAGACAGCTCCAGACAGACATCCCAGTGTACAGACAGACAGACAGACAGGCCGGTGTACAGACACACATAGACAGACACAGACCCAGACACATGAACTCCACACATCAAGGTGAAATGGATGTCACCGTTGTTTGCAATAACCAGAAATCACACACACACTCATTAACACATCAATGTGATGGAAATGGACCATGTGGACAACAGCAGATCTAATGAAGAGAATCACACACACATACTGACACACACACACACACACATACCGACACACACACACACATACCGACACACACACATACACCCACATACCGACACACATACACACACAAACATACCGACACACACACATACCGACACACACACACATACCGACACACACACATACACACACATACCGACACACATACACACACACACACACATACCGACACACACACACACACCGACACACACACACCGACACACACACCGACACACACACACCGACACACCGACACACACACATTCCGACACACACACACGCCGACACACACACACACACCGACACACACATACCAACACACACACACACCGACACACACATACTGACACACACACACACACACGCAAACAGACCAAACACATTGACACACAGTCACAGTGAATAGCAAATGGTCAATCTCTGGAGTATGGCCCATAAACAGGTAATGGAGAAGGTAGTTTCACCTCAATGCTCCGGAACAGACGGCAGTAAAACCTGATTACACCATATGTCTTAAGGGGCACAGCTAAGTGACATTATGGAACCCAAATGCTGGTTCCAAATGGTGGAACCACTAACCAGGATCCACAGTGTTCTCTGATGAAACTTGGCAACTGTTAAGCATAAAAACATGACACTTTATCTGGGGAAATGCGACTGGTAGGCAGATAGGTGAGCGAGTTAAACCTCATGTGATCCCATTGTGAGGAGCAACAACTTTATAAAGCATTTACTGAATCACAGAAACCACAACATCTGCTCAGGGAGAAACCCACCCAGAAGCACTGTGACCCCTGACCTATCAATGTCCTCATATTGAGAACCCACTGTGTGTTACAAATATCTACCTCCTCAGTGTTTACACGCCTTTACGTTACAGATGAATGGTTCCTGGCCTGGGGGAGGAAGGAGACGTAGTCGCGTCTTGGCACAGCTGGGTGGCCGTGCCCGGGAAATCCAAAACCCTCCCTCCCTTGTTTGGATCATGGATACTTGCCTCATTTGTTTATTGCCCTCACCTGTTTCCCCAATCGCTGTCCTTATTTAAGTTTCTCCGTTCCCTGTGTGTCTTGACGATCTTTGTCTGGCGTTATGCCAACGTAGCGTTGCTTAGGTCTTGTCGTGTTTTGTGTTTTTTCCCCGTTATATGGATAGTTCCATTATTGTTTAATACATGTCCTTTGTTCGCCCTGTGCTTGAGTCCGAATCCCCAGTCGTGCCAAAAGACAACCGTATACGTATGCTGGGGGAGGGGGAAAAGGCAAAGGGGTGGGGGGTACGAGGGATTGGAGAGATAAAAACAATGAGGAAATGGCTGGGGGAGCTTTGACTTATTGATGAGGATGAGCTGCAGTGGGGAACAGAGAGGGAGAGAGAGAGGGAGAGAGAGAGGGAGAGAGAGAAAAGAGAGGGGAAGAGAGAGGGAGAGAGGGGGGGAGAGAGATAGATGGGGAGAGTGAAGGGGGAGAGGGAGAGAGAGGGAAAGAGAGAGGGGGAGAGAGAAGGGGGAGAGTGAAGGGGGAGAGGGAGAGAGAGAGGGGGAGAGAGAAAAGAGAGGGGAAGAGAGAGGGAGAGAGGGGGGGAGAGAGGGAGAGGGGGAGAGTGAAGGGGGAGAGAGGGAGAGAGAGAGATGGGGAGAGTGAAGGGGAGAGGGAGAGAGGGAAAGAGAGAGGGGGAGAGAGAAGGGGGAGAGTGAAGGGGGAGAGGGAGAGGGAGAGAGAGAGGGGGAGAGAGAAGGGGGAGAGTGAGAGGGAGAGAGAGGGAGAGAGAGGGGGAGAGAGAAAAGAGAGGGGGAGAGAGAGGGAGAGAGGGGGAGAGAGAGGGAGAGAGAGGGTGAGTAAAGGGAAGGTCGGGGAATGAGAGGCTTTATCAGGTAAATTGAGATGGACGTCTCATGGCTGCTGTGTCAAACTCATTCCAGTGCGGGCCCAGTGTCTGACGGGTTCGGGTTTTAGGTTGAATCAGTCTACTTATGATCGACACCAGGCATGGGGAGATCCTAACTAAATAGTGACTCTTAATCAATCAGGTATGAGATTGGAGGGGATACCTGTCAACACTCGGTCCTCGGTGGAATTACTTTGACACCAGTGGCCTGCCGCCTCATCCAGAGACAGGGGGAAGAGGGGGTAGATAATGGCAGAGCATTATGGAAATAGATTCACTTATTGCTGTAAATTACTCTGGATAAGTGTGCCGGCTCTAGCTGTGACCATTCAAACCTATATCCTTCCATTACAACATATATCCTCCCATTCCAACCAATATCCTTCGATTCCAACATATATGCTTCCAATTTAACCTATATCCTTCCATTCCAACATATATCCTTCCATTTTAACATATATCCTTCCATTCCAACATATATCCTTCCATTCCAACATATATCCTTCCAATTTAACCTATATCCTTCCATTCCAACATATATCCTTCCATTTTAACCTATATCCTTCCATTCCAACATATATCCTTCCATTCCAACCTAAATCCTTCCATTCCAACCTATATCCTTCCATTCCAACCTATATCCTTCCATTACAACATATATCCTTCCATTCCAACCAATATCCTTCCATTCCAACATATATCGTTCCATTTTAACCTATATCCTTCCATTCCAACATATATCCTTCCATTTTAACCTATATCCTTCCATTCCAACATATATCCTTCCATTCCAACCAATATCCTTCCATTCCAACATATATCCTTCCATTTTAACCTATATCCTTCCATTCCAACCTATATCCTTCCATTCCAACCTATATCCTTCCATTCCAACCTATATACTTCTATTCCAACATATATCCTTCCATTCCAACCTATATCCTTCCATTCCAACCTATATCCTTACATTCCAACCTATATACTTCCATTACAGCATATATCCTTCTATTCCAACATATATCCTTCCATTTTAACCTATATCCTTCCATTCCAACCTATATCCTTCCATTCCAACCTATATCCTTCCATTCCCACATATATCCTTCCATTTTAACCTATATCCTTCTATTCATGCTCCATGATGATATTAATGTTCTGATATAAGTGATGAAGATGGGAGTGGTGTGGTGAGGATGTGCCACCACATGACACTTGACAGCCAGAAGAGGACCGGCCACCCCTCAGAGACTGGTTCCTCTCTAGGTTTCTTCCTAAATTCAGCTCATCAGGGAGTTTTTCCTAGCCGTCGTGTATCAACTTCTATCAACCTGTTGATGTCGGATTCAGGCTGGGTGTTTGTAAAAGCACTTTTAAATATTGTTGATTGGTTGACCACCTTTCCACGCTCATTTCCTTCACCCGTTGACACCACCTCTCCATATCCCCTCCACCACTCTGTATCTCCCCAGTCCTCCTTTTGAAGCCTCCCCCTCCCACACACACACACACACACGCACACCCATGCACACACACACATCCCCATGCACACACACACATCCCCATGCACACACACACATCCCCATGCACACACACACACCCATGCACACACACACATCCCCATGCACACACACACACACATCCACATGGGATTTTCAGTCCAGGCACGTGAGGTCTGGTTAGTTGTTCTTAATCATGCTCTTGTTATCCTGATTTGAGTGTCTAGTAAGTAGATATTAATGATCTCCAGTTGAGATGCCGTTAACGTCAGTCCAAAGGCACCAGAGATACATTCTTAGTCTAAAACAGACACACAAATAATGTGTTGCAGTACAACTGTATCACACAAACCTGATTCAGAAGAGAACACGCATATTCCCTGTAAGAATTGATTGGCTTAACTATAACATAGCCAGGCATGAGAGAGTTTGGATTAATAAACACCATAGCTTCAAAGAAAGCAGTTGGCTTGTTTTTCTATTTAACAAACTGTCAACTTAAATCGTTCTTCGTCTTTATAGCGTAAAGTCTCTCAGGTGGAACCAGGCCGAATGATCTGGTTTCCTGAGCCTCTACAGAGCAGAGTACGGAAATGGAACCGACACAAACACACACACGCACACACACACACACACACACACACACACACACAAACACACAAACACACAAACACTCACACACACACACACCTCCCAGAGC
Organism: Dallia pectoralis; assembly: GCA_029465975.1. Lineage (NCBI taxonomy): Eukaryota > Metazoa > Chordata > Actinopteri > Esociformes > Umbridae > Dallia > Dallia pectoralis. Next base: position 5,028,416 of record CM055734.1, read on the forward strand.
ACAGCAAAAAAGAGGGCAATTTGGCAATTGGAAGACGACCACTTCAGGGTCAGAGAACATCTCAACTTTGAAGTCAGAGACTCGCGGTACAACTCTGTCGTTGCCACCAGGAGTTAAAATTCTCGCTGTGGAAAAACAACAGTTTCCCAGGATTTCGAAGAGGTCAGCGCAAATCTCAGTCTCAGCATAGCCCGAGGTGGATGGGTAAGATGTGGTTCAGGTATGCCTTGTCTCACCTCGCTATGGACACATCCTCGAGTTCAATTGGATGCCTGCAAGCTCAATCACAGTTGGCAGTGGAACAAGCAAGCAGGGTGACATGAAGTAGGATGGCGTGTGATTATTTGTATCAGAGGATGCGTGTTTGCATCTTCAGCTCTCCGCAGCCCATAGGGGTGTGGCTGCAATAAGGTGAGGTCACATAAATCTGACAAATGAAAGAAGCAGGACAGAAAAACTGTGCTTTTTGATAGAAGGAGCCTTTTGAATGTGACTCATGACATTTATTTAGTGTTCAACGTGTATTCCACGGTTTGGGAACAGGACTAGATGGGACTAACATTCCCCTGTGTATTCCACGGTTTGGGAACAGGACTAGATGGGACTAACATTCCCCTGTGTATTCCACGGTTTGGGAACAGGACTAGATGGGACTAACATTCCCCTGTGTATCCCACGGTTTGGGAACAGGACTAGATGGGACTAACATTCCCCTGTTTATTCCACGGTTTGGGAACAGGACTAGATGGGACTAATATTTACTACTTTTGGCTCATACACATTCTCAAGACCAGCACACCCTGGCCAGTGGTTCTGAATGGTAAAAGGGCTAACTGTTGCCTATAATGGCTAAAATATTACTCAATATTACATTGGTTTTAGTGTTACAATTTTCCTCTCAAACTGCTTCCCTTTGACATTTAGTCGTTTCATAAAAATAGACTGATGTCCGGGAGATAATAAAAAAACGATTCTTACGCCTGATATTTTCTACCTTTTTATATTCCAGTTCTAGGCTCCTCTAAAGGCAGGATTCTGTCAGGTGAAACCCTATAAATAAACATCTGAATTTAGCTGGGGGTCACCAGGTGATTTATTCTCATTGACTGCATTTTGAATCACAGATATTTATCTATGTGTCTGAAAAGCCTTTTGTGGCTTCAGGCTTACAACCAGATCTGACTGTTGTATTCTGGGAAACTTCTGAGGGCAGCTGTAGGCAGCCAGCAGGGCGTCTATGGGAACCCATCCAACAGTCTGTACTGTCGTCATCCTACTGGCCTGTAGTATCATCATCCTACCGGTCTGTTACAGAATCATCCTACCCATCTAAAACAGAACTACTACACGTTAGCCCTTTCATGGAGAGAAACTCCTCCTTGCCAGTCTGTCAGTATTGTCTAAGGAGTTAGGACCAGGGCTTAATAGATGGCAAATTAGCGCAGCTTTCACAAAAGGAATCTCAATTAAGTGTTAATAACGGCCGCTTTAAGACTCTTTAAACATTCTGGGCTAGTCGTTTAAGGACATGGTAGACTTTTGTGGGCCGTTGGAGTCGGATAAAGGACTGTGTGATGTTTGTGGGCTGTTTCAATAGGTGTATAGATGATGGGCTAAACTAATTATGGCTTCTGACTGGGGACTCTCAGTGGAGCCATACTGCCATGTTTAAAGATGACAGTATATGTGGACGGTGGGAATCAAAGGAGACATTCTGAGATCTTTGCTCTCTCCTCATCCTTTGACACACATACACACACACACACACACACACACACACGTCTCTACAAAACCATATGCATAAAAATAATAATAATAAAAAAGAATTACAGTGTTTTGGTCTCCAAACGTTTCAGGCACTTTGTAAGGCACTCATCAATTTTTTGCTTTGAAACATTTCTCTCTTTTCCTTTTCCATTCAACGTCCCCGCAGGTCTTTAGTTCACAAGAGAAACGACTGCACTGTTTTCTGTCAATAAAATAAGTGTCAGTACAACTCCTCTGGATGCTCTACTAAAGTTCAAAGTAATGGTTTCCTGATTTTAAACTATTCATAGAAAAAACAGACACTGAATATTGGTATTCACTATTCAATATCAATATTGAAACCACATGTGAAAAACATCTGGTACAACTTTTGCATCTGTATGAGCTGAAATATGTGCCACCAGAAACTGAATTTGAATAATTTATATTTGAATTGCTAAACTTGAATACATGCTGAATTTGAATCACATAATTTGAAATTGAAGTGCAATCAAATTTAAACGTCACTGAAATTTCCACTCTTATATATCTTCACATTCAGTTCTCACAATTCAAATTCAGATCTCTAAATTCAGATTCAAACTACTGTGACCGACATCCGAGTAGTTTAAGGATGAAGGAAGAGCAGTCGAGCACAGATACACAGGACTCCTCTTCCGACAAGCACATACACTCACACACGCAATAAAGACGCACTCATAATGGAGACATCAAACTTGTAGACACACACGCGCACGCACACACACACACACACACACACACACACACGCACACACACACACACACACACACACACACACACACACACACACACACACACACACACACACACACACACACACACACACACACACACAGTGAAGACCCACCCATTATGGAGACATCATACTCAATGAGCAGCGTAGCTTCCTGTCCACACTGCTTCAGGATGGACATGGCTTCTGCATGGGACGTCCCGTGGAGACGAATACCATCGATACTCAGGAGCCGGTCCCCAGGTTTAACCGTGCCCTCCCTGGAACGAGGGGAGGTGCAGGGGGGAGGGAGGCAGAGGGGGGAGGGGAGCAGAGGAGGTAGAGAAAGTGACAAGAGTGAGTGGATAGGTAAACAGAAGCTGCCTGTCAGGGAGCTGGGAAGTCTCAACCATGACGGCAAAAGAAAATTGCAAGCGGTGAGCTAACAGCTAATCTCCTAGCATAGAGTGACACCAATAGTGACACCAATAGTGACACCAATAGTGACACCAATAGTGACACCAATAGTGACACCAATAGTGACACCAATAGTGACACCAATAAAGATCCAGAGTCCTTCAGCCTCAGATCAGTCCTGTCTTATTCACCGGCATCTAAACACTGAAGCTGCATCCTGACAAACATCTCCTCTAAAGTGTCTCGTGGATTTAAAACGGCAGAACCGTTCTCCAGCCAATGCTTCCTCTAATTCAGTGCAAAGGCTGTTGATGCGTGTAAGGGGTTAACTCCAGAAGGGCGTATGGACCCCACCCCATGGATGGTGGTTCTGGGCGGGGTGAGAGATACAGAAACACAAAGGGAGAGAGAGGGAGAGAGAATGGTGAAAGAAATGTGACAGAGTGAGAGCAGAGATATAGGGAAAGAGGGACAGAGTTTTAAATGAATTGGTTAATAAAGACAGATGGAGAGAGAGAAAGTAACCAAGTGGGTTCTCATGTTGTCACTGGAAGGTGAAGCCTTGGGGCCAGTCTGTCTATCCACCCAGCACGTAACCAATTCATTTATCTTATTATGTCTTAAAGTGGTACTCTAGTCTCCTTTCCACCTCACAGGACAAGTTGTTTCCTTTACAAACGGGCAGCTCTTTAAAGGACGGCCGGGGAAGTCATGACATCAGTTGGCGATTGGTTTTGAAGCCAGGGTTCAGGCCAATGACATGACGGTATCTCACTTAAACAGTCGCTTGTAAGCCGTACATCTTGACATTTTGTGTTGTGTCTAAAATACACTAGTTGAACCTAACAAGGGTGTGTACATCACTGGGTATGTTAAAGGATTAGGCTGCCACAAAAGAGGGTTTAAATGTATTGTACCTGTCTGTGGGTCAGATAATGAGCAGTAACTGTACCTGTCTGTGGGTCAGATAATGAGCAGTAACTGTACCTGTCTGTGGGTCAGATAATGAGCAGTAACTGTACCTGTCTGTGGGTCAGATAATGAGCAGTAACTGTACCTGTCTGTGGGTCAGATAATGAGCAGTAACTGTACCTGTCTGTGGGTCAGATAATGAGCAGTAACTGTACCTGTCTGTGGGTCAGATAATGAGCAGTAACTGTACCTGTCTGTGGGTCAGATAATGAGCAGTAACTGTACCTGTCTGTGGGTCAGATAATGAGCAGTAATTGTACCTGTCTGCGGGTCAGATAATGAGCAGTAATTGTACCTGTCTGTGGGTCAGATAATGAGCAGTAATTGTACCTGTCTGTGGGTCAGATAATGAGCAGTAATTGTACCTGTCTGTGGGTCAGATAATGAGCAGTAACTGTACCTGTCTGTGGGTCAGATAATGAGCAGTAATTGTACCTGTCTGTGGGTCAGATAATGAGCAGTAACTGTACCTGTCTGTGGGTCAGATAATGAGCAGTAACTGTACCTGTCAGTGGGTCAGATAATGAGCAGTAACTGTACCTGTCTGTGGGTCAGATAATGAGCAGTAATTGTACCTGTCTGTGGGTCAGATAATGAGCAGTAATTGTACCTGTCTGTGGGTCAGATAATGAGCAGTAATTGTACCTGTCTGTGGGTCAGATAATGAGCAGTAATTGTACCTGTCTGTGGGTCAGATAATGAGCAGTAATTGTACCTGTCTGCGGGTCAGATAATGAGCAGTAATTGTACCTGTCTGTGGGTCAGATAATGAGCAGTAATTGTACCTGTCTGTGGGTCAGATAACGAGCAGTAACTGTACCTGTCTGTGGGTCAGATAATGAGCAGTAACTGTACCTGTCTGTGGGTCAGATAATGAGCAGTAACTGTACCTGTCTGTGGGTCAGATAATGAGCAGTAATTGTACCTGTCTGCGGGTCAGATAATGAGCAGTAATTGTACCTGTCTGTGGGTCAGATAATGAGCAGTAATTGTACCTGTCTGTGGGTCAGATAATGAGCAGTAATTGTACCTGTCTGTGGGTCAGATAATGAGCAGTAATTGTACCTGTCTGTGGGTCAGATAATGAGCAGTAATTGTACCTGTCTGTGGGTCAGATAATGAGCAGTAATTGTACCTGTCTGTGGGTCAGATAATGAGCAGTAATTGTACCTGTCTGCGGGTCAGATAATGAGCAGTAACTGTACCTGTCTGCGGGTCCTCCTGGTCTGATAGTGGTAATTACTACAGGGCGGGATTTGTTCCTGTCCTCGTGGGCTCCTCCTAGACAGCCAGAATCAAAGGTCAAAGGCTAATAAAATAAATATGTTGGTACAGAGAAACACATTTCACCAAGTCCTTATTCACCTACAGGTACTATCATCACACTATCAGAACAGATAGAAGACATACTACTGCCTCTACCATGAATAACAGTACCACTGTTTTATCTCCATAGAGTCACCTAGCAGAAGTAGAAATTAGCAAACTAATTTCCACCAAATATTCTCCTGCGATACTTGAACCAGAAGTTAAACATTATGCATTATGCATGTTTCCTATTTATAAAAAATAATATTCATAAAAATGCATTCATAATACAGAATGTTATTAGCTGTGCCAAAATGCTATTATTAGCCAGCTTGAAGTTGACTGTGTTCCCTGTGTCTAAAAAGATATATGCTAAGCATGTTCCATCTGTTTAAACGGACATATTCTAAAAGCATGTACCATCTGTTTAAACGGACATATTCTAAAAGCATGTTCCATCTGTTTAAACGGACATATTCTAAAAGCATGTACCATCTGTTTAAACGGACATATTCTAAAAGCATGTTCCATCTGTTTAAACTGACATATTCTAAAAGCATGTTCCATCTGTTTAAACTGACATATTCTAAGCATGTTCCATCTGTTTAAACTGACATATTCTAAAAGCATGTTCCATCTGTTTAAACTGACATATTCTAAGCATGTTCCATCTGTTTAAACTGACATATTCTAAGCATGTTCCATCTGTTTAAACTGACATATTCTAAAAGCATGTTCCATCTGTTTAAACTGACATATTCTAAGCATGTTCCATCTGTTTAAACTGACATATTCTAAGCATGTTCCATCTGTTTAAACTGACATATTCTAAGCGTGTTCCATCTGTTTAAACGGACATCTGCTAAGCATGTTTCATCTTTTTAAATAAACATCTGCTAAGCGTGTTCCATCTGTTTTAAACGGACATCTGCTAAGCATGTTTCATCTTTTTAAATAAACATCTGCTAAGCGTGTTCCATCTGTTTTAAACGGACATCTGCTAAGCATGTTCCATCTGTTTTTAACGGACATATTGTAAGCGTGTTCCATCTGTTTTAAACGGACATCTGCTAAGCGTGTTCCATCTGTTTTTAACGGACATATTGTAAGCATGTTCCATCTGTTTAAACTGACATATACTAAGCGTGTTCTATCTCTTCAAAGGAACTTCTAAGCATGGAAAGGGGACATTTCTCTTTTGGATGTATGATTACGGCTGTATTCCAACTCCTTACATACAATTGAAATAAGAATGTACTCAGTTAGTAAACAATCATCTCAGAAATAAAATCATCATGCATAGATTACATACACACACACACACACACACACACAAACAAATGCAAGTGCTGCACACACCCACTCACAAACACACACACACACACACACACACGCCCTTATGCAGGCTTGAGTGCAAAAATTGACACTTTCCTACTCAATGGAGGTAAAATGAAATGATGCAAAATACAAAATAGCATGACCTTATAGAATGTGAGGCTTTGATGCATTATGCATGTGTGACAATACCTGGGGTCGTGTGGGTCCACGACAGGTGGAAGTTGCATATTGCACAAAAGGCACACAAAAGCCATATTCACACTGGACTAACAGTACAATAGAGTTTGGCTTATATAATAATTACCCAAGAATGGACATTATTCCAGAGGAAGATTTGGCTGGGTTGTGTATTCTCCCAACAGCCCTGTGTAATTATTCGTTTCTCCTCCAATAAATCGACTATTATGGTGGAAGACTGATGTTTTCTTCTAGGAGTGATCTGGCAATAACAGGCTACACTAAGAGTCCGGAATGTTCTCTATCAAAAGAGAAGAAAGTTTATCTGGAGCCACAAAGATTATTTGACCCCTAGAATGACGATAACACAGTGTAAAAAGCTTTAGGCTATATATGTATATATAGTTATTGTATAATATATAAAAGGACAACCGTTTGTTGCATTTATTAAATTATAGAACTACAAATAGAAAACAGGGTAGGTTTTATTGCTGGTTTTACCTGTTATAATAAAGAGAAACAACAAACTGTTGTTGAGAGGGAAAATAAACCCTGGCATGTGTAGGCTTACTTTGAAATAAAACACTGAATTATGCTATGTATGTTTGAGTCCTTCTCTTATTTGTGGAAAATAATAAAATAAAACATGGATCACTTTGAAATAAAAAATACATGCAGCCTTATAGCTTTAAAAACAGGAAACAAAAAACAGGTCATGTATTTAATTATGACGAGTCCATTTCAGTGTTACCATCTTCCATTACTTATTTCCATATATATAGTCTATAAAAAGTGTTTTCTTCTTCTTCAAAGCTCCAGGGAGCCACTGGAGAGGGTTGAAAGAGCCGTACGCTGCTCCAGAGCCACGGGTTGCCTACCCCTGGGCCACACTGATGACACACTGATGACACACTGATGCCACACTGATGCCACACTGATGATGGCACACGTTCTTGTAATATTTGAACCAAGGAAGTGTGATTATAATCAGAATTGAATCAATGTGTGCCTGGTGTCTTAACTCTAACTCAAATTAAAGGTGTGGTTCTAAAGCTATACATGACAAATTACAGGGGTGTTTCTGAAGCTATGCATGACAACTGAAAAGTGTGGTTCTGAAGCTATACATGACAACTGAAAGGTGTGGTTCTGAAGCTATACATGACAACTGAAATGTGTGGTTCTGAAGCTATACATGACAACTGAAAGGTGTGGTTCTGAAGCTATACATGACAACTGAAATGTGTGGTTCTGAAGCTATACATGACAAATTAAAGGTGTGGTTCTGAAGCTATACATGACAAATTAAAGGTGTTGTGTGTTTATTAGGGTCATTTGAACGCGGTTTTGCGAACAGGAAGTGTCCCGATATACAGTCAGGATTATTCATATGAAGCCCACATTTTTTTGTGGCCACTGTGGTGAATAAAACATTAATATAAATATATAAATACTTTTCTTTACTTCTTTTGAGAACTAAGTCGGCCTATACTTACTGTTCAGCTTTAAATATGCAACCTTATTGTCACGCTAGGCTGAGGACATTATGTTATCACCCGTGTTTCCAGGTTTTCACATAATTGAACACTTCTCTTGTTCATTTGTCTCGTTATCACTCACACCAGGTCCTAATTACTAATTAGTCTGTGTATTTAAGTTTGCTCCTCTGTCTACGGTGTTGCTGTTCATTCTTGCGTGTCGTGTCCGCTATGTTGGATATGTGTCTGTTTAAAGAGCTGGGTGTTTGTATTAGGTAGTCGCTGCTTAAGCACACTTTATTTCCAACCAGTGCTTAGTTTTATCGTTAGTTTTGATTCTTTATTTAACCCCTCAACTAGAATATGCCTGCGTTTGGTTCCTTCACCACTTTACCGTTGGATTGTGACTAATATTGTGAATTCACTTTCTATCTGCAGTTTCTAATTAACAGTCGATCAATTGGTCCATGTTGGATGAAATATTTTTGATGAAAGCATTAGCCGAGCTATCCAACCAAGTATCTAAACATTAGTTGCCTGCGTGCCAAAAACCTGAGTATGCCAAAAACCAGCTGTGCCAAAATGACGACATCAGAACAGGATTAGCATTACAAAGGTGGTGATTATTCATTGTGCCAATAATTACCTGCCTGACCTCCCCAGTGAAAATAATTATGAGCAGAAAGACCTCAATACACACACACACAAAGAGGGAGTAACACACACACGTACCTCTGATGACAAAGCCAAACGTATTGCCTTCCTTGTGTAAAGTCACCTCTAAATTTTTGAACATCACCCCAGAGCCTTGAACAGCTAAAGAGAGATTAACACACACACACACACATATTATAATATTTCCTCCACAGTTATGTCTTCATACGCTCTAAGCAACATGAAAGGAAAAGGAGTGAGCAGGTTTTCGTAAGGTGCTTTGAACTTCATCTAAAGCTCTGTCACGTTACTAAGTAAAAGAGGATTGAGACTTTGCCTTAAGATGACGTAAGCTCAGATTTGCTAAAGTTTAAAATCCAAAGGAAGTAGATTGTCTTGATTGCAAACTATCCTCTGATCCAGTCAAACATGTTAGCAGCACAGTGGTAACAATTTGGGCCGAGTCGAACCCAGGAGACGGGAAGCCCAGGTAACCATGACAACCGGCTTGTTCTGGGAACACCCTAACAACTCATTTGTATTTAAAGGGACAGTAACAGCAGTGTCCTCGACAATGTGATGGTGATTTCACAGTGGCTGCTTCAGTGTACTGAGGACATAATGACTTACAGACAGGTGGCAGCTCATATTCCACCTCTAGAACCACACGTTCCCCAACGTTCTTCAGCAGGCTTATTATCTCGTCGTGACGGAACTTGGTCAGGTTGATCCCGTTCACAGACTTGATGTAGTCGCCCACGTTGAGTTGGTCACTCCTGTGGGGAGAGGGAGGGAGAGGGGGGGGAGAGGGACGGGTGAGAGGGTTGAGGGAGAAAGAAAGAGGATGGGGGGAGAGAGGGAGGGGGGTACAGAGACAAAATAAGACAACAGGACGAAAAAGTGTTGATGAAGTTGGATCAAAGAGATTCAAGAGAGCCGCCAACGAAGGAGAGAACAGAGATTGAGAGAGAAAGAGAGAGAGAGTGGGAGAGGTAGGAGGAGAGAGAGGAGGAGAGGGAGAAGAGAGAGAGAGAGAGTGGGAGAGGGAGGAGGAGAGAGAGGGAGAGGGAAGAGAGGAGAGAGAGAGGAGAGGGAAGAGAGAGAGGAGAGAGTGGGAGAGAATAACAAAGGGAAGATGAGCAAAAAACAGAATAAGTCAGATGTGTAAGTGCAGGTTTCATAATTGTTTGGTTCTAGGGAGAAGAACAGTGTTCTCTTTGTTCTCTAAAAAAGCAGACATAAGTAACCATGTCACAGCACTGTGTCGTCCCAAATGACATTCTATTGAATATTTAGTTCACTGCATTCAACAGGGCACCGCAGGGTATCCAGTGGACGTTAGTGTGAATGATGGGCCCTTCAGAAGCAGCAGCGAGTGTGGAATGTGAACGCAGATGAAAGTGAGTGGTCCCCTTGCCTTGTGCTGTTCCCTCTGTGGAGTAAAGCTGCCAATTGATTTGAGAGGATATCAGCGCACGTACGTGCACTCCTACTGTCATTTCCGTATTAGTTATTTAGCTTCAAAGTTTGTAAAACCAACTGAGGATGGCAAGCAGCCTCTCTCCAGTCTCTCTGTTTTTCCACTCTCTCACACAGACTCTCTCTCTCACACTCACTAATTCACTCACACACACACACACTCTCTCTCACACAAATTCACTCTCAAACACACACACTCTCCCTCTCACTCACTAATTCACTGTCTCACTCACACGCAATCTCTCTTACTAATTCACTGTCTCACACACACTCTCCCTCTCACTCACTAATTCACTGTCTCACACACACTCTCCCTCTCACTCACTAATTCACTGTCTCACACACACTCTCCCTCTCACTCACTAATTCAGTCTCACTCACACACAATCTCTCTTACTAATTCACTGTCTCACACACACTCTCCCTCTCACTCACTAATTCAGTCTCACTCACACACAATCTCTCTTACTAATTCACACACACTCCCTGACTATAAACACACACATACACGCACGCTACTACACACTGAATATACACACTTTCGATAGACAATGCAATCCACATGATAACCAAAACAAACACTGACTCATATTATCCAGACGTGTCAATAGAAAACACAACAGGAATTATCTGCCTATTTCTCCATTTACATCTGTCTGTCTGTCTATCAGTTCTTCTCACATTTAGGCGCCAAATCTGTGTGTATTGCATTGTGTGTGTGTGTGTGTGTGTGCGCGCACGCGCACTGCACTGTGCTGAGTGTGTGTGTGTGTTGCACTGCATGTGTGTGCGTGTGTGTGTGTTGCACTGTGCTGAGTGTGTGTGTGTGTTGCACTGTGCTGAGTGTGTGTGTGTGTGTGTGTTGCACTGTGATGAGTGTGTGTGTGTGTTGCACTGTGCTGTGTGTGTGTGTGTGTGTTGCACTGTGCTGTGTGTGTGTGTGTGTGTGTTGCACTGTGCTGTGTGTGTGTGTGTGTGTGTTGCACTGTGCTGTGTGTGTGTGTGTGTTGCACTGTGCTGAGTGTGTGTGTGTGTTGCACTGTGCTGTGTGTGTGTGTGTGTGTTGCACTGTGCTGTGTGTGTGTGTTGCACTGTGCTGTGTGTGTGTTGCACTGTGCTGTGTGTGTGTTGCACTGTGCTGTGTGTGTGTGTGTGCGTGTGTTGCACTGTACTGTGTGTGTGTGTGTGTGTGTTGCACTGTGCTGTGTGTGTGTGTTGCACTGTGCTGTGTGTGTGTGTTGCACTGTGCTGTGTGTGTGTGTGTGTGTGCGTGTGTTGCACTGTGCTCTGTGTGTGTGTGTGTGTGTTGCACTGTGCTGTGTGTGTGTGTTGCACTGTGCTGTGTGTGTGTGTGTTGCACTGTGCTGAGTGTGTGTGTGTTACCTAGCAGCGATGCCTCCTTGGCGCAGGTTGGACACCCGTGGTTTCCCATCCTTGTCGACGCCCCCGGAGACAGTGAGACCTAGAGTCGTGCCCTCTTTCTTCATCAACTCCACCACGCTGGAGCCTTTGAACTCATCTACAGGGAGGGAGGGAGAGTAGGAGGGAGATAGGAGGAAGGAAGTGGAGAAACAGGAGATGAGTGAGGCTCGGAGGGAGAGCAGGCCCCAACATGACCCAGAACCCCACATCCTGCCTGCTGTCGTCTCCCCCTCAGCTGGAAGAGAAAGCATCATCTGTATCCTGATTCATCTGTATCCTGATTCATTTGTATCCTGATTCATCTGTATCCTGATTCATCTCTGTCCTGATTCATCTCTGTCCTGATTCATCAGTGTCCTGATTCATCTGTATCCTGATTCACTGTGATCAACAAGGAAGTAGGAAAAGCATTCACAGCTCAGAGGATTATGTTCTCCTCCAATGTCTTTAGTCCCTCTCTCTACCTCTCTCTCTCTCTCTCTCTCCCTCCCTCCCTCCCTCCCTCCCTCCCTCCCTCCCTCCCTCCCTCCCTCCCTCCCTCCCTCCCTCCCTCCCTCCCTCCCTCCCTCCCTCCCTCCCTCCCTCCCTCCCTCCCTCCCTCCCTCCCTCTCTCTCCCAGTCTATTGCCCCTGTCTCATCTCTCTTCCCTTCCTCTGTCTCTTTGCTAGTCTTTTCCTCCACTTTATTGTCTTTAATTCCTTTTTCCCCTTCTCTCCCTCCCTCACTCTTTCTCTCCCCCTCCTTCTCCCCTCTCCCTTCTCCCTCTCCCTCCCTCCTCCTCTTCAGCCGTTCTACTCAAGTCCTGTGGACACTGCCCCTGTGGAGAAAACTCTAGTGTATAATTAAGGAATACTTATGAAGCATTACTAATGCCCCCCCACCTCTCTCTAGCTTTCCCTCTTTCCATCTTTCACTCTTTCCATCATTCACTCTTTCCCTCCACACATCCTCCTCCATCCTCTCTTATAACTCTTCTATATCGACGTGACATCACTCTATACCATTAAGAGTTGTAATCAAAGTGTCATTATAAAACCCACAAAATGTTTGACACATCCGGCCTTAGAAGGTTCAACAAGAAAACCAATTATGAAATGTAAGGGCACACACACACACACACATTGAACATCAACACTTCTATCAGTTCATCCTGTTCCTCTTCCCTAGCTTCCCTGCAGGTTCAGGGCAGTGGGGGCGGGGTCTCTCCTTATGACTCCTCCCACCACCCAGCTCTCTCCTCTCTCCTTATGACTCCTCCCACCACCCAGCTCTCTCCTCTCTCCTTATGACTCCTCCCACCACCCAGCTCTCTCCTTATGACTCCTCCCACCACCCAGCTCTCTCCTCATGACTCCTCCCACCACCCAGCTCTCTCCTCTCTCCTTATGACTCCTCCCACCACCCAGCTCTCTCCTCTCTCCTTATGACTCCTCCCACCACCCAGCTCTCTCCTCTCTCCTTATGACTCCTCCCACCACCCAGCTCTCTCCTCATGACTCCTCCCACCACCCAGCTCTCTCCTCTCTCCTTATGACTCCTCCCACCACCCAGCTCTCTCCTCTCTCTCTCCTTATGACTCCTCCCACCACCCAGCTCTCTCCTCTCTCTCTCCTTATGACTCCTCCCACCACCCAGCTCTCTCCTCTCTCCTTATGACTCCTCCCACCACCCAGCTCTCTCCTCTCTCCTTATGACTCCTCCCACCACCCAGCTCTCTCCTCTCTCCTTATGACTCCTCCCACCACCCAGCTCTCTCCTCTCTCCTTATGACTCCTCCCACCACCCAGCTCTCTCCTCTCTCCTTATGACTCCTCTCACCACCCAGCTCCTCGTCTCTCCTCCTCCAGTCAGACCATAAATAAAGCTGGTTAGTAGGACACAGAGGTACCTGCCGGTTGTCTCCGGGCCTTCAGGCTACAGAAAAGTGAACAAGACACATCTCACTTCGCCTGGGTCCCAAATAGCACTTTGCTCCCTCTGGAGTGCACTTGACATGCGTGCCCAGTGGTCTGGTCAGAAGAGGTGTTCCATGTAGGGGTTAGGGATCGATCGGGAGTCCTGCCATTGAGTACAGAGTATTAACTGCAACACAACAGCTGTCTGGCAGGCTGGTTTCCACTGTCAAGCCTCTGGGTTTCTCCTGAATGCCTGTTTGTCAGCCTATCTCAACCCCCACCTGTCATCGCCATGGGAGACGACTATCGATCCGTCAGAAGATGGGTTCCAGCTCGTTCCCCGGCATTTAAGTTTCACTGACAAACATGCTTACTGGACGAATCCAAACGCCAGCTAGTCCGTGAGAGCAGCCAGCGGGATCGTACACGCTATCCAGCCTGACAATAAAGATGTGTCAGCCTCTACCATCCATAGAAGAACACCAGTAAAACTACAGAAGATGTGTCAGCCACTACCATCCATAGAAGAACACCAGTAAAACTACAGAAGATGTGTCAGCCACTACCATCCATAGAAGAACACCAGTAAAACTACAGAAGATGTGTCAGCCACTACCATCCATAGAAGAACACCAGTAAAACTACAGAAGATGTGTCAGCCTCAACCATCCATAGAAGAACACCAGTAGAACTACAGATAATAAACTGCGAGGTGCAAACCATTAGCTCTAAAATTGGATGGGCAAAGTTAAAGGAGCTAAAAAAGCCTGCAAGATTCTGGGAAAAGGTAACATAGAAAGATTGAGAATATAAATACAAGGTTTCTACCTCCTATGCTTCACCGATGTGTCTTAATGAAAAATAGATGAGTGTGAAAACTCGATCCTTCTTTTTTATACGAATCTTCGTTTGGCCCAGTACCTTCAGACGTGCATTTGACTTCATCACTGTAGAAACATTAACCAACGTGACGGAAAGAAAAACATTTAAGCACCCTCGTCAGCGGAATACAGTGAAAACCGGCTGGAACTGGCTCACTGGCTTCTATTGATGATGTAACTGCTGACGGCAACAGAAGAATTTGAGAAATGATAAATACCAGGTCACACATTAGTCTGCCGACAGACTTGCCATCCCTCTTCCACCCTCATCATCAGTCACACCGTATAACCCCCTCCTTCACCCCCCACCCCCCCCCCCCCCCGGCGGCTACGTTTCACCTGGGTCGTTGCTGCTGCCGCACAGAAGCTGCCAAAACGTCACCAGTTTCCCTCCAACTAACAGTGTTATCGGAGAGATCTCTGGCCACCGGTTGTAGAGGACATGTCTGTAGAGACAACATGAGTCCCTGTACATATTGTGTGGTGTCGTGTAGAGCTTGAAATGTGTGGTGTCGTGCAGAGCTTGAAATGTGTTGAAATGTTGCACCTGTAGATCAATGCTCTGGGACAGGGGGACAAATGCTGGAACCAGCCCCAGATTAGAGGGGGTTACTGGGCTTGTTGATAGCTGGACCCTGCCTGCCCCTATCTAGATCTGGGGTGTGTGTGTGGTTTGTGTATAGGTCGGTGTGTGTGTTAGTGAGGGTGTGTGTGTGTGCTTATGTGCGCGTGTGAGTGAGAAAGACACAGTAAGAGAGAGTGCACGGGGGAAAGAGACATACCAAGAACTTAGAGGAGAGTGAATGAGAAAGACAAATAAGAGGAGAGAGATACAAAGAGAGACAAGTAGAGATAAGCAGGAAGAAACAGAAGAGAGAGAGATACAAAGAGACACAAGGAGAGATATAGAGAGATACTGAGTGATAAGGAGAAAGAAACAGAGAAGAGAGAGATGCGAAGAGACACAATGAGATAAGAAGAAAGAAACGGAGAAGAGAGAGATACTTAGAGAGACATGGAGAGATAAGGAGAAAGAAACAGGAGAAATAGAACGATGACCTGAGGAGCCGACTGCTGTTAAAGCTGCTGACACATCAAAGACTAGCAAAAAGCAATTAACCAAAACTAAACAGATAGCTGTGCCCATCACAAGGACTCGACAGATTTAGTGTGTGTCAGTGTGTGTCTGTGTGTGTCTGAGTGTGTCTATGTGTCAGTGTCAGTTTCAGTATGTCTGTCTGTCTCTGTGTGTCTGTCTGTCTGTCTGTCTCTGTGTGTTTCTGTGTCAGTGTCTGTGTGTGTCTGTCTGTGTGTGTGTGTGTCTGTGTGTGTATGTGTGTGTGTGTGTGTTTAGTGTGTGTCAGTGTGTGTCTGTGTGTGTCTGAGTGTGTCTATGTGTCAGTGTCAGTTTCAGTATGTCTGTCTGTCTCTGTGTGTCTGTCTGTCTGTCTGTCTCTGTGTGTTTCTGTGTCAGTGTCTGTGTGTGTCTGTCTGTGTGTGTGTGTGTCTGTGTGTGTGTATGTGTGTGTGTGTGTGTGTCGGTGTGTGTGCATGTGTGTCGGTGTGTGTGTGTGTCAGTGTGTGTGTCAGTGTGTGTGTGTGTGTGTGTCTGTGTGTGTGTCTGTATGTGTGTGTGTGTGTGTGTGTGTGTGTGTGTGTGTGTGTGTGTGTGAGTGTGTGTATGTATGTCTATGTGTGTGTGTATGTATGTGTGTATGTGTGTGTGTGTGTGTGTGTGTGTATGTGTGTATGTATGTGTGTGTGTGTGTACTCCATATGTGTAGTAGGCGGTGGCCGTCTCTGAAAACAAACAGTCTTGGCCGGAGGACAAATGAGAGTTCAGTTTATCAGCATCGGCTCTGTTCTGTGTTTCACCGTGCATGTGTGTGTGTGTGTGTGTGTGTGTGTGTGTGTGTGTGTCTGTTCTTGTATATTTGTTCTTCCATTTTGACTGCTTTGGTTAATGAATAAGTGAAGAGCAGTTCGCTTTGGTTTCAACATCCCATGAAATAATTACATTCAAATGGCACTTTGTTCTGTTAGTGAGGAACCCTTTACAGAGGAAGAGCGATTACAACAGAACAGATTACAGTGTGCCTGCAATTATTTGTCTTGTGTATGTTAATACTGTAGTACAAGCTGATGACACAGAGGTACAGCTGGAGGAAGAGAGACAGACAGGTAGAAGAAGAGAGACAGGTCGAATATGAGAGACAGACAGGTAGATGGAGAGAGACAGACAGGTAGAGGGAAAGAGACCGACAGGTAGAGGAAGAGACAGACATGTTGACGAAGAGAGACAGACAGGTAGAGGAAGAGACAGACATGTTGAGGAAGAGAGACAGACAGGTAGAGGAAGAGAGACAGACAGGTAGAGGAAGAGAAACAGACAGGTAGAGGAAGAGACAGACAGGTAGAGGAAGAGAGGCAGACAGGTAGAGAAAGAGAGACAGACGGGTAGAGGAAGAGAGACAGACAGGTAGAGGAAGAGAGACAGACAGGTAGAGGAAGAGAGACAGACAGGTAGAGGAAGAGAGACATACATGTAGAGGAAGAGAGACAGACAGGTAGAGGAAAAGAGACAGACAGACAGGTAGAGGAAGAGAAACAGACAGGTAGAGGAAGAGAGACAGACAGGTAGAGGAAGAGAGACAGGTAGAAGAGAGACAGACAGGTAGAGGAAGAGAGACATCAGTGCTGCTAAATCACAGCCAAACTAAACACGCAGTTAGACTTCCTCAACTGAAACAAGTCACATGACTCAGGGAGTTCATCAGAGTGGTGTATATGGCACCAGTTATGACAGTCCTCATTGCATCCTGAGGTGTTGATGAGGGGAACATGGGAATATCCTTCAGTTCTGGAATCATTAGTTCCTGGGCCCTGTAGAGTTGGGCGGTCCACTTGGCGTATCCTTGACGACGGCACACCTGTCATATTTTCTCACCACTGATCAATTTCCGTCGCCGGCAGTGGATGACGGAGAGATGGAGGGTGGACAATGAGGGGTTTGGCTGGTAATCTCTCAGACGAATTACGGTAGAGAGGGATAGAGAAAGAATGAAATAGAATGGGAGAAAATGGGGAGAGGAGAGAGAGAGAGAGAGGAGTGAGAGAGGAGTGAGAAAGGAAAGAGAGGGATAAAGAAAGAATGAAATAGAATGGGAGAAAATGGGGAGGGGAGAGAGAGAAGTGAGAGAGGAAAGAGAGGGATAGAGAAAGACAGAGAGAGAAAGAGGAGGGACGGAGGAGAGAGGAGAAAGACAGAGAGACAGAGGAGTGAGAGAGGGAAGAGAGGGATAAAGAAAGAATGAAATAGAATGGGAGAAAATGGGGAGAGGAGAGAGGAGAGACAGAGGAGTGAGAGAGGAGTGAGAGAGGAAAGAGAGGGATAGAGAAAGACAGAGAGAGAAAGAGGAGAGACAGAGGAGAGACAGAGGAGTGAGAGGGGAAAGAGAGGGATATATATATAGGTTGAGAAAGACAGAGAAGTGAGAGAGAAGTGAGACAGAGAGAGAGAGATGTTTGCCCTGAATGACATATATGCATATTGTGGACAATAAACAAACGTCAGATGGCAGGATGACAGGCTTGGGATGACAGGTTTGGGATGACAGGTTTGGGATGACAGGCTTGGGATGACAGGCTTGGGATGACAGGCTTGGGATGACAGGTTTGGGATGACAGGTTTGGGATGACAGGCTTGGGATGACAGGCTTGGGATGACAGGCTTGGGATGACAGGTTTGGGATGACAGGTTTGGGATGACAGGCTTGGGATGACAGGCTTGGGATGACAGGCTTGGATGACTGGTTTGGATGACTGGTTTGGATGGAGCATACAGTTGGGCAGCCGGCATGCAAATTCCTGTCCGACCGATAACGATAATATTGCCAGTCAGATTAAGAATCGGAAATAACTAAATATTTCCAAGCAGATAACTTTTCCCGACCGGACCTTTCCAGCGATTCATATGTGGTTTCCTTTGTGTGAAGACGAGGAGTCTGCTTTGAGGTACTTCATCGGCGGTGCCACTCAGAGCGATGAACATGAAGGCCGATGGATAATCCAACATTCCCATAATTCACCAGGATAAAACACAATGTGAAGAGACAAACTGGTCCTCAGGTCCAAACTCACGCTGTCTGGACCGATTTTTAATGGGTCACGTATAACTGCATGTGACACTCAACAAGATCAAGAGGTAGAAATACTGCCTATTTAATGTGCAGCTTCTCACGAAACCACTCAAACACTCTGCATTTCTCCCCATCTCTCACTCTCCCTCTTTCTCTCCCTCCATCCCTCCCCTCTCCCCCTCCTGACTCACCCTCCCTCCCTTTCTCTCCCCTTCCTCTCTCTCCCCGCTCCCCCTCTCTTCTTCCTCTCCCCTCTTTTCTCCCTCTCCTTCTCCTCCCCCTCTGTCGTCCCCCTCCCTCCCTCTCTCCCCCTCTCCCTCCCTCCCTCTGTCCCTCTCTCTCCCCTCCCTCTCCCCTCCCCCTCCCTCTCCTCCCTCTCCCTCACTCTTTCTCTCCCTCCCTCTTCTCCCTCTCTCTCTCTCTCCCTCCCCCCTCCCTACCTCTCTCTTAATCTCCATTTGACTAACAATATGGAAATAAATCACCAGACAGACCTCCCTGATATTGTGAAGAACACAGAGAATACAACCACATGAAATATTAATGAAGTGTTGAACAGACAAACACACACACACACACACACAAACAAACACACACACAAGCGTACACACACACCAGTCTGCAGACAAGGCGGAGAGGTTTAGCAGCGACAGAATAGTTTGTACATGCGTGTTTGTGTGTCTGTGTGTGTGTGAGTGTGTGTTGGAGATGACAGTGTCAAAGCACTGGTTGATTTAACCAAGTTTACTTACAGAAGACTTATGATTATGAGGACAGACTTAGGGCACACACTCACACACGCACACTCAAACACACACGCACACCACAAACACACACACTCAAACACACACGCACACACACACACACACACACACACACACACTCAAACACACACACACACAAACTCAAACATTCACATGCACACACACACACGCCCACACACCAACACACTAACACAAACACACAAACACGCACACCATTTTAACATAAACAGACAAGCAGACAGACAAACAGACAGACAAGCAGACAGACAAACAGACAGACAGAGAAGCAGACAGACAGACAGACAAGCAGACAGACAGACAGACAGACAGGTATTTGGTAAACACAATTCATTCTTCCTCTGGACTAATATCCCTCACAGTTTCTCTGTCCATCTTTTCCTCTAACAGCGCGTGAGAGAGGGTGAAGTCACATTCCTTCCGTGACCATGTACTGTATATTTCATGCAAGTGTTTAAAAAAAGATACACTCACAGAATGCATTAAGCCTCTTTGGAGAAAACGGAGGAATGAGAAAAGAGGAAAAAGAGAGAAAGGGTGAAAGAGTATTTCAGAGTTGGTCCGGCACTAACTGAACCAGGTGACTTGTGTTTAATGCATGCAGCCTGTGAAAACCTAAATCCATCCATCGCATGACTAGATCTGAAAGTCTCAGAGAGTCATCAAGTCCCGTAATACTGTTTCATCAACACATTTGGTCAGTCTGTTACGGATATCTGAGGTCACAACAGGAAAACACCCAGTTTGTTACGGCTGTCTAAGGTCAGAACCACAACAGGAAAACAACCCGTCTATTAGGACTGTCTGAGGTCAGAACCACAACAAGAAAACAACCAGTCTGTTACGGCTGTCTGAGGTCAGAGCCACAACAGGAAAACAACCAGTCTGTTACGGATATCTGAGGTCAGAACCACAACAGGAAAACAACCAGTCTGTTACGGATATCTGAGGTCAGAACCACAACAGGAAAACAACCAGTCTGTTACGGATATCTGAGGTCAGAAGGATTCAGTACTATAACCTGCTTGGATTGATTTTCAGGAGGGAATGAATTGAGCTGTAACCAACAGTCACAGATACACACTAACACACACACACACACACACACACACATAGAGTAAAAGAAATGTGCTTTGTTGCCACAGATTCTTTTAGTGCCACTAATTAGTGCCACTAATTTCCCTTCAAAGTGGAAAATAAATACACGCTAGCGAACCTTCCTCAGAAGTAGACGAGAGAGAGGATAGACAGAGGGAAAAAAATAAACAGACAGAGAGAGAAACAGATGAAAGTGGTATTGTTGCTATAAGGCATTTATATTATAACAGGACACTTGAAAATGTGTGCCAAACAAAACCACTGACGGCGATTAAACCACATATTAGTTGAATTAACCACACAACCCGATTGGCAAAAACGACGGCAGGCTCTCCAATCCACACAGAGCACTTAACGAAATACACATTCACCTGAAGAACTGTGCAGATGTACAACTGTAAACATCATCACTTTCAAGAATATCTACCCCGAGTTAAGATTTCAAATGTCTGCTGAAGGATTGCTGTGTCTGACACATTTTATTTCGAACAGGGGATAAACTAGGGAAAGTAAAGTAGATCAACACGCTGCAACAGAAGGACAGTAGCAGTGTCCTGTCCTGAATAGAAACCCTGAGGTAAAATCACTTTTATTCTACACTAGGTACCATGTCCCCCACCATATCTCAACTCCAAACAAGCCAGCCTTTTCCCCACATTTTCACCAGTCATGAAATCCGGTTACTGCATGTAAAACATTTCAAATGTATGTATGCTTCTTAATTTCTAAATACAGCTAGCTTTAAATCCAACGTTAAGTTGACGCTGAAAATCACGTGGGTGTTTTTTGACCGAAAAGCCCCACAACCACCAGACTACAGAGCTGATGAGACCAGGAGCTTCTGACACTTTAAGTATCTTTAGGTTACATTAAATTACACCAAGGGGACTGGCTTAAATAAAAACTATAATCTCCTTGCTCTTCTTTTAAACAGCTCTAAACCTCACTATGGCTGTCGTTATCTTCCCTTTCCGTCGTCAGTCTCAGCCTCTTTCAATTTCCCTTTCAAATCATCTCTATTTTTACATCTCTGCCCCCCAGACATATCTAACCCTGTCTCTATCTGGTCTCCTGACTAAACTATCTCCGACAAGGATTACGTGGAGCAGTGTGACCCAATACCTGCAGGGACGGAGATCATTTCTGTCTCACCTCAGAACTCAGCCTGGTGTTTGCTATTGCTTCTCGTGTTGTTGTTGTTGACAGAACAGCTGTTTAGCACTCTGTCCCGAGACCAGAAGTATCTACTGCTAACCTGGATTGATAGTTGTGAATTAAACTTCGGGAGATCACCTCGAATGGAATGACTACACAGAGACTTGCAAACATGCTAATGGACGGACCTTTCAGCTTTTATGTTCTGGTTAACTCCTCGCAACCCAGTGGTTGTAAACACACCCCGGACTGTCTCGTGCAAATGTCCTCACCTGCATCTGTTTCATTAGTATGTGTGTATATACCTCCCTCTGTGTTTATAGTTTGTGTCCTGAGCTGTTTTGTTAGTTTGTTGTTTTGTGCTTTAAAGTTGACTAAAAACAAAAAAAAGTTTCAATAAAACCTCTGCATCTACATCTTGCTTCCAGCACTGTGACACCAGAGTTCACTTCTGGACAACACGTTCTAATTTACGGTGGTTTAAAAGCGATTGAGCATGTGATCAATAGATAGACGTCACACCAATGTGATCTGAACATGCACAGGACTAAGGACGAAGCCCACAGACGGGCTGCGGTCACATGGTGGGACACACGGAGGGACACATCTAGGAACATGTGACAACACCAGAACCAGAACTCTGGCTGATGCATTAGCTGGGTTAGTGTGCACAGAAGACAGACGTAGACAAGAAAGGCTTAAATCTTACTCTCTCGTTACAAGGTATAGATTCAGCCAGTAGATTGTGATAGGTGTTAGGTTACAATCCGATCAGAGTTAGGGGTTAAGGGTGGATCGGGTGGGTGTCGTAAGAGGTTAAAGGTCACGACAGGGGAGGGGGGGTCAGCGGTCATCCTTACCTGGGATACTCTGTCTCCTGATGGCCAGTGTTCCATCCGGGGGTCTGGAGGGGTTGTTGTGCTTTGTGTACGGCCCCTCATCTGGAACAAGGGAGGGAAACCATGGATCAGCTACGGAGGAGGAGGATAAGGAGGAGCTGCCATAGAGCTAACACACACAGAGTGGGCTTGGAACCTACAACCTGTGTTGACTAGTCACTGTGTGAGCTAATGTAGCCAACGACAGGAACCATAGAGCTAACACACACAGAGTGGGCTTGGAACCTACAACCTGTGTTGACTAGTCACTGTGTGAGCTAATGTAGCCAACGACAGGAACCATAGAGCTAACACACAGAGTGGGCTTGGAACCTACAACCTGTGTTGACTAGTCACTGTGTGAGCTAATGTGCCAACGACAGGAACCATAGAGCTAACACACACAGAGTGGGCTTGGAACCTACAACCTGTGTTGACTAGTCACTGTGTGAGCTAATGTAGCCAACGACAGGAACCATAGAGCTAACACACACAGAGTGGGCTTGGAACCTACAACCTGTGTTGACTAGTCACTGTGTGAGCTAATGTAGCCAACGACAGGAACCATAGAGCTAACACACACAGAGTGGGCTTGGAACCTACAACCTGTGTTGACTAGTCACTGTGTGAGCTAATGTAGCCAACGACAGGAACCATAGAGCTAACACACACAGAGTGGGCTTGGAACCTACAACCTGTGTTGACTAGTCACTGTGTGAGCTAATGTAGCCAACTACAGGAACCATAGAGCTAACACACACAGAGTGGGCTTGGAACCTACAACCTGTGTTGACTAGTCACTGTGGGAGCTAATGTAGCCAACGACAGGAACCATAGAGCTAACTAACAGAGTGGGCTTGGAACCTACAACCTGTGTTGACTAGTCACTGGGAGCTTGGAACCATAGAGCTAACAACCAGAGTGGGCTTGGAACCTAGTCAACCTGTGTGACTAGTCACTGTGTGAGCTAATGTAGCCAACTACAGGAACCATAGAGCTAACACACACAGAGTGGGCTTGGAACCTACAACCTGTGTTGACTAGTCTCTGTGGGAGCTAATGTAGCCAACGACAGGAACCATAGAGCTAACACACACAGAGTGGGCTTGGAACCTACAACCTGTGTTGACTAGTCACTGTGTGAGCTAATGTAGCCAACTACAGGAACCATAGAGCTAACACACACAGAGTGGGCTTGGAACCTACAACCTGTGTTGACTAGTCTCTGTGGGAGCTAATGTAGCCAACGACAGGAACCATAGAGCTAACACACACAGAGTGGGCTTGGAACCTACAACCTGTGTTGACTAGTCACTGTGTGAGCTAATGTAGCCAACTACAGGAACCATAGAGCTAACACACACAGAGTGGGCTTGGAAACTACAACCTGTGTTGACTAGTCACTGTGGGGCAGTGGGGCAGCCTAGTGTGCTAGAGAGTAGGGTTGTTAAACAAAAGGTTGCATGTTCTAATCCCGAGTCGCAAAAGATTCTGTCCCTGAGCTATAGAGCTAATGCTAATTCCTCTCATGCAGATGCTTTCGAGAAAGAGCATGTTTTTAGCATTTTCACCTGCTAAAGTAAAAATAAAAAGAGGAACTGAGGTGAGGTTGAGCTACGTAGACAGCCAGACGACCTCAACATATACATAGTCCTTCCTGACATGAAGAACCAGAACGAGCACCAGATCCGAGCTGACCGAGCTACTTTACCAGACCAGCACAACGAACACAGCATTTGTTCTGACAGGCATTAGCCACAGAAACATTTAGCACTGTCACTCACAAACACACAAGAGGTCCAACTGGATAAAACCAGCACCGCTCAGACCGTGACAGGGCTATAATACATCCCCATTAGAGAAGACAAAAGCCCGGAAAAGTAAAACAGCCCATTGTCACAAACATGCAGACTCAAGTGAACGTTTTTGTGAGAGGCCATTACTGTCATTAGAACAAGGTGCTCTGTAGTGGTTCTCTGTTGAGGAACCGCATCTATCAGCGCTGACATTTCAACATTGGCATGCAAATATTAGCACGAAAGACAACACTCCATCAGGCCACAATCATCCCTTCGTCTCTGCGTCTCGCATGAGCAGGTCTGGATGATTCTCTCATCAACCTCCCTCTTAGAGTCTGACAGGAAGTTAGCCGCTCCACTGGCGGACTCCCAAACACACCTGAGGTGATCGTCAGGCACCGGTGGCCAGAACCCGGCCATTAAGACCCGGCCATTAAGACCCGGCCAATAAGACAACAACATCCACGGCTGGTCTCCTGCAGGGGGACTACAGGGGGCAAGGGTGGTATTGTCACTGATCTGCACACACACACACACACACTCACAAACACACACACACACACACGGACACACACAGACACACACACAGACACACACAGACACACACACAGACACACACACACACTATAAAGAGAACCCAATGAACAGTCTCTCTCTCTCCTCCCCTCCCCTATCCCTCTCTCTCCCTCTCTCTTATTTCCTCCCCTCTCTCTCTCCTCCCCCTCTCCCCCCTCTCCTCCTCCCCTCTCCTATCCTCCCCTCTCCCCCCTCTCCTCCTCCCCTCTCCTTTCCTCTCCTATCCTCCCCTCTCCCCTGTCTGTTAGCATTCTGTATGTGCAGGTGTTTAATATCCATAAGACACTAAGCATTCTGTGTTGAGTCTCACAGCAGGTTAGAGCTAACTGGATCAGCATGTTGGTGGATCAGCATGTTGGTGGATCAGCATGTTGGTGGATCAGCATGTTGGTGGATCAGCATGTTGGTGGATCAGCATGTTGGTGGATCAGCATGTTGGTGGATCAGCATGTTGGTGGATCAGCATGTAGATGGATCAGCATGTTGGTGGATCAGCATGTTGGTGGATCAGCATGTTGGTGGATCAGCATGTTGGTGAATCAGCATGTTGGTGGATCAGCATGTTGGTGGATCAGCATGTTGGTGGATCAGCATGTAGATGGATCAGCATGTTGGTGGATCAGCATGTTGGTGGATCAGCATGTTGGTGGATCAGCATGTTGGTGGATCAGCATGTAGATGGATCAGCATGTTGGTGGATCAGCATGTTGGTGGATCAGCATGTTGGTGGATCAGCATGTTGGTGGATCAGCATGTTGGTCGGTAACCTTTCTTCTTTTCTCCACCCTTCCCATTTGCTTCACCCCATACCCCTCGCTTTGCCCTCTCTCTCTCATACATCTCTCTCTATCTCTCTCATCCAGGTCTCTCTCTCACCCACCTCTCTCTCTCTCTCTCTCTCACCCATCTCTCTAAATAGTTTTGAAGACATCTGCTGGATTGACAGTCCCGGCGAGTTCTCAGTGGAGAAGAAAATGCCTTACCTACAACCACCAGAAACCTATGTGTATGTGTGTGTGTCTATGTGTGTGATTTACAATAATTGTGACGTTTGCCAGACTATGGTGTGACTATGGTGTGATCTTGTCTATACTAATAATAGCCTGTCTATGGTGTAATCTAGTCCTGTGTGAAAAGCGGAGTCCTCTGTGCCTCTAAGTTCTTATCTCTTTCGAAGGATCCTGGCATCTGTTGTTATGCCAGCCTTGGCTGTCTGTCATTCAACAAGATTGATGTGTGAAAATGACAGCAGTCCGTCTGGTTATGAGTGTGACAATTTCTTTCTGCTCATCTCACTTTACTTAAATAAACGAGATGTAAAAACTCGGTCCGACTAGAGTGTAACTTCCATCACGTGTGTGTGTGCTCTGGTCTGTGTAGACTCACGCTGTGTCTTTGATATTTTGGGTTTAGAATCAGACGTCAGATTTTGGATCATTTTAAAATTTGACTTTTATTGCCAAGTAGGTTTACCCATACGAGGAACTTGCTTTGAAATGTTGGCGCATAACAGTGCAGCAGTAAAAATAAAAAACAAAACATAAATAAGCATACAAGTAGCAGTGAAATGGAATGAAAGTGCCTGCCAGGAATGTGCAACACAGGGAAGCAATGTGCAATCTGCAAGTCAGTAGTCCAGAGTAGTGCATTAATGAAACACATTAAGTTAGGGGGTTGGGGGTCAGTGTTTGTGTGTGTGCGTGTGTCTGTGTTGGGAGGGGGGTCACATGGCCTTGTCGATGAGGCCAGCTGCCAATAGAAAGAAACTGTTCCTGTGGCGTGAGGTTTTGGTCCTGAGGGGAGTGTTTGGAACAGTTTGTGTCCTGGATGGGAGGGGTCGACCCAATGTTTCCTGCACGCGGTATCCAGTGAAAGCGGTTTAAAATAGCGGTCCTTTAGTTGTATTGATTGATTCCTGTAATGTCCATAATATTTGCAAATTTGCATATTATTCATTAAAAAATCTAAAAGAATAAAGACGTGTCCAGATGGCGACTTCTTACTCACGCCAGATGTTTATTGGTTGTTTGACCAGATCCATATCATTCTGGGCATGTACAGCTTTGTGTTTAATTTTATTCAACGTGCTACTCTCCAACGGGGACATTTTCCTCTCACTGTCTCTGACCGTGTATTCAAGCCAATAATTCAATTAAACGAAAAGTGTTCATCACTTTTTCTGCACTTGTGGTTCATAGAAAAATGTCACAACATTTAATTTGCTAAAGAAGCACTCTGTTGCTAGTGCCCCAACTCTCCATGTACCCTCAGAGACAGATACAGTGATTTTAATCTGTGTTTGTCTCTGCACTATATTATTCACCTGACATGGTTTTGGGAGAGGGGCCAACGGTAGCAGGGTTAATAATACGAGTCAGCATCAGATCGTTACAGCGCTAACACCAAAGGCCGGTCTGTGAAGACGAGACACGTCATCTTCTGAGGGAAAACGGATCTGTTTCACAAAATCTTCCCAGGCACCAATATGGCAGGAACCAATATGGCAGGCACCATTACGGCAGGCACCATTACGGCAGACAACCTTACGGCAGGCACCATTACGGCAGACACCATTATGGCAGGCACCATTACGGCAGGCACCATTATGGCCGGCACCATTATGGCAGGCACCATTACGGCAGGCACCCTTACGGCAGGCACCATTATGGCAGGCACCATTATGGCAGACACCATTACGGCAGACATCATTACGTCAGACACCATTACGGCAGACATCATTACGGCAGACACCATTACGGCAGACACCATTACGGCAGGCCAATTGGGAGTCCTGGCGCTCTGATCAAACAGCAAACAACTAAGGCCTGACCATTAGATTAATTTAATGTGCCATTCCCTTCACACACTCTCTCCCACTCACACACACACACACACACACAAACACACACACACACACACACACACACACACACACACACACACACACACACACACACACACACACACACACACACACACACCATAAGAGGCTCCTCTTCTCCACATCTAAGGGCTGACAAATGGGTAGCTAGTGATGGGGTGTAAAGCCTCAATTTGTTACTGTCTGATTCTGAGGATGAAGCAAGAAGAAGGGGGAATGAAAAGAGTGCCGACGCAAGGAGGACATTTTGATGGAGTGTGCTGAACAACCTGACACTAGGAGAGATGTTCAATAGCCTCTCCCTGTTCTAACATTTGAACACACACACACGCACACACACAACACATTATAGCACACACACATTATAGCACACACACATTATAGCACACACACACGCACACACACAACACATTATAGCACACACACATTATAGCACACACACACGCACACACACAACACATTATAGCACACACACATTATAGCACACACACATTATAGCACACACACATTATAGCACACACACACGCACACACACACACAGTATAGCACACACACACGCACACACACACACAGTATAGCACACACACAACACATTATAGCACACACACATTATAGCACACACACACACATTATAGCACACACACACACATTATAGCACACACACATTATAGCACACACACATTATAGCACACACACATTATAGCACACACACATTATAGCACACACACATTATAGCACACACACACGCACACACACACACAGTATAGCACACACACACGCACACACACACACAGTATAGCACACACACATTATAGCACACACACATTATAGCACACACACATTATAGCACACACACATTATAGCACACACACATTATAGCACACACACACGCACACACACACACAGTATAGCACACACACACGCACACACACACACAGTATAGCACACACACACGCACACACACACACAGTATAGCACACACACACGCACACACACACACACAGTATAGCACACACACATTATAGCACACACACATTATAGCACACACACATTATAGCACACACACATTATAGCACACACACATTATAGCACACACACACGCACACACACACACAGTATAGCACACACACACGCACACACACACACAGTATAGCACACACACACGCACACACACACACATTATAGCACACACACATTATAGCACACACACACACACACACACACATTATAGCACACACACAGTATAGCACACACACACACACGCACACACACACACAGTATAGCACACACACATTATAGCACACACACATTATAGCACACACACATTATAGCACACACACATTATAGCACACACACATTATAGCACACACACATTATAGCACACACACATTATAGCACACACACATTATAGCACACACACATTATAGCACACACACATTATAGCACACACACATTATAGCACACACACATTATAGCACACACACATTATAGCACACACACATTATAGCACACACACATTATAGCACACACACATTATAGCACACACACACACACATTATAGCACACACACACACATTATAGCACACACACACGCACACACACACACATTATAGCACACACACACACACATTATAGCACACACACACACATTATAGCACACACACATTATAGCACACACACATTATAGCACACACACATTATAGCACACACACATTATAGCACACACACATTATAGCACACACACATTATAGCACACACACATTATAGCACACACACACACACATTATAGCACACACACACACATTATAGCACACACACACGCACACACACACACATTATAGCACACACACACACACATTATAGCACACACACACACACTATAGCACACACACATTATAGCACACACACATTATAGCACACACACATTATAGCACACACACATTATAGCACACACACATTATAGCACACACACACACACATTATAGCACACACACACACACATTATAGCACACACACACACACATTATAGCACACACACACACATTATAGCACACACACACGCACACACACACACATTATAGCACACACACACGCACACACACACACATTATAGCACACACACACACATTATAGCACACACACATTATAGCACACACACACACATTATAGCACACACACATTATAGCACACACACATTATAGCACACACACATTATAGCACACACACACACATTATAGCACACACACATTATAGCACACACACATTATAGCACACACACATTATAGCACACACACATTATAGCACACACACATTATAGCACACACACACACACATTATAGCACACACACACACACATTATAGCACACACACACACACATTATAGCACACACACACACATTATAGCACACACACACGCACACACACACACATTATAGCACACACACACGCACACACACACACATTATAGCACACACACACACATTATAGCACACACACATTATAGCACACACACACACATTATAGCACACACACATTATAGCACACACACATTATAGCACACACACATTATAGCACACACACACACATTATAGCACACACACATTATAGCACACACACATTATAGCACACACACATTATAGCACACACACACACATTATAGCACACACACACACATTATAGCACACACACACACACACACACACACATTATAGCACACACACACACACATTATAGCACACACACATTATAGCACACACACACACACATTATAGCACACACACATTATAGCACACACACATTATAGCACACACACAGTATAGCACACACACAGTATAGCACACACACAGTATAGCACACACACATTATAGCACACACACATTATAGCACACACACATTATAGCACACACACATTATAGCACACACACATTATAGCACACACACATTATAGCACACACACATTATAGCACACACACATTATAGCACACACACATTATAGCACACACACATTATAGCACACACACACACATTATAGCACACACACATTATAGCACACACACATTATAGCACACACACATTATAGCACACACACATTATAGCACACACACACTATAGCACACACACACACACATTATAGCACACACACACACATTATAGCACACACACACGCACACACACACACATTATAGCACACACACACACACATTATAGCACACACACATTATAGCACACACACACACATTATAGCACACACACATTATAGCACACACACATTATAGCACACACACATTATAGCACACACACATTATAGCACACACACATTATAGCACACACACATTATAGCACACACACATTATAGCACACACACATTATAGCACACACACATTATAGCACACACACATTATAGCACACACACATTATAGCACACACACATTATAGCACACACACACACATTATAGCACACACACATTATAGCGCACACACACACATTATAGCACACACACATTATAGCACACACACATTATAGCACACACACATTATAGCACACACACATTATAGCACACACACATTATAGCACACACACATTATAGCACACACACATTATAGCACACACACATTATAGCACACACACATTATAGCACACACACATTATAGCACACACACACACATTATAGCACACACACATTATAGCACACACACATTATAGCACACACACATTATAGCACACACACATTATAGCACACACACATTATAGCACACACACATTATAGCACACACACATTATAGCACACACACATTATAGCACACACACACACAGTATAGCACACACACATTATAGCACACACACATTATAGCACACACACATTATAGCACACACACATTATAGCACACACACATTATAGCACACACACATTATAGCACACACACATTATAGCACACACACATTATAGCACACACACATTATAGCACACACACATTATAGCACACACACATTATAGCACACACACATTATAGCACACACACATTATAGCACACACACATTATAGCACACACACATTATAGCACACACACACACATTATAGCACACACACACACATTATAGCACACACACATTATAGCACACACACATTATAGCACACACACATTATAGCACACACACATTATAGCACACACACATTATAGCACACACACATTATAGCACACACACATTATAGCACACACACATTATAGCACACACACACACAGTATAGCACACACACATTATAGCACACACACATTATAGCACACACACATTATAGCACACACACATTATAGCACACACACATTATAGCACACACACATTATAGCACACACACATTATAGCACACACACATTATAGCACACACACATTATAGCACACACACATTATAGCACACACACATTATAGCACACACACATTATAGCACACACACATTATAGCACACACACATTATAGCACACACACATTATAGCACACACACATTATAGCACACACACATTATAGCACACACACATTATAGCACACACACATTATAGCACACACACATTATAGCACACACACATTATAGCACACACACATTCAAGAGGAAAACCTCCATAATACCCCCTCAGACGAGACATGATGTATATTATTAGAAACAGAAAGCCATGAACACCATCTCCTCAAGTCCTAGAGACAGTTCATTTAGTGCTCTACCAAAGTAGGCTTTCCTCTCATAGAAATACCTGGGCTGAATCACCTGATGGCTACAGTGAAACACAGAACACAGAATAATGTCTGAAACTGCCAATAAAACAGAGAATCAATCAACATGCTGTTCCTCAGTCTGGCCTGAACCAGTACTAAGAGGTCCTGAGTAGGACTGCTAATCTAGGACCATTTAGCCTGTAGTGACCCTAGTGTCAGTCTGACTGTGGTGTCTCTAGTGTCAGTCTGACTGTGGTGTCTCTAGTGTCAGTCTGACTGTAGTGTCTCTAGTGTAAGTCTGACTGTGGTGTCTCTAGTGTCAGTCTGACTGTAGTGTCTCTAGTGTCAGTCTGACTGTGGTGTCTCTAGTGTCAGTCTGACTGTGGTGTCTCTAGTGTCAGTCTGACTGTGGTGTCTCTAGTGTCAGTCTGACTGTAGTGTCTCTAGTGTCAGTCTGACTGTAGTGTCTCTAGTGTCAGTCTGACTGTAGTGTCTCTAGTGTCAGTCTGACTGTGGTGTCTCTAGTGTCAGTCTGACTGTGGTGTCTCTATGGTGTCAGTCTGACTGTGGTGTCTCTAGTGTCAGTCTGACTGTGGTGTCTCTGAGTGGTGTCTCTAGTGTCAGTCTGACTGTGGTGTCTCTAGTGTCAGTCTGACTGTGGTGTCTCTAGTGTCAGTCTGACTGTAGTGTCTCTAGTGTCAGTCTGACTGTAGTGTCTCTAGTGTCAGTCTGACTGTGGTGTCTCTAGTGTCAGTCTGACTGTGGTGTCTCTAGTGTCAGTCTGACTGTGGTGTCTCTAGTGTCAGTCTGACTGTGGTGTCTCTAGTGTCAGTCTGACTGTGGTGTCTCTAGTGTCAGTCTGACTGTGGTGTCTCTAGTGTCAGTCTGACTGTGTGTCCTAGTGTCAGTCTGACTGTGGTGTCTCTAGTGTCAGTCTGACTGTAGTGTCTCTAGTGTCAGTCTGACTGTAGTGTCTCTAGTGTCAGTCTGACTGTAGTGTCTCTAGTGTCAGTCTGACTGTGGTGTCTCTCTGACTGTGTGTCAGTCTGACTGTGGTGTCTCTAGTGTCAGTCTGACTGTGGTGTCTCTGAGTGTCAGTCTGACTGTGGTGTCTCTAGTGT
>CM055734.1:5062568-5070068 GCA_029465975.1 Dallia pectoralis
TTGTCACTGTGCGTGCACCGTACAAAAACAGCCGACTGAGTGCACTTCGGGGGGACTGCTACGGTACCAGAGAAATGGAACAAGAGATGGAGAGAGGCAGATCAAGTGAGAACGGGAATGAAAGAGAGATAAAGAGGCGGGGATGTGAGATGTGACAGAGCGCTTAATACGATCTCAAAATGGCAAATTTGCATTTCATCAAATCCCTCCTCAACACTTTGGCTGGATATTCCAATTCGGGATAAAATGCAATGGGAACCAAGCTTGTCCCTTTACGAGTTCCCCAGAAAGTGGGGCGAGTAACGTGCATCTCTGCTGACGATTTACACTAAATCAACGTGTTTGCTGTGGAATAGGCCAGTATGTCTTATTCCTATATATGTTTTGGTGCATTTAACACACACACACACACCTACACACACACACAAACAACACACACACACACACACACACACACACAAACACACACACACACACACACACAAACACACACACACAAACACACACAAACACACACACACACACACAAACACACACACACACACACACTTGTTCCAGTGTCTCTGGCTCAGTGTAGCCATGGTGGTGAATTTACGATGGGCCCTGTCTCATGTAGAGTTTACGTCCACTACAGGCGTGTCTACAGGTCCGATCTCCACTGTCCAACACCACATTATTGATCCACTACCCCGACCTCAGGATAAATCAACTGATTTAACAGCCATTTGATCGGTGTGTGTGTATGTGTGTGTGTGTGTGTGTGTGTGTGTGTGTGTGTGTGTGTGCGTGAGTGTGCGTGCGTGCGTGTGTGTCTGTGAATGTGTGCGCATGTGTGTACCAAAACCCTGCTGTAATGATAGTGAAGGGCTGTAACCAAAACCCAAGACTCACTCTCACAGACTCACTCTCTCACAGACTCCCACTCTCACAACTCACTTTCTCACACTCTCATAAACAATAGCACATTATTGATAACAGAGTGAATATGTTCTTACCTGGTTGTAGGAAAACATTCCCATCAAAGACCGAAACATCACATGGAAAAGAGAGAGAAAACCCCTTGTTAGCAACAGTACCTGACAGGTTTTGATCTTTCAGTGACTGTAACCCAAACAAATTGGAAAGAAAGTCTAAAGTTACACACCGCTTCCTTTTAAACACACAGATAGCCCCTGATTGGAATCAAGAGGAAACTTCACAATTGAAAAACAAACCAATTATATTTTGCTGTGTAACATGCTGTTTTATTTTGAGACTATCCATTAATGTTGGACAACATGTAATAAATAAATACGACTCAATGTGTCATGGATCTTTATGGTCACACAGTTCCTCAGAACTGCTTGTCTCTCTGGCACAGAACCACACCCCCTCTCCACTGCTTGTCTCTCTGGCACAGAACCACGCCCCCCTCTCCACTGATTGTCTCTCTGGCACAGAACCACACCCCCTCTCCACTGCTTGTCTCTCTGGCACATACCACGCCCCCGCTCCACTGCTTGTCTCTCTGGCACAGAACCACACCCCCTCTCCACTGCTTGTCTCTCTGGCACATACCACGCCCCCCTCTCCACTGCTTGTCTCTCTGGCACAGAACCACACCCCCTCTCCACTGATTGTCTCTCTGGCACAGAACCACACCCCCTCTCCATTGCTTGTCTCTCTGGCACATACCACGCCCCCCTCTCCACTGCTTGTCTCTCTGGCACAGAACCACACCCCCTCTCCACTGCTTGTCTCTCTGGCACAGAACCACACCCCCTCTCCATTGCTTGTCTCTCTGGCACAGAACCACACCCCCTCTCCACTGATTGTCTCTCTGGCACAGAACCACACCCCCTCTCCACTGCTTGTCTCTCTGGCACATACCACGCCCCCTCTCCATTGCTTGTCTCTCTGGCACAGAACCACACCCCCTCTCCACTGATTGTCTCTCTGGCACAGAACCACACCCCCTCTCCATTGCTTGTCTCTCTGGCACATACCACGCCCCCTCTCCACTGATTGTCTCTCTGGCACAGAACCACACCCCCTCTCCATTGCTTGTCTCTCTGGCACATACCACGCCCCCTCTCCACTGCTTGTCTCTCTGGCACAGAACCACACCCCTCTCCACTGATTGTCTCTCTGGCACAGAACCACACCCCCTCTCCACTGCTTGTCTCTCTGGCACATACCACGCCCCCTCTCCACTGCTTGTCTCTCTGGCACAGAACCACACCCCCTCTCCACTGCTTGTCTCTCTGGCACAGAACCACACCCCCTCTCCACTGCTTGTCTCTCTGGCACAGAACCACACCCCCTCTCCACTGATTGTCTCTCTGGCACAGAACCACACCCCCTCTCCACTGCTTGTCTCTCTGGCACATACCACGCCCCCCTCTCCACTGCTTGTCTCTCTGGCACAGAACCACACCCCCTCTCCACTGATTGTCTCTCTGGCACAGAACCACACCCCCTCTCCACTGCTTTTCTCTCTGGCACAGAACCACGTTCTGCTGACAAATCTTGTGTGTGTTCGACTGTGGATAACTGACTAGATGCTAGCTGGCAGAAATGTTAACAGGCATGAGCGTGAACGCAGGGGGGGGGGAGAGAGGAGCGGAGATGAGATGAGGAAGATGAGGAAGATGAGCAGAGAGGAATTAGAAATATGCAGAAGAAACACATTCATTTGTTATTTTATTTACACATCTAAAACTGTATTGGACTTGTCACTTTAAACCTTTGAAACAGCCATCTGCACGGCAAAAATTCAAGAGATAGCAATGTGTGCTAACTGACAATCTACCATAGTGATCAAAAGCTGCTTCATGTAAACGGAGACGCTTTCACAACATACGCATCAATTATTATACAGCAACTGCTGTGTTCAACTTTCAGTACACAAAACAATCTTTCATGAAAAGGTTTTCAGTGTGCAAGAATCTCAGATTTCAGAAGAAAATCCCCGCCGGGCAAAAATTATCTGAACTACGTCTTTTTTCTTAGTGAGTGAACACTAAAACCAAGAGACAAAACAGACCTGGGGAGAAACAAATGTGCTTTTGTTGAACCACACTTCCCTTCAGTAGATGGATAACAACAGAGTTCTGCCTGTTGTGGAAACAGGAACAACAAAATCATCTGAAAAACTATTTATAACATTTTTTTCATTGTGCGGTGAAATTAGACTACAATTTCTGAAAATTGCCATATTTCACTGCGAGCGTGTCCCAAAGTGCACACTTTTTCCTACATAAGATGTGACAAGGCCTAACGCAGTGCACTCTGAAGTGCAGATGATGCTATTCGGACCCAGACTACGACAACATTACTAGCTAGCAGGGGAACAGGAGAACATCAGAAGACCGACCGAAAACGAACTAGACTGATGTACATCTGATGTTCATCATTGTCTCAGCATCTGCAGATTCTTCCTCTCTGCCAGTATCAGGTCAGTTTAAGAGCGCCACCCAGTGGCCGTAACGTGACGGTACCACAGGAATGATCAGCATGTCAAGTATGCCCAATCACTGTCCTTTCAGATAATGACAGAGCACTTCACTGACATGAGATGACACGGTAGTCAGTGCTGACCTTGACAACCTTAAGGGATTTTGTGGAAAGTTTATGTGTAATTATGGACTAAACTGTTGGTTTGGAGGACGACACACGGTTTAAGTGTTTTTGCCAATAAGAGGACATTCTCTGTTCGTGATCTGACAGACAAAAAACTGAACAATTTTTCAC
The DNA here is from genome assembly GCA_029465975.1 of Dallia pectoralis. Classification (NCBI taxonomy): domain Eukaryota; kingdom Metazoa; phylum Chordata; class Actinopteri; order Esociformes; family Umbridae; genus Dallia; species Dallia pectoralis. Next base: position 5,066,301 of record CM055734.1, read on the forward strand.
TGTGCCCTTGAGCAAAGACTACAACCACATACATGTCGTCAGAAACATTCAGTGATCACGCATTATAAAATAATTAGCAATACCAACATCACACTGGGCTTGTAATGGCCAACACTTTATCTCAGTGTGTGTCTGGGTCTACCGTTGGTAAAGCATGCCATCTAGTGTGGGCTCTGTGTGTCACCATGGAGATAGAGAACATAAACACTATTGCCATGGAGATGGAGAACAGGTGCAACATGTACCCCTCACAACCCCCGGAAAAGGAATGATTTCAAAACGAAATCTTTGGAGCAGGATATAGGTTTTCATCAAGATCACTTTCATGTGGAAAATGAAACAACAACAGCAGATTAGCAAACCCGCTATTGACCTGAGACAGAGAAGGACTGAGCCGGAGAGAGAGAGACAAAGAGAGGAAGAAAGAAAGGGAGAGAGAGAGCAAGAGGGGAGAGAGTGGGAGAGAGTGAGGGGGAGAGTGGGAGAGAGTGAGGGGGAGAGTGGGAGAGAGTGGGGGGGGGAGAGTGGGAGAGAGTGAGAGGGGGAGAAAGGGAGAGAGAGAGGGGGAGAAAGGGAGAGAGAGAGAGGAAGGAAGAAAGGGAGAGAGAGCAAGAGGGGAGAGAGTGGGAGAGAGTAAGGGGGGGAGAGTGGGAGAGAGTGGGGGGAAGAAAGGGAGAGAGAGAGGGAGAGAGGGGGGGAGAAAGGGAGAGAGAGAGAGGAAGGAAGAAAGGGAGAGAGAGAGCAAGAGGGGAGAGAAAGAAAAGATGGGGGAAAGGAGTGAGTGAGCAGGAGAGAGAGACAAAGAGAAAGAAAAAGAGAGCAAGAGTAGGGGAGGGTGGGAGAGAGTGGGGGAGAGTGGTAGAGAGTGGGGGAGAGTGGGAGAGAGTGGGGGAGAGTGGGGGAGAGTGGGAGAGAATGGGAGAGAGTGGGGGAGAGTGGGAGAGAGTGGGGGCGGGCACTTCAGACCAGATAATCCAGTGAGTGGTTCTTCTAGACATCAGTGTGCAGTTGGTGGCCTTTGTGGCGTGTTGTTCAGGACGACAGGTTAATCAGCTGATCACTAGCTGTAAAGGGCAGTGGGAGACAGAACCATACGACACATATATATGTGAAGTTAAAGTCCTGTCAACCTGTAGACCCAATGCCTTTATTTCAACTACAAGCCACCCTATTAGCAGGCAACAGGAATACCATAGTAATTGCCAGCTTTCTCACCCCATGATGTCATGCTCAGTTGTAAAGCTGTTGGTTTTCACAGTGAAAAAGTTAAATTAATTACCAGGTCTCCTAGGGTCCCATAAGGGAGTAGTCTAGTTATCTGCAAATCTGCTCTTAATAGAGACCTTAATGCAGATCTCAGGTCAGATGTTGATGCTACCAGGCATTCCCCTTCTTACCCACATCACCTCCTCCTCCAGGTCCTCCATCTTACAGACCATCCCCTTCTTACCCACATCACCTCCTCCTCCTGTTCCTCCATCTTACAGACCATCCCCTTCTTACCCACATCACCTCCTCCTCCAGGTCCTCCATCTTACAGACCATCTCCTTCTGACCCACATCACCTCCTCCTCCAGGTCCTCCATCTTACAGACCATCTCCTTCTGACCCACATCACCTCCTCCTCCAGGTCCTCCATCTTACAGACCATCTCCTTCTGACCCACATCACCTCCTCCTCCAGGTCCTCCATCTTACAGACCATCCCCTTCTTACCCACATCACCTCCTCCTCCAGGTCCTCCATCTTACAGACCATCCCCTTCTTACCCACATCACCTCCTCCTCCAGGTCCTCCATCTTACAGACCATCCCCTTCTCACCCACATCACCTCCTCCTCCAGGTCCTCCATCTTACAGACCATCCCCTTCTTACCCACATCACCTCCTCCTCCTGTTCCTCCATCTTACAGACCATCCCCTTCTTACCCACATCACCTCCTCCTCCTGTTCCTCCATCTTACAGACCATCCCCTTCTTACCCACATCACCTCCTCCTGTTCCTCCATCTTACAGACCATCCCCTTCTTACCCACATCACCTCCTCCTCCAGGTCCTCCATCTTACAGACCATCCCCTTCTTACCCACATCACCTCCTCCTCCTGTTCCTCCATCTTACAGACCATCCCCTTCTTACCCACATCACCTCCTCCTCCTGTTCCTCCATCTTACAGACCATCCCCTTCTTACCCACATCACCTCCTCCTCCAGGTCCTCCATCTTACAGACCATCCCCTTCTTACCCACATCACCTCCTCCTGTTCCTCCATCTTACAGACCATCCCCTTCTTACCCACATCACCTCCTCCTCCAGGTCCTCCATCTTACAGACCATCCCCTTCTTACCCACATCACCTCCTCCTCCTGTTCCTCCATCTTACAGACCATCCCCTTCTTACCCACATCACCTCCTCCTGTTCCTCCATCTTACAGACCATCCCCTTCTTACCCACATCACCTCCTCCTCCTGGTCCTCCATCTTACAGACCATCTCCTTCTGACCCACATCACCTCCTCCTGTTCCTCCATCTTACAGACCATCTCCGTCACACCCACATCACTTCCTCCTGGTCCTCAATCTTACAGACCTTCTCCTTCACACCCACATCACCTCCTCCAGGTTTTCTGGCCCTTAACACTTTTTTTTCTCAACCTACTACCATTTGATTGAATTGATCGACTTACAGAAAACATGTTTCTACTTTTCCATCGTGGTCCCTGATAGGAATCAGTCATGATCCATTCTTTAACTAAGCAACACTGGACCATCTGTGCAGTGACTCTCTAACGTATTCACGACTCCTGCTATATTTTATTCAGTACTCATTAGAGCAATTTATTTCATCCGTATAAACTGTGTAAAACTCCCACAAAAGAGAGATGAAAGCTGTTGCAATCAACTTATTTCCGTTTTAATTTGGTTGCAAATATTTTCATAGTTAAACATTAAACCAATTGTCCCGTATGGAAATGGGTTTTGATTGTTACTGTTTAAAGTGTCAATGAATTATCTGTGATTCAGTACAATATGAGAGCATTACAATAAATGTGTGTGATACTACTGCAATACTATTTGTCAAATTAAAAAAGCAGAGACATTTTCAGATGAAGTTTGTCCTCAGCAAATTGTTGTTGATAATGCCTGCAAACTTACTGGCCAACAGCCACTTTCAGGATTCAACCAGTAATAGTTCAATACTTCCGTTTTTAGATAACAAAGGAGAGATTAATTAAGAAAAAGCCAAACGCTGCCTACATTCACCAGGAAGGGACTTGCCTTGGAGTTTGTCTTTGTAATACAGTCCGCAGCCAGCAGATGGCAGTAAGGAAGCCGGTTCAGTGATGCATTATAGAATGTTGAAGTAGAATATAGAACGTTAGAATCTCTCACTTGGGATTCTGGAACATTCTCCTGCAGAATATGCTCAGGGGAGTGTTCCATCTCTATAGTCTGTGCTGGGCACTGGAAACTGCTTGTGTTGTTTCTGCTGTCATCAACACTATTGGACGGACAGGGAAATTAGAATTGATTAAACTCATCCGGCCTTTGCCAGCCGGACAGGTCTATCCTCGGCTGCCAAACTGCAAGTCATCTCACCAAACCGTATATCATCAAATTAGGGCAAATGAATTTCTCCAGAAAACTGGGATATGTGATCAAGAGTCCACACGCACACTTACAGGCAGTCAGTTCAATGCTGGCAGTAGGGCTGTACCTGTAGGGGGTTAAAGGAGGTGTGTTTCTGGGCCAGCGAGGAACTCTCATCTG
>CM055734.1:5072568-5117568 GCA_029465975.1 Dallia pectoralis
TCAGGTGCGCTGGTTAGGGTAGTTCAAGGAGATCCCACAGGAATGGTTCGAGAACCGCGAGCGTCTGTCATGTCATTAAAACCAAGGCTTAGAATAATGGCTTAGGTTTGGTGTGTCAAGTATGTCAAGTATCCTTTAATAATATCTGAAACACAGAAGTAAAAGTGGGGATATTTTGGTCAGCTGTGCAACTGGTTATTTCGTAGGTAAATTTGAATGCTGCGCTAAACTGATATTTCAGTAAGACGACAGTTAGGATAAAACTGTCTACAACGACTGTTATGATATGAATGTCGTGTCGCGGACACGCCCCGTCGGCTGTAACAGCGGCAACCCGTGCCCCCACGGAAGCTTCCAGAACCTTCTGGAGGCAATCAGCATTGCGATAAAGAGGCCCCAACAGAGCAAGCAGGATGAGAAGCTTCTGAAACAGCCCATGCAGAACCTCACACTCCCAAGTTGGTATGACATCACACAATCGTCTCAGAAGCGGTTTGTTGATTTCGATTTTCCCCTCAGCTCCTCTGATAATCGTTATAAAACGCCCTGTAAGGCCTTGAACCGTCGCCCGGTGTTCGTGCCCTGTGTCTCTCCCTGCTACAGTCAGTCCCTCCCTTGCCACGAACACGTCTTCATTTTAAAGATTTCCATCGGCACTCATTAAAAACCACTCTAGTGGGAATACAGAGGGCACTATCTAGCTTTTGCACAACGCAGATAGGCTGACTTTGGAGTGCCCACTTACACCACACCACACATTAAACCAATCAATTAGAGCCCAGCAGCATTGAGGACATAGCACAGTGTCCGGAGCATCATTACTGGCCACTTTGCAACCAATATAATGATTTACTCTTAAAGACAGTTGTGTGGAAAAGTCATGCTCCCATCCGGGCGGTTGTTCCCTTATTTTGGTGTTCAAGCAAGATGCCGTTTAACACTGGTTGACTCACGGGCAAACTCCCCACAAACCCCCTATACCGACGCCCCCACACAGATGCCCCCACACAGATGCCCCACACAGATGCCCCCACACAGATGCCCCCACACAGATGCCCCCACACAGATGCCCCCACACAGATGCCCCACACAGATGCCCCCACGCAGATGCCCCCACACAGATGCCCCCACACAGATGCCCCCATGCAGATGCCTCCACACAGATGCCCCCACACAGATGCCCCCACACCGATGCCCCCACACAGATGCCCCCACACAGATGCCCCCCAAACCCCAACCCCTAACCCTAACATATAGCCAGATACATAATGTGAGCCTGGAGAGCTTAATAGTGGTCCAATATGGTAGCATTGTGCTCTAACAGATTGGGAGAAATGTCCCAACATCCAGCAACGGAACCACAGAGGCTTGTTCCTGAATGAGGTGATTGTCTTATCTGTTCAGCAGCAGAGAGCAGAGAAGAGCTGTGAAGAAAATCACCAGTCGGCCTGGCAGCCTGGCACTGCCAGTGTGTCTCTGCCCGCAGGTGTACCGACAAGTACAGGGGACAAATGCCCGTCTGGAGCCAGGACGGCCCTGCCAGGGACACCACAGGCCCAGACGTCGCCTCCGGAGAGGATAAAAGGAGGGCAGCTGGGAGTGAATGGAGCAATTGAAGTATGGAGGTATGGAGAGGCGGAATAATGGAGTAATGTTACGGTAGAAAAACCATGACTGGATAATCTGTAGGTTAACGGCCAATGCAAATGTACAAACCAAGAACAAGTGAAGGTAAAAACTAAAAAATTCAAGACGCTACGCAATAAACAGACCCGCCTGCTGTGAACGTCACGTGAACGAATAACTCCAACCATGATGATGAAAAGTTATAGAAACGTACGACTGCAGAATGCACTCACTACACACTAGGTTTCCCATTTTATTCTACTCCCAACATTAATTTCAGGAGCCTTACGTAACATGTCTAGGAGAGAGAAGGCAGACAGTATGAAGCAGCACTATTCTGTCGAAACTAAATGAGTGCTACTGGTTCCCAGTGGGGGGGAGGGCCAGGCTGGATGTGTAGACTCAATGAGATGAGACGTTTTTACATGTTATCAGAAGCTCACAGCTCCTCCTGACTGAGTGACTGACAGACCAACGCTTTCAACCCTGTGAGGAATTAAATCGCCCACTTGCGACGAGCCGAGGAAGCACTTCAACAACATCTAACTTCCATTTATTTTCCCGACTCGACCGAGAGTCCGAGGCGAGACAGACTGCCAGTCAGCACTGTGCTTGGTGGACCAGTGTTGGGTTTAGGAGTGAGGTTTCCTCTACACTGTGTGGAGTCTGGACCAGTGTTGGACTCAGGAGTAAGGTTTCCTCTACACTGTATATTGTATAGCCTCTGGTACAGCACACACTGTATATTGTATAGCCTCTGCTACAGCACACACTGTATATTGTATAGCCTCTGATACAGCACACACTGTATATTGTATAGCCTCTGATACAGCACACACTGTATATTGTATAGCCTCTGATACAGCACACACTGTATATTGTATAGCCTCTGATACAGCACACACTGTATATTGTATAGCCTCTGATACAGCACACACTGTATATTGTATAGCCTCTGATACAGCACACACTGTATATTGTATAGCCTCTGATACAGCACACACTGTATATTGTATAGCCTCTGATACAGCACACACTGTATATTGTATAGCCTCTGATACAGCACACACTGTATATTGTATAGCCTCTGATACAGCACACACTGTGTAGTCCTCTGGGGGAATTTAATAACAGCCGTTAGAAACTAAAGGGATTCAATAAAAAATTTATTTCCCTTTAAGCAGCAATAAAAGCCTTCCAGCTGAAGACCCCTGCTAGAATATAGAAGACGGTAGGAGTTTTTTGGGAAAGAAGAGAAGCAAAGACTGCCCAGAAGATGATCCTCCAACTAGCCTGTGGAATAACACTGCTTTGTTGGGAAACAGAGAAGAGCGAGAGACGGAAAAGTTGCCAGGGAAGAGACACTCTATAAGTCCCAGAAATAGTCTGTTTTTATGGAACCTGTCATCGCGTGTAACAGCTGTCGTCTCGTGGAGCCCCCTCGGCTGAATAAATTGCAGCCACAAACGCTTGGCGGTGCCCAGAGCTCGATAACATACTGGCTGTACCACACTGCCTCTGCTGTTTGACAGGCTGGTTTTATGATGGAGTCATATTCACTACGTAGGGCACTAGTTTACCACACTGCCTCTGCTGTCTGACAGGCTGGTTTTATAATGGAGTCATATTCACTACGTAGGGCACTAGTTTACCACACTGCCTCTGCTGTTTGACAGGCTGGTTTTATAATGGAGTCATATTCACTACGTAGGGCACTAGTTTACCACACTGCCTCTGCTGTCTGACAGGCTGGTTTTATAATGGAGTCATATTCACTACTTAGGGCACTAGTTTACCACACTGCCTCTGCTGTTTGACAGGCTGGTTTTATAATGGAGTCCTATTCACTACGTAGGGCACTAGTTTACCACAGTGCCTCTGCTGTTTGACATGCTGGTTTTATAATGGAGTCATATTCACTACATAGGACACTAGTTTACCACACTGCATCTGCTGTTTGACAGGCTGGTTTTATAATGGAGTCATATTCACTACGTAGGGCACTAGTTTACCACACTGCCTCTGCTGTTTGACAGGCTGGTTTTATAATGGAGTCATATTCACTACGTAGGGCACTAGTTTACCACACTGCCTCTGCTGTCTGACAGGCTGGTTTTATAATGGAGTCATATTCACTATGTAGGGAACTAGTTTACCACACTGCCTCTGCTGTTTGACAGGCTGGTTTTATAATGGAGTCATATTCACTACGTAGGGCACTAGTTTACCACACTGCCTCTGCTCTTTGACAGGCTGGTTTTATAATGGAGTCATATTCACTACGTAGGGAACTAGTTTACCACACTACCTCAACTGTCTGACAGGCTGGTTTTATAATGGAGTCCTATTCACTACGTAGGGCACTATAACTCCTGCAACACACTAGTCGACTTAAATGTTCCATCTAATAGCTAACTATGTCCCGGTGATAAGCTAAGCAGAAACAGCTGTGCTAGAAGGAAAACAATCAATGATACACAGGAAGTGCACCCCACTAAACTCCCTGTGTGCAAGGAAAATTAATTTTATTATTTCTTATTTTTTCCTTTGTAAAGATCATAGAATTTCTTGAATGGGACCCTGGTGCCCTATCCCCTATGTAGAACACAAGTTTTGCCTGGGACCCTGGTGCCCTATTCCCTATGTAGGACACACGTTTCGCCTGGGACCCTCATGTCCTTTCTGGGTGCTTCGTACCAAGCTGACAACCCCCAGTATTATCGAGACTTTGGCTCCCAGTGGCTTTGACGTGACATGGCATCAAATTAAATTCACACCCTGCCAGCCACCCGGCAACCAGCGCAAACAAAGCAATTAAGGAAGAACATCAAGCCGTCAACATTGTGGCAAACAGCGAATCACTGTTACAGCGGTCGATGTAGAGGCTGATTGGGACTTCAGCGTATAATCACTTGACCCAGGCAGGAGGGAGATCCGATTGGGGTCAGGGGTGGGACAACCAGGGTCCGGTCCAAAACGGCACACGACAGAGTGTGCTCTCGTTTTACACAGGGCTCGTTGGAAATGGGATGCCACTTGGGCCGTATCCCAATTACTCGGGTCCAGAGAGAGGGACAGGGTTTTCCCATGGTGATCAGTGTCTACGCCCCCTCTACAAAGCACAGACAATTACACTCATCAATAACCTCCCACATCAGTGCTGCCATAAACATCCTGATCCCAAAAAGGGGTTAACTGCAAATCTGCAGGAAAAAAAGTATTTTCCCAAATCAGCCAGGAAATCCTAGAATCTGTGTCACAAAGTGGCTTGGATCAAAAACATGATGAAGGGCCAGCACTGGTCAAGGAGGAATGCCAGTATACCGTGACCCGTTTCTGATTTGGTCAAGGAATAAAGGAATACTATATGTCAATGCCGAACAGGTTAAAAAAAGCTGGACAAATTAAATGTAAAAGTTCACCTCATATTTCAGTCTGAGATTGTTTCCACTGCAATCGTATCGTATAGGTCAGGTCAATACAATGGAGTAATTAGTGAGAACCCAGGAGTAATTAGTGAAAACCCTAATTCCCACCGCAAACGCATCTGCAGTCTCTCACAGGTCATGTGACCACAGTCTCAACATGTGACCACAGTCTCTCACAGAAGATGTGACCGCAGTCTCTCAGAGATCATGTGACCGCAGTCTCTCACAGAATATGTGACCGCAGTCTCTCACAGAACATGTGACTGCACTCTCACAGAACATGTGACCGCAGTCTCTCACAGAACATGCGACCGCAGTCTCTCACAGAACATGCGACCCCAGTCTCTCACAGAACATGTGACCACAGTCTCTCACAGAACATGTGACCACAGTCTCTCACAGAACATGCGAACTCAGTCTTTCACAGAACATGTGACTTCACCCATTCTTCATCTATTCTTCATTCATGAAGGCGGCAAACAGATTAAATGGCCAGGCGGCTGGTTTATTAACTGACCAGCGGCAGACTGATAAAACGGCTTGCTGACTGGTTTAACGACTGACCAGCTGGGACAGGCAACGCAGCAGCCAACTGTTATTGTAACAGCATATTCATGGACTCGCCCAATTATTATAAAACCCTGGCTGCAACCCAAAAGGTACCTAAAGAGAAACAGGCTGCCACCAGGACAACAAATTAAACTGAATGAATGCCTGTTTCCAATTGGAACAGATTGAGGTTCTATCTGACTCAGCATCTGACATTGCTAAAATATCCAATCAGTTAATCCCATTGTGTTCATGTCTCTTTATTGGCTGTTTGGTCCAGGAGGTTCGTATTGTTTTCCCAACACTTGCTGAATGGTAAAGTGTTTCAATTTAATTCCATATTGGCCTTCCCTCCAGTACATACTGAGAGTAGATAAAGTTGTCTAAAGTCAACCCAAACATAGCCCAACATAGGATTTTATTCCAATAGATTTACCCATAAATTATATTCTCTGTATACTTCCAATTCATTCTCATATAATAATTTGAAAGTAATGACCAGCCACCTGACAGCCACCGCAGTGATGAAATGTCCATATCTGAGGAATGGATCATTTTAATGTACACTGGTTATCATCTGCAATGGAACGTCCATTAACATCCTGTAAGTATATCTATACACAGATGACATACAGTGATGTTTATACACAGATGACATACAGTTATGTCTATACACAGATGACATACAGTGATGTCTATACACAGATGACATACAGTTATACCTATACACAGATGACATACAGTTATACCTATACACAGATGACATACAGTGATGTCTATACACAGATGACATACAGTGATGTCTATACACAGATGACATACAGTTATACCTATACACAGATGACATACAGTGATGTCTATACACAGATGACATACAGTGATGTCTATACACAGATGACATACAGTTATACCTATACACAGATGACATACAGTGATGTCTATACACAGATGACATACAGTGATGTCTATACACAGATGACATACAGTGATGTCTATACACAGATGACATACAGTGATGTCTATACACAGATGACATACAGTTATACCTATACACAGATGACATACAGTGATGTCTATACACAGATGACATACAGTTATGTCTATACACAGATGACATACAGTGATGTCTATACACAGATGACATACAGTGATGTCTATACACAGATGACATACAGTGATGTCTATACACAGATGACATACAGTGATGTCTATACACAGATGACATACAGTGATGTCTATACACAGATGACATACAGTTATGTCTATACACAGATGACATACAGTTATGTCTATACACAGATGACATACAGTGATGTTTATACACAGATGACATACAGTGATGTCTATACACAGATGACATACAGTGATGTCTATACACAGATGACATACAGTTATACCTATACACAGATGACATACAGTGATGTCTATACACAGATGACATACAGTTATGTCTATACACAGATGACATACAGTGATGTCTATACACAGATGACATACAGTGATGTCTATACGCAGATGACATACAGTTATGTTTATACACAGATGACATACAGTTATGTTTATACACAGATGACATACAGTTATGTCTATACACAGATGACATACAGTTATGTCTATACACAGATGACATACAGTTATACCTATACACAGATGACATACAGTGATGTCTATACACAGATGACATACAGTTATGTCTATACACAGATGACATACAGTTATACCTATACACAGATGACATACAGTTATACCTATACACAGATGACATACAGTGATGTCTATACACAGATGACATACAGTGATGTCTATACACAGATGACATACAGTTATACCTATACACAGATGACATACAGTTATACCTATACACAGATGACATACAGTTATACCTATACACAGATGACATACAGTGATGTCTATACACAGATGACATACAGTTATGTCTATACACAGATGACATACAGTTATACCTATACACAGATGACATACAGTTATGTCTATACACAGATGACATACAGTTATACCTATACACAGATGACATACAGTGATGTCTATACACAGATGACATACAGTGATGTCTATACACAGATGACATACAGTGATGTCTATACACAGATGACATACAGTTATACCTATACACAGATGACATACAGTTATACCTATACACAGATGACATACAGTTATACCTATACACAGATGACATACAGTGATGTCTATACACAGATGACATACAGTGATGTCTATACACAGATGACATACAGTGATCCCTATACACAGATGACATACAGTTATGTCTATACACAGATGACATACAGTTATACCTATACACAGATGACATACAGTTATGTCTATACACAGATGACATACAGTGATGTCTATACACAGATGACATACAGTGATGTCTATACACAGATGACATACAGTGATGTCTATACACAGATGACATACAGTTATGTCTATACACAGATGACATACAGTGATGTCTATACACAGATGACATACAGTGATGTCTATACACAGATGACATACAGTGATGTCTATACACAGATGACATACAGTGATGTCTATACACAGATGACATACAGTGATGTCTATACACAGATGACATACAGTTATGTCTATACACAGATGACATACAGTTATGTCTATACACAGATGACATACAGTGATGTCTATACACAGATGACATACAGTGATGTCTATACACAGATGACATACAGTTATGTCTATACACAGATGACATACAGTGATGTCTATACACAGATGACATACAGTTATGTCTATACACAGATGACATACAGTTATGTCTATACACAGATGACATACAGTGATGTCTATACACAGATGACATACAGTTATGTCTATACACAGATGACATACAGTGATGTCTATACACAGATGACATACAGTGATGTCTATACACAGATGACATACAGTGATGTTTATACACAGATGACATACAGTGATGTCTATACACAGATGACATACAGTGATGTCTATACACAGATGACATACAGTGATGTCTATACACAGATGACATACAGTTATATCTATACACAGATGACATACAGTTATACCTATACACAGATGACATACAGTGATGTCTATACACAGATGACATACAGTTATGTCTATACACAGATGACATAGAGTGATGTTTATACACAGATGACATACAGTTATATCTATACACAGATGACATAGAGTGATGTTTATACACAGATGACATACAGTGATGTCTATACACAGATGACATACAGTGATGTCTATACACAGATGACATACAGTGATGTCTATACACAGATGACATACAGTGATGTCTATACACAGATGACATACAGTTATGTCTATACACAGATGACATACAGTGATGTCTATACACAGATGACATACAGTTATGTCTATACACAGACTCTAGGAGATGCAATTCACTGTACTAACAGCATCGAGAGTAAGTGAGTCAGAGAAGATGGAAGCTTGCTACTTTATCATCATCAGCAGAAAGTCCTTAGCACAAGCAGATCCTTTTCCTGCCAAAGGCATAGATCTTTTAATCCTGGCACACCAGCGAATTTGGAACTGGTGTGAGTGTGTGTCTGTGTGTGTGTTTACAGACTGAGGCAATGTGATGCGTCTTTCAACGTCAACCATTTTCATGAAATAACCGACTTCCATCCTTTGAATTCGGAAAAAGGGCCGCTTCTTTAGTTCTCTCACCACTTTCGTCCCCGAGCCAGCCTTGGCACCGATAGCTGTCCACAATGGGTTAATCAGAAAGTGACTGGCACACATCTGTTCAAACGGGATCAATATATTCAACGCTAAGAGAAAATAAACCCACATTCTTTACTAGAAACCCGACTGGAATAAGAGCAAGCTGGAGTCTTTCTATTCAGTTCAGTTACACGTCCCCATTCACATATGAACACTCCTAGAAGGCAGTAGAATTACCCTGTAGAATTAGCATGAATAAAACACATTACACATTTCCACATAACTATTGTTCTCATCCATCTGCGCTGAAAGGGTAGGAGGGAGTATTTGTAAAGACGCTCGCAGTCTGGAATTAGTTGAAGATATACGTTCAAACACACACACACAGACACAAACACACGCACACACAGACACACACAGACACACAGACACACACAGACACACACATACGCACACACAGACTCTCGCACACACAGACACACAGACACACACAGACACACACACACACACAGACTCTCGCAGAGCGAAACAAGGTGAGAAAGACTCTGGGGTGAGCACATCTGAGCCTATATACGCTCGTATAAACGACCCAACTGGCTTGTATGGGTTTGTAAATGACCTCAGGGGACTCGTCATTGGCCTCTGTGAGGTTTTATAAACGCCTCTGCATCTCTGGGGGAGGAAAAGCACACACACACACACACACACACTAAACACACACACACACTAAACACACACACACTAAACACACACACACACACACTGGAGCACTTTAAACGCCTGGGGTACTGCCGTTCAGAACTCTCCTGGGTAGCAAATGAGGACCTCTACCCTGAACGACACACAGTCTCCCCTCACACACATTCTGCCCTCACACACATTCTGCCCTCACACACATTCTCCCATCAGACACATTCTCCCCTCACACACATTCTCCCCTCACACACATACTCCCATAACACACATTCTCCCCTCACACACATTCTCCTCTCACACACATTCTCCCCTCACACACATTCTCCCCTCACACACATACTCCCATAACACGCATTCTCCCCTCACACATTCTCCCCTCACACACATTCTCCTCTCACACACATTCTCCCCTCACACACATTCTCCCCTCACACACATACTCCCATAACACACATTCTCCCCTCACACATTCTCCCCTCACACACATTCTCCCATCACACACATTCTCCCCTCACACACATTCTCCCATCAGACACATTCTCCCATCACACACATTCTCCCCTCACACACATTCTCCCCTCACACACATTCTCCCCTCACACACATTCTCCCATCAGACACATTCTCCCCTCACACACATTCTCCCCTCACACACATTCTCCCATCACACACATTCTCCCATCACACACATTCAACCATTTTCATTGAGAATCAGTTGGCAGGACTAAGCAGGTCTGGTGCTGCCGTCCACATCCAGTTCACAGCCTAACAAAACCCCAGCCCAAATTAACCACAGCCCAGCAGAACCACAGCCCGGCAGAACCACAGCCCAGCAGAACCACAACCCAGCAGAACCACAGCCCGGCAGAACCACAGCCCGGCAGAACCACAGCCCAGCAGAACCACAGCCCAGCAGAACCACAGCCCCTCCACACCTGTCCCAGAGAATCTGACTACCTCTTCTTAGGACTGGGAAAAATATAATGACCTAACAGACAAATATGGACCGAAATCTACAATGAACAATTACACAGTGGTCCGAGGAAGAAGGTGTGAGAAAGAGGAGGAAGGTGTCTGACTTCAGCTCAGCAGCTCAAAACACTACAAGCACTAAAGCCAAGAATCCACAGAGACTGTTCAGCAGGAAATCAATTACGTCCTGTATCCCCTCGTCTTAGCCGGGTCCAGCCCGGAATGGAAGTCCTCGTTATGGGGGAGAGCAAGATAGAGTCAGGACAAACTAGATTCAAGGAGACGTAGAGATAAATAGAGAAAGATAATGAGAGATGAAATGAGGGCCCTGCTCTCCTTGGCAAGGATACTCTCAGACACGGGAATGTAGCCTGTGATGAAGACAAGGCCAGAGTGAATCTCTTCGGTCTTTGGGTGGGTGTGAAAACAGACACACCACAGCCATTCCTCCACTGACCCTCTACAGACCCTCCACAGACCTACCACTGACCCTCCACAGACCCTCCACTGACCCACCACGGACCCTCCATTGACCCACCACTGACCCTCCACAAACCCTCCACTGACCCACCACTGACCCTCCACAGACCCTCCATTGACCCACCACAGACCCTCCACTGACCCACCACGGACCCTCCATTGACCCACCACAGACCCTCCACAGACCCTCCATTGACCCACCACAGACCCTCCACTGACCCTCCACAGACCCTCCACTGACCCACCACAGACCCTCCACTGACCCACCACGGACCCTCCACAAACCCTCCACTGACCCACCACTGACCCACCACGGACCCTCCATTGACCCACCACAGACCCTCCACTGACCCACCACGGACGATTACCCAGTGAAGGATTTATTCTGAGGATAATCCAACTAATTTGTTCTCAGTTGAAATAAACAATGAAAAGTATTAATAATCCCGTCCCGGAGAACAGTGGAAATGCTAAACAGGGTTGGAAACCTCAACAGCTGGGTTAAACTGAGGGGTTGGGGTGTTGGATTAGTGACTTGTGTTTGTTTTCCCTGATCTGAGAACAAGAGGATGTTTGTAGTGCAACATGAAAGCACTATACAAGCCAACTTTGACTGGGCTAAACTGTACAAGCACACTGGGGATTAGAACTGTGTCATGGTGTGGTACACGGAATAACAAATGCACACATGTACATCCACCAGCCTGCGCACAGAGTAATAGGTTTGGCTCACGTATGGTACAAACACTCTGTTAGCCTCTCTATTACCACAGACTATATGAGACCTCCTTCCTCTCTCCCTCCCTCCCCTCCCTCTGCTCTCTACCTCCTTCCTCTCTACCTCCTTCATCTCTCCCTCCTTCCTCTCTCTCTCCCTCCTCTCCATCTTTCCTCCCTCCCTCCTCTCCCTCTTTCCTCTCTCCCTCCTTCCTCTCTCCCTCCCTTCTCTCTCTCCTTCCTCTCTACCTCCTTCCTCTCTCCCTCCCTCCTCTCCCTCCTTCCTCTCCCTCCCTCCTCTCTACCTCCTTCCTCTCTACTACCCTCCTCTCCCTCTCTACCTCTCTACTTCCTGACTGCTGAGGGGGAAGTTAAGCCACCCTAGTCCTACTGATTTACTCATAGAACAGTACACATTCTGCAGTACCTGAACGCTACTGCAAAGCCCAGGTACCCAGCATGCACTAGCTGGCCGCCCAGGCTCTGTCTGGGTTTAACGGGCCTAGCCAGCCAGTCTCTCTGCGGGGACCTGATAACAGAATTAAACAGACCCGGGCCTCCTGTGATAACGTTCAACTCCCAAATGCTATTGCTGCCAAAACCTACAGCCCCCATACAAAGCAGAGCTGCAGAACCGTATGCCCTGCTCACTGTGAGAGAGGCCAGGAACAGTCCCTGTGTTCTGCGGTGACATGCTTAGCATTCACCTACCCACGGAGATGATCACAGGCCTGGAAATCAAGCATGCATGGAGGAAATGTCCATAGAGAGTGTGGAGGGGACAGGGAAAAGAGTTTACGCTGAAGAAGCAGACAGAGAAATGGAGAACGAGAGAGACTGGAGAGAGACTGGAGAGAGACTGGAGAGAGACTGGAGAGAGACTGGAGAGAGACTAGAGAGAGACTGGAGAGAGACTGGAGAGAGACTGGAGAGAGACTGGAGAGAGGGGAGGTAAAGGTGGGGGAGAGATAAAAAATAGAATTAAATAAATGAGAGAGTTGGCGGGAGGAAAGGAAGGAGAGAACGACAGATGGAGGAGAACAGAGAGAGAGAGAAAGAGAGAGATGGATAGATAACTAAAGAAAGTGTGAAATGCAGGTAAAGAGAATTGAGTTCAGACCATGCATAAGGATGTGTGTGTGTGTGTGTGTGTGTGTGTGTATGTGCGTGTGTGTGTGTCTGTGTGTCCCAGGTTTGAGTGACAGCAGAAGGGCAGGGCAGGTGAATAACCGGTACCTCGGAACCAGAGGTCTGGGTCCAATTGCCCTGCACCTGCCAATCAAGCTTAGACATGCATCACAACAAGACGATGGCTTGGAAGTGATGGACATGCACACCCACACACACAGACCCACACACGCACACACACAGACCCACACAGACACACACGCACGCGCACGCACACACACTTTCACACACACACACACGTACCCCCACACACACACTTTCACACACCCACTCTCACACACGCAAACACGCACACCCACACTGACCACCCACACACAATCACACACACAGACACACACACAAACTTTTTTAAATGACTTCTTTGAAACCACAAATCTAATTTACATTCAAATGAAGTGTGTTATGTGTATTGACACTGAAGGATACAAATAGCACCTCCTCCTCCAAAATAAAAGCTCCCATAGAACGCTGCCACTGAGAGCAACATCATCGGCCCCTTGGCTTTTATTCTAGATAGGCCTGCAGGCTGAAGGCCGCGCACACACACAAAAACACACACACAGCATTTATATGTAGCTTGGCATCGCAATCAACAGGCAGTGGGAGCCTGCAACCAGAGCCAAGTCTTTTAAGACATATAGGGTGGTGTATATATATAGGGTGGTGTATATATATAGGGTGGTGTATATAGGGTGGTGTATATAGGGTGGTGTATATATATAGGGTGGTGTATATAGGGTGGTGTATATATATAGGGTGGTGTATATATAGGGTGGTCTATATAGGGTGGTGTATATAGGGTGGTGTATATAGGGTGGTGTATATAGGGTGGTGTATATATATAGGGTGGTGTATATATAGGGTGGTGTATATATAGGGTGGTGTATATATAGGGTGGTGTATATATAGGGTGGTGTATATATATAGGGTGGTGTATGTAGGGTGGTGTATATAGGGTGGTGTATATATAGGGTGGTGTATATATATAGGGTGGTGTATATATATAGGGTGGTGTATATATATAGGGTGGTGTATATATATAGGGTGGTGTATATAGGGTGGTGTATATATATAGGGTGGTGTATGTAGGGTGGTGTATATAGGGTGGTGTATATATAGGGTGGTGTATATATATAGGGTGGTGTATATAGGGTGGTGTATATATATAGGGTGGTGTATATAGGGTGGTGTATATATATAGGGTGGTGTATATAGGGTGGTGTATATATATAGGGTGGTGTATATAGGGTGGTGTATTTATATAGGGTGGTGTATATAGGGTGTTGTATATAGGGTGGTGTATATATAGGGTGGTGTATATAGGGTGGTGTATATATATATAGGGTGGTGTATATATATAGGGTGGTGTATATAGGGTGGTGTATATATATATAGGGTGGTGTATATATATAGGGTGGTGTATATATATATAGGGTGGTGTATATATAGGGTGGTGTATATATATAGGGTGGTGTATATATAGGGTGGTGTATATAGGGTGGTGTATATATATATAGGGTGGTGTATATATATAGGGTGGTGTATATAGGGTGGTGTATATATATATAGGGTGGTGTATATATATAGGGTGGTGTATATATATATAGGGTGGTGTATATATAGGGTGGTGTATATATATAGGGTGGTGTATATATAGGGTGGTGTATTCATTTTGGGATGGAGACACAGTGGTTCTTCTTACATCTCCCTCTCCTAATTCCCTTCAAACAGCGATTAGTCACGTCAGCCTGCTTGTCTTCGGCCCAAAAAAGGGAAAATCTGACAGTTGCTGTGGTGGAAAACGAGGCTGTCACGTTACAGTAGCGTGTAATGAAGTTCCTGAGCCCTCACAATGTGTTCTAAATGGAACCCTGTTCCCTGCATACTGATATTCCCTCACAATGTGTTCTAAATGGAACCCTGTTCCCTGCATACTGATATTCCCTCACAATGTGTTCTAAATGGAACCCTGTTCCCTGCATACTGATATTCCCTCACAATGTGTTCTAAATGGAACCCTGTTCCCTGCATACTGATATTCCCTCACAATGTGTTCTAAATGGAACCCTGTTCCCTGCATACTGATATTCCCTCAATTTGTTTGTTCTAAATGGAACCCTGTTCCCTGCATACTGATATTCCCTCACAATGTGTTCTAAATGGAACCCTGTTCCCTGCATACTGATATTCCCTCATTTAGTTTGTTCTAAATGGAACCCTGTTCCCTGCATACTGATAGTCCCTCACTTAGTTCGTTCTAAATGGAACCCCTCTAACAACAGTCATGAGGAGAACCTAGGATTCACGTTCCCACCTCCTGTATTACTCCTCTGAACGAGGATGAAACCTGTTAGACCTTTCTTCTCCATCTTTCTGTTCCAGTCTTCCTCCTCTTCTCCTGCACCAGATTGAGGAGCAGCTGATGGTGGTTCAGGAGGAGGCCAGGTCGTGCCCAGTGGTGCTGGGATCACACCCAGTCATTTTCAACTCCAGTGAGCACAGCATCACACCGACAGACACTGTCAAGGAAACTGCAAACGTTCCTGCTCCAGGCACACCAACAAACACACACACACACACCAACACACACCAACAAACACACACACACACACACACACACCAACAAACACACACCAACACACACACACCAACAAACACACACACACACACACCAACACACACATCAGCACACACACACACACACACAAACACACACCAGCACACACACACACACAAACACACACCAACACACACACCAACAAACACACACCAACACACACACCAACACACACACACACACCAACAAACACACAGAAACACACACACATCAACAAACACAGAGCAACAAACACACACCAACACACACCTACGAAATGCACACTTGCTGAGGCAGGTTGGAGGGTGACTCCAAGCCTGCAACATGTCTTTCAGAGTGGAACAAACCTCAGCATGAATCTCTCCCTCTTACAAAATGTTCAGCCAGTCAGGTCACCAAGTCATTACTTGTAGTGCTGGACAGGCTGTGGGGACCAGCAAATAGGAGGAGTGTTTGGTGGAGTGGAGAGGACCTAAAGAAACCACTGTCACGATTGGTGTGGTGGCGTTGCTACACTTACATTTCGGTGATGCACTTCCTTGTTTCACTTCCGTGTTTACGTTTGTCTCACGGCTGTTTGCACCTTTAATCAATGGGATATAAGAGGGTCGCGAGCAGTGCACTCATTGCTTCGCATTGTTCTATGTCACATTGTTTGTAGAGGTGAGTGTTTTTGTAACACGTTTGAATTGTTGTTTGAAGGTGCTTGTTTTAAGTCGCTATATGCGCATTTTCCTTTCATTCGACCAGTACGTGTTTTTGTCGCCGTTTACGGTTTGTTTTATGTTTTGTCATTAATAAACCTGACCCAAACGGATTACCTTGGCTCCTGCACATGGCTTCATCCACACTACACCCGACGAGTCGTGACAACCACAAATCTATTTCCCAACTGATCTATTTCCCAACACAGATCTGCGTTCCAAATGGTGTCCTATTTCCTGCCAAGCATCAAACGGTAGAAAGACTAAAGTATTTTTTGAAGCTGAATCGGGCCACACCCAAATGGCACCACGGGTAAGTAAGAGGGTCGTAACACAGATATGATTTCAATGGACTGTCCACTAAAGTGTGTATTACAGGGGAGGGAGTCCATGCTGCAGTAACATCCATCCATCAGCTGTTATCTCAGTCCTGCTGGGGCAACTCTGATCAACAGACGCCAGAGACGCCATGACAAGACCCAAGGAGAGAACACACAGCTGGCAGATTGTCCGGAGCACATGCTCATAGGTAATAGTGGTTCTAGTGATGGGTGTGTGTGTGTGTGTGTGTGTGCGTGCGTGCGTGTGTGTGTGTGTGTGTGGTCACGTAACCTAGAACAGTCGCATTCAGGGGCATTCAAATTATTTTCCAACCAAGCAGCAGTTTTCTGTTCTGCCAAATAATGAATTGTACCGACCTGGCATCCCAGATGGGAATGTGTCCGGTTTAGAGGAAAACTATGACAACACAACAGTGCACCTGGCATCCCAACCTAATTAATCAATCAAGTACAAGGTGAGAGCAGAAACCTGCAGACACCTGAAACATTTGCCGGTAGACTTTGATGACGAACAGCACAGTTAAATACCCCGACTACTAAACGTGTGGCTCACACACTGAAACAGCAGGAAGTCAACATGATTCAGCACATTGACTGACTTGATGAGAGCAAAGTCTGGCTTCCTGCTAATTTAAATACCCGACTGCCGCTCGTAGCTGCAGAGTCATTGCAATTAGTCTACTAACCTAACCGTAGCGCTAAAACTGCCAGAGCATATTACCCATCTGAAGTTTCTTACATCCAATTCAACTACTGAAACACAATCTGGATTACGCAATCTGGATGACACAATATGGATGATGACACAATCTGGATGATGACACAATATGGATGATGACACAATCTGGATGATGACACAATATGGATGATGACGCAATCTGGATGATGACGCAATATGGATGATGACGCAATCTGGATGATGACGCAATCTGGATGACACAATATGGATGATGACACAATCTGGATGATTACGCAATCTGGATGATGACACAATCTGGATGACACAATATGGATGACACAATCTGGATGATGACACAATCTGGATGATGACACAATCTGGATGATGACACAATCTGGATGATGACGCAATCTGGATGATGACGCAATCTGGATGACACAATATGGATGATGACACAATCTGGATGATGACACAATCTGGATGATGACACAATCTGGATGACACAATATGGATGACACAATCTGGATGATGACACAATCTGGATGACACAATATGGATGATGACACAATCTGGATGATGACGCAATCTGGATGATGACGCAATCTGGATGACACAATATGGATGATGACACAATCTGGATGATGACACAATCTGGATGATGACACAATCTAGATGATGACACAATATAAATGATGACGCAATCTGGATGATCCTACAGCCCCAATAATCATTTACTCTACTTAGTCTCAATGATGGCCACCTGCTCCGTTAAGATAAAACTGGGAAAGATCACCTTCATTCCTGCGGTGCAGCTATAGACACAAATGACAGCAATTGAAGATAACTCCCGGGACACATTATGCCTCAGACAGAAATAAAATGCAAAATAATAAATTATCCAAAAGGTGTTGATAACACACTAAACGTTTAACCAAATCACCAGGGGGATGCAGGAATATTCTGAGGTGCAGTCAAAAACCTCAGTCCAACAACCGGGTGCATGCTCAAGTCAGCGGATTTAGCGCGACAAACAGATGCGCTCTTTTATTAGTGGCAAACAACAAAAACTAAACCATTTAAATGGAATGGGTAACAAAACCTAACCAGCCTGGTTACTTAACAAGGAAGGAAACAAGGTGTACCACAAATGTAACACCACAGTTTATGGGGTGTTTACTGGTGCTTTATCTATGGCCCTGGCCAATTAGATTATGACATGCAGGTGTACGCAGGCCCATCAGCACCAGGTGTGTTTGCCTGAGAAGGGGAAAGGTGATCCAGCAGATCCAGGCTTTGTCTCCTCCTGGTGGCCACGTCCTGTACTCCACTGTGACAAAACTCCTCTTTGACTTCGCTCATATGTGATATGACTCCACAGTGAAATGACTCCGCTGTGATATAACATGACTCCACTGTGATATGAGACCACTGTGATATGGCTCCACTGTGATATGACTCCACTGTGACATTTGACTTGGCTCATATGTTATATGACTCCACAGTGACATGACTCCGCTGTGATATAACATGACTCCACTGTGATATGAGACCACTGTGATATGGCTCCACTGTGATATGACTCCACTGTGACATTACTCCACTGTGATATGACTCCACTGTGATATGACATGGCTCCACTGTGATATGACATGGCTCCACTGTGATATGACATGACTCCACTGTGATATGACATGGCTCCACTGTGATATGACATGACTCCACTGTGATATGACACCACTGTGATATGACTCCACTGTGACATGACTCCACTGTGATATGACTCCACTGTGACATGACTCCACTGTGATATGACTCCACTGTGACATGACTCCACTGTGATATGGCTCCACTGTGATATGACTCCACTGTGATATGACTCCACTGTGATATGACTCCACTGTGATATGTCTCCACTGTGATATGACATGACTCCACTGTGATATGACTCCACTGTGATATGACTCCACTGTGATATGACTCCACTGTGATATGACACCACTGTGATATGGCTCCACTGTGATATGACTCCACTGTCATATGACTTCACTGTGATATGACTCCACTGTGACATGACTCCACTGTGATATGACTCTACTGTGATATGACTCCACTGTGACGTGACTCCACTGTGATATGACTTCACTGTGATATGACTCCACTGTGATATGACTCCACTGTGACATGACTCCACTGTGATATGACTCCACTGTGACATGACTCCACTGTGCACAGTTACATGACTCCATATGTTACAGCTGTACACCACTGCATCTAACAGTTTCCAGAAATAACATGTATTTTGCCTGCATACTGATGATCATCTGCTCATATGTTCCCTGCTATGAAGGCCAGGAGAAACCAAAGTGTAGAACACGGTTGAACAAACAGGGAACAGAAAAGCAGCTCAAATTGAAAAATGTGACGCTTTATCGTATTTGTAACACTTAATAAAAAAAACGTACACACCCCAAGCCACTTCGCACGAGCAGAAGCAACTCACTAAAGCGTTTATTCTCACTAACACCATAAGAGTCTGTGGCAGCGTCGTCTTCCTCACAGAACACCAAATGGTTGCCCGGGGCTACGTATGGTGGGGTGGCGTGGGGTTCACGGAAGCTTAAACCTAACAGGGATCAACACACACTTTAGGAGACGAGGAAGACGAAGACGAGGGACAAGAACATGCTATTTCAACCCAGCTCTTGACAGCAGTTGCTCCCACTGAACAGTTGGGGGTCCAGATGATTTTATATACACACACAGACACACAGACACACAGACACACACACACACACACACACAAACACACACGTAAACACAGTGTTTACCCCAGTAAGCATCCTATTCGTCCCGTTGACGTGTTGAATGACAAACGATAAACACGTCAGCAGGGAAAGTGGCTTGGTACGTTCACAGAGATAGTCTGGCGTTAGTGGAAAAGTCATGACCGTAGAGCAGAGCTTAATGGCATTTGCTTAAGCTAAGTGGATGTACACATTAACCGTAACTTTGCAGGATTAAAGTCTTGGATTTCAGCAGGGGTTTTCACAAACGGTTTGGTTGTCTAGCAACACAAACGATGTGTGAACGACCGCTGGACGAAACAGATATGCCTAGCTTGGATTGACTAAAAAAGGACAAATATGTGAAACATTGGACACCTATTGTCTCAAATGTGTTTGTTGCTGTGAAGGGATTGGGCGACGGATGAAACAGAGGTGCAGTGTTAAGTGTTCTTAACCAACAACCAATAGGATGCAACGAGTATTTCAGTGTATTTAATTTAAGGAAATTGAGAAATTTTACAGGAAAAACAAAAGGCCGTACGCCAAGGAATATCCCGATTCATTATCATGACAACGACATGCACTTCCGCCTCGTCCACCTCCCTGAATCATCCCTGTGAGTTTCTCAGCCAACTGATATACACTGATGAGCCAAAACATCATGACCACTCATAACGTTGATCATCTCCTAACAAGGGTACATCAACAAATACCAGGTAGATTGGATGGTATCTGAACAATCAGCTCTCATCATTGAAACCACCTACAATGGGCACAGAAGCCTCCAATAACTGGTTCTTAGAGCAGTAGAAGAAGGTTGTCTGGGTCCGATGAGTCCTGATTTATTTTACATCACCTGGTGAGCCATGCACGTGTGTTCTGTTTACCTGGGGATGTAATGGCACCAAGATGTGGTGTGGGAGGACAACAAGCTGGTAGAATATTCTGCGGGACAAACCTGGGTCTGGGCAATGATGTGGACGTCAACAGGATAATGTGGCCTGCCACAATACACACATTGTTCAGGAATGGTCTGAGGAACTCGGTGAAAAGGCTCAAGGTGCTGCCCTGGCCTCCAAATTCCCCAGATCTCAATCCGACATCTGTGAGACGTGCTGGACCAACAAGTCCAAGGATCATTGGTACGAATGCAGGCACGAGCCACAGTCAAGCCAAACCCCACGTAAGCCCGTCTGTGGGTCGCATTTAGGACCGGCAAACAAACATCTCTGAGTGGATCGTAGTCCTCGATCCAGTCCTACGACCCACTCCATAACCTGACGTAGTCCTCGATCCAGTCCTACAACCCACTCCATAACCTGACGTAGTCCTCGATCCAGTCCTACGACCCACTCCATAACCTGACGTAGTCCTCGATCCAGTCCTACGACCCACTCCATAACCTGACGTAGTCCTCGATCCAGTCCTACGACCCACTCCATAACCTGACGTAGTCCTCGATCCAGTCCTACGACCCACTCCATAACCTGACGTAGTCCTCGATCCAGTCCTACGACCCACTCCATAACCTGACGTTAGTCAACTTGACTTTGAACACTGACTCCCTAATGTGAATTATCCCACTCCCTCTATGTTCCCAGAGAGGCTGCGCCGGTGAGCACTGACGCCTGATGAGCTGCAGGAACCCATCAGCCGTGCCTCCAAAAGCGCACTGTTGCCACTGTTGTGCACTAACTGTGACCGAAGACATACAGGTCAACGGCAGGTTCCCACATTCAGACAAGGGTGCCATTTGGGACACACGGCCACATCAGCTCCATTATAAAAACAGAAGTGGAGAGCGGGTCTTTCAGTTTGCAGCTTTCAACCACTCCTAGCATCCATCCATCCATCCACACAGGATAATGCCACTTAACTGGACGGGGATACGTCCACACTGGATGTATCTCATTTCTCCCCTTCAAACCCTTGTCAGACGCTGCTCTCCTGCGTCGCACTTCGCTAACCATTAGAGGACAACAGGGGGACAAGTGCCCGGGTGACTGGGATGCAGAGAGCCACTCGGAAAGGCCCACGAGCTGCTGTGATGTATCTGTCCAATGAAGAGGAGCCGGTGAACGCAGCTCTCTGAGAGGAATCCGATTGGTCCTCCTGATTTAGATTATGACCTTAGGGGAAATTGGGAAATGTGTCTGATGTGATGCTTGTCCACCCCCTGGTGACATCGTGACCCGTGGTGATGTAGTAGCTTGGACTTGTGAAGTATTACACGCTTCCTGTCTGGGGCCGTGTCTTGCCGTCCGACGGGCCTCCGTGCACGTCTGTGTGTCAGTGTGTGTGTGTGTGTGTGTGTCAGTGTGTGTATGTCTGTGTATCTACTTAGTAAACAGGGTGACCAAGGTCTCGGAGCAATTAGTTTGAGATTTATGGCCGATGCAGATTTAACACAGACAACAATTAACTGGGAAGTGTCTGGATATCATGTAGCAACACTGAATTGGCTGAAGAGAACACAGGCAGAACACAGATTAAAATGACAAAATGTGTGTGTGTCTGTCTACAAGTTTTAATATAATCTGTTCCCAAATTCCCAAAATGTCTTATTAAAGAAAAACAAGATAAATTGTACTCTGCAGAAACACTTTCAGGAGTTAAATGCAGAGTTAGAATAAAGGGAAATGGTAGAATTTGGGTTCTTTTGTTGAAGGTAAGGTTCTAAGATTAAGTTTATGCTTAAGGTAAGGGTAAGTGTTAAGTGGGAATGCATTTCCTGGTTGGCATATCAGAGTGTGTGCCATCTCTTTGCTGTCCATTAATAAATGACACATCGGCAGATACACATTCAGCCAGACTGCAGGAACACAAATCAGCGAAGAAATACCCTGTTTTAATTCAGAGACACTATATCGGAACAACCCAGCAGCTCACGTCCGTCTGAAGTTCAAAGTCTGGAGACAAACATTCCCAACAGGGTCGGGGGCGACGACGACACTAAATGTCAGTCAGCGCCAGCAGAAAGGGAGCAGGGTACAGTCAAAGAGATGGCCGTTACAACGGGTGGTAAATGCCAGGCCATGCAAATTGTCCAAATGCTACAGAGGACGCTTTCTGAGGAAAGGATAAAGGCAATCTCCTCCTCCTCCTTGTCTCCTCCTCCTCCTTGTCTCCTCCTCCTTGTCTCCTCCTCCTTGTCTCCTCCTCCTCCTTGTCTCCTCCTCCTTGTCTCCTCCTCCTCCTTGTCTCCTCCTCCTCCTTGTCTCCTCCTCCTCCTTGTCTCCTCCTCCTCCTTGTCTCCTTTTCCTTGTCTCCTCCTCCTTGTCTCCTCCTCCTCCTTGTCTCCTCCTCCTCCTTGTCTCCTCCTCCTTGTCTCCTCCTCCTTGTCTCCTCCTTGTCTCCTCCTCCTTGTCTCCTCCTCCTTGTCTCCTCCTTGTCTCCTCCTCCTCCTTGTCTCCTCCTCATTGTCTCCTCCTCCTCCTTGTCTCCTCCTCCTCCTTGTCTCCTCCTCCTCCTTGTCTCCTGCTTGTCCTTTGTTGGACCCTGTCATTTTAAATGTAAATCTCAGATCTCCACAACAAGTCTCCTTTTGGCAAAGTACAACTAACGAGATAACAGAGAGGAGATGGAGAGAGAGAAAGTGAGTGATAGATAACATGACAGAGAGATGGAGAGAGAGAAAGTGAGTGATAGATAACATGACAGAGAGATGGAGAGAGAGAAAGTGATAGATAACATGACAGAGAGATGGAGAGAGAGAAAGTGAGTGATAGATAACATGACAGAGAGATGGAGAGAGAGAAAGTGATAGATAACATGACAGAGAGATGGAGAGAGAGAAAGTGAGTGATAGATAACATGACAGAGAGAAGGAGAGAGAGAAAGTGATAGATAACATGACAGAGAGAGAGAGCGGGTGAGAGAGAGAGAGGAGAGTGAGAGAGGAGAGTGAGTGAGAGGGTGTGTGTGAGAGAGAGACACAAGGGGGTGAGAGCACATGAGAATAGGCCAAGCAGCAGTAGTATAGATCCATATGGGCTTATTGAGGGTGACCCTGATAGGAACCTCATATTCTTATAGTATAGATCCATATGGGCTTATTGAGGGTGACCCTGATAGGAACCTCATATTCTTACACTGCATCCTAATGAATCTCCATTATTATAAGAACTCCGTTCCCAGGTCTTAATTGACACACTTTAGCCTTTTTAGGGCACTTCTCTTGACCAGGGCCCATTGTAAGAATAGGGGGCAGTGTGGGATACCACAGGCCTGTATAAGCCCCCCCCCCCACAACACTTATTGCTAGACTTGAGCTCTTTGTTCTTCTGAGACGATAGCTTGTTCAAGAAGTCACCTTGCTGGCAGTCAGAAAGCGATCAATAGCCTGAATCCTGCTGTGGACCGGGTACATATATATATGTACATATAACACCTGCAGGTGGTTCTGATGGAGGGCTGGTATTACAGACACGCTCTGTGATCAACCAACAACTGGAACCTGGTTATGACTACAAACCGCTCATGGTGGTTCGTTACGAGCACTGTTCTAGCCTCAGTGGAAATATACCACAGAGCTCAAATCAAATCAGAGTTTTTCATTCATGGGAAAATGTACACTTAGATGGGGAGGTCTCTGTGTGAAATTATACCCCCTTTATGTTGGGAAATGTTACTCAGATTACCAAAGGGCGAAAAGCACATCGCTTTGCCCTATACCTCTGTGTTTGTGTGCACAGGTGGAGTCTGTATTCAAATGTCAGAGAAACAGAAAAATAAAATGCCAGACTCCACTCCTAATCTCCTGGTCAGAACAGCAGGACAGATAGAGTCTGGTTCGCTTTAGAAGTCGACCGATGATTTTCAACCCTGTTAACAAATTAATAAGACTAATATAATTATTTCTTAAATAGTGACAATTGTAACAGCACGTGTGAGTGTGGAAGGACTTGCCAAGGCCTCTCAAAAAACTGGAAGTGAGTGGGTTTGGAAAATGATAAAACTCGAAAAAGTGGTACCAAGTGCCAGAGAATACCTGTTAAGTAAGTATGGGGGACGAAGGTACACAAAAGGAGAGAGGTAGAGAGAGAGGAGAGGTAGAGAGAGAGGAGAGAGGTAGAGAGAGGAGAGAGAGAGGAGAGAGAGAGAGGAGAGGTAGAGAGAGAGGAGAGAGAGAGGAGAGAGGTAGAGAGATAGGAGAGAGAGAGGAGAGAGAGAGAGAGAGAGAGGAGAGGTAGAGAGAGAGGAGAGAGGTAGAGAGAGAGGAGAGGTAGAGAGAGAGGAGAGAGGTAGAGAGAAGAGAGAGAGGAGAGAGAGGAGAGGTAGAGAGAGGAGAGAGGTAGAGAGAGAGGAGAGAGGTAGAGAGAGAGGAGAGGTAGAGAGAGGAGAGAGAAGAGAGAGGTATGTGAGAGAGCCAGCAAACAGGAAAATGTGTGTGTGTGTGTGTGTGTGTCCAGTACACTGAATGAGTGTTGTCAAAAAATGGCTTTTAGCATGTCTACCCTGAGCGGAAGTTTTAAAAAACTTTGCCACCGCATTCTCCCTTTAGAGGTCCCTACTGACAGGTCTACTGACAGGTCGAATGGCCCTGGCTTCACACGGAATGGAAAACTACCTGAGAAGAAGCAGTACTGCAGACTACAAGCTTCCAATACTCTTAAACCCGAAAGGATCGTAAAAGCACAGGAGGAGTCTACAGATGTCAGGAGATGCCCTGCAAAGTGCACTGCTTTGACCACGGTCCTCGTACAAAAGTAGTGCGCCATGAAGGATGTAGCACGCTATTGGGCAGGCAGCTGGGACCCGAAGAGTTCTCAGGTCAGGCTGGCTTCAAGTCTGCAGCAGAGAATATTTATCTGACAAGTCTCCCTTCAGATGTCCAGAACTACTGCTCAGAGTCGTCTACATCTGATTCAATCTGACAAGTGGGGCAAAATCGATGTTACTTTGTTTTTTAAAATAAGACTGTTCTGTTGGTCACAAGGTGGTTGGTTTGAGTTTCGCCTGCGGTGAACATGTCTTTCTCACACCAAACATTTATAAATAATACAACACAACAAGAACCCCGAGGATATCGGCACAATTTGACCCGCTGAGTCGGGACACACTTTAAACTCACTTGTACATGTGTGAGGAGAACATGACACACGTAAGCGCCTGCTTCTGATGTTTGACAACCACCTGCGCTCAGCGTTTGAAGACTTCCTGGACACTTCATGGTCCATCTATGTATAAGTACCAGCGTCGCTGCTTTGTGAACTACAATGAACCAGTCTCTCCTGGACTCTTGGCTGGGCATTAAAAGCATTACAGACAAAAAGCATCTGGTCCAATACTGCAGCAGCTAAGTAAAGAAAGGGATTTAAACATGGCCTTTCCAACCGACTACACAGAGTCTGTCTAAAACGTGGTCTTTACAACCGACTACACAGAGTTTTTCTAAAACATGGTCTTTACAACCAACTACACAGTCCTGTTCCGCCCGTTCCACCTGGCTTGTCTCCCCCTGGTTTATCTCCACCTGGTTTGTCTCCACCTGGTTTGTCTCCACCTGGTTTGTCTCCACCTGGTTTGTCTCCCCCTAGTTTGTCTCCACCTGGTTTGTCTACACCTGGCTTGTCTCCCCCTGGTTTATCTCCACCTGGTGTGTATCCACCTGGTTTGTCTCCCCCTAGTTTGTCTCCACCTGGTTTGTCTCCACCTGGTTTGTCTCCACCTGGTTTGTCTCCCCCTGGTTTATCTCCACCTGGTTTGTATCCACCTGGTTTGTCTCCCCTAGTTTGTCTCCACCTGGTTTGTCTCCACCTGGTTTGTATCCACCTGGTTTGTCTCCCCCTAGTTTGTCTCCACCTGGTTTGTCTCCACCTGGTTTGTTTCCACCTGGTTTGTCTCCCCCTGGTTTGTCTCCACCTGGTTTGTCTCCACCTGGTTTGTTTCCACCTGGTTTGTCTCCACCTGGTTTATCTCCACCTGGTTTGTATCCACCTGGTTTGTCTTCACCTTGTTTGTATCCACCTGGTTTGTCTCCACCTGGTTTGTCTCCACCTGGTTTGTATCCACCTGGTTTGTCTCCCCCTAGTTTGTCTCCACCTGGTTTGTCTCCACCTGGTTTGTATCCACCTGGTTTTTCTCCCCCTAGTTTGTCTCCACCTGGTTTGTCTCCACCTGGTTTGTTTCCACCTGGTTTGTCTCCATCTGGTTTGTCTCCACCTGGTTTGTCTCCACCTGGTTTGTCTCCACCTGGTTTGTGACCACCTGGTTTGTCTCCCACTGGTTTGTCTCCATCTGGTTTGTCTTCACCTTGTTTGTATCCACCTAGTTTGTCTCCACCTGGTTTGTCTCCACCTGGTTTGTATCCACCTGGTTTGTCTCCCCTAGTTTGTCTCCACCTGGTTTGTCTCCACCTGGTTTGTTTCCACCTGGTTTGTCTCCACCTGGTTTGTCTCCACCTGGTTTGTCTCCACCTGGTTTGTCTCCACCTGGTTTGTCTCCACCTGGTTTGTATCCACCTGGTTTGTCTTCACCTTGTTTGTATCCACCTGGTTTGTCTCCACCTGGTTTGTCTCCACCTGGTTTGTATCCACCTGGTTTGTCTCCACCTAGTTTGTCTCCACCTGGTTTGTCTCCACCTGGTTTGTATCCACCTGGTTTTTCTCCACCTAGTTTGTCTCCACCTGGTTTGTCTCCACCTGGTTTGTCTCCACCTGGTTTGTCTCCACCTGGTTTGTCTCCACCTGGTTTGTCTCCACCTGGTTTGTGACCACCTGGTTTGTCTCCACTGGTTTGTCTCCATCTGGTTTGTCTTCACCTTGTTTGTATCCACCTGGTTTGTCTCCACCTGGTTTGTCTCCACCTGGTTTGTCTCCCCCTGGTTTGTCTCCCCCTAGTTTGTCTCCACCTGGTTTGTCTCCACCTGGTTTGTATCCACCTGGTTTGTCTCCCCTGGTTTGTCTCCACCTGGTTTGTGTCCACCTGGTTTGTCTCCCACTGGTTTGTCTCCACCTGGTTTGTGTCCACCTGGTTTGTCTCCCACTGGTTTGTCTCCCACTGGTTTGTCTTCACCTTGTTTGTATCCACCTGGTTTGTCTCCACCTGGTTTGTCTTCACCTTGTTTGTATCCACCTAGTTTGTCTCCCCCTGGTTTGTCTCCACCTGGTTTGTCTCCACCTGGTTTGTCTTCACCTTGTTTGTATCCACCTAGTTTGTCTACACCTGGTTTGTCTCCCCCTGGTTTGTCTCCACCTGGTTTGTCTCCACCTGGTTTGTCTTCACCTTGTTTGTATCCACCTAGTTTGTCTACACCTGGTTTGTCTCCCACTGGTTTGTCCCCCACTGGTTTGTCTTCACCTTGTTTGTATCCACCTGGTTTGTCTCCACCTGGTTTGTCTTCACCTTGTTTGTATCCACCTGGTTTGTCTCCACCTGGTTTGTCTCCACCTGGTTTGTCTCCACCTGGTTTGTCCACCTGGTTTGTCTCCACCTGGTTTGTCTTCACCTTGTTTGTATCCACCTGGTTTGTCTCCACCTGGTTTGTCTCCACCTGGTTTGTCTTCACCTTGTTTGTATCCACCTGGTTTGTCTCCACCTGGTTTGTCTCCACCTGGTTTGTCTTCACCTTGTTTGTATCCACCTGGTTTGTCTCCACCTGGTTTGTCTCCACCTGGTTTGTCTTCACCTTGTTTGCATCCACCTGGTTTGTCTCCACCTGGTTTGTATCCACCTGGTTTGTCTCCAACTGGTTTTTCTCCACCACCATGGGTCATGGGCAAAGTATATACAGTATAAATGGAAAAGGGATGGCATTTTCAGGCGCGAACTTTGACTGTCTGAGAAATCATTTACTCCAAATATCTGCAGTGTTTCTCCCTCAGCAGACATTCCCTTGAGCCGAATTTGACCTTAAAACGTGACACCACGTTGAGTGAATGTGCGGTGAACATGTTAGATTTTCAGTAGGTCTATAAACATCCCTCCGTCGTATAGTACCTACAGATATACAGTGTGGACGTGCTTCTGCCCGGGGATATGGTATCTCATTTCGTTTTCACACTTGCCCTTTCAGGAATGTGTCACAGTCACACCTGACTGGTTGACTACACCAACATTCAGGTCCATCGGACCGGACCAAAGAGCCAGCGTCAGGTGATGATACAGACACAGTGTCTGCTCATGTATGTCATCCAAGGGCCAATCAGGAAATGTCAGGTGGCAGCGTCTAATTGGTCACTCATCATGCATAAAGTCAAACGACACACCCCTATCTATCATCGTTTTACATTAAATTGACCCTCATAGTTTCTGACACTCAGGTGACTAACGGCGCAGACTGATGGAGTTCTGGGTCGAGGCAGAAATGTGTTGCATATATCAGCCAGAGTGTATCGTGGATGTACGTGGCTTTACATCATCTGCTGTCATGGAAGAACGGAGTGGGCAGCCTGAAAATATTACAGACAGGGTAACAGACGAACACACAACAGACCAACACTGAGACACAACACACAACATTGCAGACGTCTGGCGGTCTAATGCTCCCACTCACTACGACTAACATCCCCTGAGATAAACCTTCTGCTGGTCCTGGGTAAGATCCCAGACAGGCAGGGGACGAACCAGACACGGGACAAACAGGGCTTGGAATTGTGCCCGGGCATGGAAACACAGGCAGGGACAGCTAGGCAGACTAGTGGCATATGATTGCATATATTACAATAACAGGGCTGTTATTGGTCTATTTGCCCATTAATTCAGTGACCTCATATACTGTCATTCATAACACATCCCATTAACTCTGTCAGAAACAGTATCAGCACACTGTAGGGATGGGCGATGTCTACCAAATCGGATGAGGTCTACATTGAAACATCGTGATGGACGATGGCATTGTCCGAGGGGATGACAGTGAAATTCAAATGTTTCATTCATATTTAAGTGTTTCAATTCTACACTCTTTATAAAATTTCTTTAAATAAATCGTTTTTTAATTACTTTTCAGAAACTTATTTGAACATTTCACTCCTCCCCTACGCCGTCTTTCCATACTTTTCCGAATCTAGTCAGAATGTAAGGGGTGTGTAGAATTTTGTATATCCACTGTATGTTTGCACAAATAATAATAAAATGTATTTTAATTTAGCAGGAAACGGCATTCAGCACTTATTCTTTACCCTATTCAGGGAACCCTGCTAAATGGAATGTAATACAGACCATAAAGCTTCATAGGTCCTGGAGAGCCCCGCTAAATGGAATGTAATACAGACCATAAAGCTTCATAGGTCCTGGAGAGCCCCGCTAAATGGAATGTAATACAGACAATAGAGCTTCATGGGTCCTGGAGAGCCCTGCCCAAATGGAATGTAATACAGACAACAGAGCTTCATGGGTCCTGGAGAACACCGCTAAATGGAATGTAATACAGACAACAGAGCTTCATGGGTCCTGGAGAGCCCCGCTAAATGGAATGTAATACAGACAACAGAGCTTCATGGGTCCTGGAGAGCCCAGCTAAATGGAATGTAATACAGACAATAGAGCTTTATGGGTCCTGGAGAGCCCCGCTAAATGGAATGTAATACCGACAATAGAGCTTCATGGGTCCTGGAGAGCCCCGCTAAATGGAATGTAATACAGACAACAGAGCTTCATGGGTCCTGGAAAGCCCCGCTAAATGGAATGTAATACAGACAACAGAGCTTCATGGGTCCTGGAGAGCCCCGCTAAATGGAATGTAATACAGACCATAGAGCTTCATGGGTCCTGGAGAGCCCCGCTAAATGGAATGTAATACAGACAATAGAGCTTCATGGGTCCTGGAGAGCCCAGCTAAATGGAATGTAATACAGACAATAGAGCTTCATGGGTCCTGGAGAGCCCCGCTAAATGGAATGTAATACAAAAAGTACAGGGTTTCATTTGTCCGTTACACAGATGCTACCATTCTGTTCATAAAAGAGACTACGAATAAGACCAGTGGTACGTAATAATGATAACATTGAAAGAAGAACACTGAGACAGAGAGACAATAAGAGAAAGACAATAAGACAAAGAAGAGAGGCATTTTCAACACCTGTACAGGTTTTAATAATAATAATAAAGTCAAAAGGCCTTTCGTGTCCTTGACATTTTTCAGTTTTAATTAAATGTGTGTTTTCAGTTATACGTTTTTTTTATACGCTTCTTCTCTTTTCTACTTTTTTATACGCTTCTTCTCTTTTCTACTTTTTTTATACGCTTCTTCTCTTTTCTACTTTTTTATACGCTTCTTCTCCTTTCCACTGGATTTTGCAGACAGATTGACAGGTTAAG
Source organism: Dallia pectoralis (assembly GCA_029465975.1). Classification (NCBI taxonomy): domain Eukaryota; kingdom Metazoa; phylum Chordata; class Actinopteri; order Esociformes; family Umbridae; genus Dallia; species Dallia pectoralis. Next base: position 5,104,298 of record CM055734.1, read on the forward strand.
AGTGACAGAGATGGGAAGACAGAGAGAGATAGATAGACAAATAGAGAGATAGACAGACAAAGAGAGAGATAGACAGACAAAGAGAGAGATAGACAGACAAAGAGAGAGATAGACAGACAAAGAGAGAGATAGACAGACAGAGATAGACAGACAAAGAGAGAGAGAGATAAGAGTTCATGGTACAGCAGCTTTTCCAGATCCCTCTCCCCCACCCTCTCCTCTCCCCCACCTCTCCTCTCCCCCACCCTCTCCTCTCCCCCACCTCTCCTCTCCCCCACCTCTCCTCTCCCCCACCTCTCCTCTCCCCCACCCTCTCCTCTCCCCCACCTCTCCTCTCCTCCACCCTCTCCTCTACCCCACCTCTCCTCTCCCCCACCTCTCCTCTCCCCCACCTCTCCTCTCCCCCACCTCTCCTCTCCCCCACCCTCTCCTCTCCCCCACCTCTCCTCTCCTCCACCCTCTCCTCTCCCCCACCTCTCCTCTACCCCACCTCTCCTCTCCCCCACCCTCTCCTCTCCCCCACCTCTCCTCTCCTCCACCCTCTCCTCTACCCCACCTCTCCTCTCCCCCACCTCTCCTCTCCCCACCTCTCCTCTCCACCCCACCTCTCCCCCACCTCTCCTCTCCCCCCACCTCTCCTCTCCACCCCACCTCTCCTCTCCCCCACCTCTCCTCTCCCCACCTCTCCTCTCCCCCACCTCTCCTCTCCACCCCACCTCTCCTCTCCCCCACCTCTCCTTTCTACCCCACCTCTCCTCTCCCCCACCTCTCCTCTCCACCCCACCTCTCCTCTCCCCCACCTCTCCTCTCCCCCACCTCTCCTCTCCACCCCACCTCTCCTCTCCCCCACCTCTCCTCTCCCCCACCTCTCCTCTCCACCCCACCTCTCCTTTCTACCCCACCTCTCCTCTCCCCCACCTCTCCTTTCTACCCCACCTCTCCTTTCTCCCCCACCTCTCCTCTCCCCCACCTCTCCTATCCACCAATCGTCTCCTTTTCGCCCACTCTCCTGCCACCTCCCCACCACAAACATTTTTTTATGTTACACTCCTCTACCCTCCCCTCTTCATCCAGAGATCATCAGTCTCTTCAGTCATCTCCTCTTGTATCCCCACCTCCTCTTGTATCCCCACCTCCTCTCTCATCCAGGCTCTCCTCCCAAACACTCTGAAAGGCCCATTGATCATTTCACGCGTGCCTTCCCAGGATGCATCTCCCGCAATCAATTCCCTTATTGTTTTGCAGGGGCCTAATTGTGATCCTTTGTCAGGTAATCGCACATAATTACCATGAAGAAGCGGCACTTCAATGGCACACTCACCGCCGCCGCGTCGACGTATCCATAGCGCCAGTTGCGTCAAGCGCTGCATTGTGGGAGAGAAAACGGGCACCGCTCGAGAGTCCCTTGATGTCTACGACGATATCGTGATTGAAAATAGGAGGACCTGCCTGCCCGGATCGTTATTCCATTCTAACAACACAATGCCATGTGGATGAATGACGCGTGGCTAACATGCAGTATGGGTAGATGGGCACAGCTGTGTGGGGTAACTGACAGTATGGGTAGATGGGCACAGCTGTGTGGGGTATCTGACAGGATGGGTAGATGGGCACAGCTGTGTGGGGTAACTGACAGTATGGGTAGATGGGCACAGCTGTGTGGGGTATCTGACAGTATGGATAGATGGGCACAGCTGTGTTGGGTATCTGACAGTATGGGTAGATGGGCACAGCTGTGTGGGGTATCTGACAGGATGGGTAGATGGGCACAGCTGTGTGGGGTAACTGACAGTATGGGTAGATGGGCACAGCTGTGTGGGGTAACTGACAGTATGGGTAGATGGGCACAGCTGTGTGGGGTAACTGACAGGATGGGTAGATGGGCACAGCTGTGTGGGGTAACTAACAGTATGGGTAGATGGGCACAGCTGTGTGGGGTAACTGACAGGATGGGTAGATGGGCACAGCTGTGTGGGGTAACTGACAGTATGGGTAGATGGGCACAGCTGTGTGGGGTAACTGACAGTATGGGTAAATGGTATATGGGTATACTGACCAGCACCTGTGAGGCTCTATCTGAATGAGACAGATATTACTGACCAGCACCTGTGAGGCTCTATCTGAATGAAACAGATATTACTGACCAGCACCTGTGAGGCTCTATCTGAATGAGACAGATATTACTGACCAGCACCTGTGAGGCTCTATCTGAATGAGACAAATATTACTGACCAGCACCTGTGAGGCTCTATCTAAATGAGACAGATATTACTGACCAGCACCTGTGAGGCTCTATCTGAATGAGACAAATATTACTGACCAGCACCTGTGAGGCTCTATCTAAATGAGACAGATATTACTGACCAGCACCTGTGAGGCTCTATCTGAATGAAACAGATATTACTGACCAGCACCTGTGAGACTCTATCTGAATGAGACAGATATTACTGACCAGCACCTGTGAGGCTCTATCTAAATGAGACAGATATTACTGACCAGCACCTGTGAGACTCTATCTGAATGAGACAGATATTACTGACCAGCACTTGTGAGGCTCTATCTTCTGTTGAAAAAACATGGTTTCCATCCAAGGATTTAGGTTTATGGTACATTTTTATTTCATGTTTGTTTAGGGTTGGGTTAGACACAACGGTTAGGCTAACTACAGTTTGATAACAGAAAGGGATTGTATTAGGGTTAAGATTAGGTTCAAGGATAAGGAACGTGGATATCGATTTATGGCGGCCCCCAAAAAAAAGAACAAATATGTGTGTGTATGTGTGTGTGTGTGTGTGGGGGTGTGTGTGTTTATGTATGTATGTATGTATGTATGTGTGTGTGTGTGTGTGTTTGTGTGTGTGTGTGTGTTTGTGTGTGTGTGTGTGTGTGTGTGTATGTGTGTGTGTGATATCTACAGCAAACACACTGTGGTACACACATAACTGAGTGTCTGAGTGAATGTCAAATCACTATCCCAGGCCTCCGAAAATCTGTCAGAAAAGATGAATGTAAAAAAAGCCTTTCAAATGACACCCTATCCCCTCTATAGTACACAAACTGTAACCAGCGCTGACAGGAGTAAGGGTATATGGTGCCATTTGGGATTCACTGAGAACAAACGGTTCTGTGTAGGAAAGCCCATTTTGTTGCCCTGCGAGTTGTTTTCTTCTTCATATTATGTCTCCACAGATTAAGATCTCAGCCTGTATCTCAGATAGTCTGTTAAAAACATTCTGACATGGTTTATGTCCGTTTTATCAATTGCCCATTCACCTTAGAGATAGTCGGATGAGCGAGGAAGAGCGAAGACTGAAAAATATGAAGGAGGGACGACACACTGAGGACAAAACACAGGAAGGTGAAAGACAGGTGGAGCATGTCACATGTGTTAGACTGCTGTACCCTGCAGAACCAGCATTCACACACAATAGTACACACCCATAAATAGTTCTCCAACCACAAGGACTGCTCAAACATCCTACGTCAGGTGGCACCAGGGCAGAATTGGGTCCCTGACCTCCTGACCTACGAGATGTAAAGCGTAGCTAACCTCTTTTTCACACCCTCTCCGAGTTGTCAGGGGAACGGAAGTCAGCAGCGTCCACTTAAGGATGTTGACAGGGTGACACTTTACCGTGTCTCCTCCATACTTCCTGGTTTGGTTAAACAGTGCAGAAGAGAAGCCCCGCCCACGGTATAGTATCTTTCAGTCAGTTATGTTATGGCTTATTGTGTTATGGACATTTTTAAAGGATATCTGTCTCTGTGTCCCTCTACCCTCATCTCTCCTCCTTTCCATCTACCCTCATCTCTCCTCCTTTCCATCTACCCTCATCTCTCCTCCTTTCCATCTACCTTCATCTCTCCTCCTTTCCATCTACCTTCATCTCTCCTCCTTTCCATCTACCTTCATTTCTCCTCTTTTCCATCTACCCTCATCTCTCCTCCTTTCCATCTACCTTCATCTCTCCTCCTTTCCATCTACCTTCATCTCTCCTCCTTTCCATCTACCTTCATCTCTCCTCCTTTCCATCTACCTTCATCTCTCCTCCTTTCCATCTACCCTCATCTCTCCTCCTTTCCATCTAACTTCATCTCTCCTCCTTTCCATCTACCTTCATCTCTCCTCCTTTCCATCTACCTTCATCTCTCCTCCTTTCCATCTACCTTCATCTCTCCTCCTTTCCATCTACCCTCATCTCTCCTCCTTTCCATCTACCTTCATCTCTCCTCCTTTCCATCTACCTTCATCTCTCCTCCTTTCCATGTAACTTCATCTCTCCTCCTTTCCATCTACCTTCATCTCTCCTCCTTTCCATCTACCTTCATCTCTCCTCCTTTCCATCTACCTTCATCTCTCCTCCTTTCCATCTACCTTCATCTCTCCTCCTTTCCATCTACCCTCATCTCTCCTCCTTTCCATCTACCTTCATCTCTCCTCCTTTCCATCTATCTTCATCTCTCCTCCTTTCCATCTACCTTCATGTCTCCTCCTTTCCATCTACCTTCATCTCTCCTCCTTTCCATCTACCTTCATCTCTCCTCCTTTCCATCTACCCTCATCTCTCCTCCTTTCCATCTACCCTCATCTCTGCTCCTTTCCATCTACCTTCATCTCTCCTACTTTCCATCTACCTTCATCTCTCCTCCTTTCCATCTACCTTCATTTATCCTCCTTTCCATCTACCCTCATCTCTCCTCCTTTCCATCTACCCTCATCTCTCCTCCTTTCCATCTACCTTCATCTCTCCTCCTTTCCATCTACCTTCATCTCTCCTCCTTTCCATCTACCTTCATCTCTCCTCCTTTCCATCTACCTTCATTTCTCCTCCTTTCCATCTACCCTCATCTCTCCTCCTTTCCATCTACCCTCATCTCTCCTCCTTTCCATCTACCTTCATCTCTCCTCCTTTCCATCTACCTTCATCTCTCCTCCTTTCCATCTACCTTCATTTCTCCTCTTTTCCATCTACCCTCATCTCTCCTCTTTTCCATCTACCCTCATCTCTCCTCCTTTCCATCTACCTTCATCTCTCCTCCTTTCCATCTACCTTCATCTCTCCTCCTTTCCATCTACCTTCATCTCTCCTCCTTTCCATCTACCTTCATCTCTCCTCCTTTCCATCTACCCTCATCTCTCCTCCTTTCCATCTACCTTCATCTCTCCTCCTTTCCATCTACCTTCATCTCTCCTCCTTTCCATCTACCTTCATCTCTCCTCCTTTCCATCTACCTTCATCTCTCCTCCTTTCCATCTACCCTCATCTCTCCTCCTTTCCATCTACCTTCATCTCTCCTCCTTTCCATCTACCCTCATCTCTCCTCCTTTCCATCTACCCTCATCTCTCCTCCTTTCCATCTACCTTCATCTCTCCTCCTTTCCATCTACCCTCATCTCTCCTCCTTTCCATCTACCTTCATCTCTCCTCCTTTCCATCTACCTTCATCTCTCCTCCTTTCCATCTACCTTCATCTCTCCTCCTTTCCATCTACCTTCATTTCTCCTCTTTTCCATCTACCCTCATCTCTCCTCCTTTCCATCTACCTTCATCTCTCCTCCTTTCCATCTACCTTCATCTCTCCTCCTTTCCATCTACCTTCATCTCTCCTCCTTTCCATCTACCTTCATCTCTCCTCCTTTCCATCTACCCTCATCTCTCCTCCTTTCCATCTAACTTCATCTCTCCTCCTTTCCATCTACCTTCATCTCTCCTCCTTTCCATCTACCTTCATCTCTCCTCCTTTCCATCTATCTCCATCTCTCCTCCTTTCCATCTACCTTCATCTCTCCTCTTTTCCATCTACCTTCATCTCTCCTCCTTTCCATCTACCTTCATCTCTCCTCCTTTCCATCTACCTTCATCTCTCCTCCTTTCCATCTACCTTCATCTCTCCTCCTTTCCATCTATCTCCATCTCTCTTCTCCTACAGTTCAGTAACATGAATCTGTGCTCATGATGTATGCTCTTCCTCGATCTTTACATCTGGTTGGTTGGCTGAAAATGCCCAATCACAGCATCTCTCTATTAGGAGCAGTGAACTTCAATCAGCCTGCATGAAAAGGTTTTCAATCAGCACAACTTATAGAAAAGCCATGCAGGAATCTGGTGGCTGATGTATGATGCAGCACACGGAAAATCGGAGACTACATGAAGACTTTATACTGTAGACACGTAGACTACATGAAGACTTTATACTGTAGACACGTAGACTACATGAAGACTTTATACTGTAGACACGTAGACTACATGAAGACTTTATACTGTAGACACGTAGACTACATGAAGACTTTATACTGTAGACACGTAGACTACATGAAGACTTTATACTGTAGACACGTAGACTACATGAAGACTTTATACTGAAGACACGTAGACTACATGAAGACTTTATACTGTAGACACGTAGACTACATGAATACCTTATACTGAAGACACGTAGACTACATGAAGACTTTATACTGTAGACACGTAGACTACATGAAGACTTTATACTGAAGACACGTAGACTACATGAATACCTTATACTGAAGACACGTAGACTACATGAAGACTTTATACTGAAGACACGTAGACTACATGAAGACTTTGTACTGTAGACAAGTAGACTACATGAAGACCTTACACTGAAGACACGTAGACTACATGAAGACCTTATACTGAAGACACGTAGACTAAATGAAGACTTTATACTGAAGACACATAGACTACACAAAGACTTTATACTGTAGACACGTAGACTACATGAAGACCTTATACTGAAGACACGTAGACTACATGAAGACTTTATACTGTAGACACGTAGACTACATGAAGACCTTATACTGAAGACACGTAGACTACATGAAGACTTTATACTGAAGACACGTAGACTACATGAAGACTTTATACTGAAGACACGTAGACTACATGAAGACTTTATACTGAAGACACGTAGACTACATGAAGACATTCAACTGGATCTAATGAAGATATTCCATACTGCAGACACACACACAAAAATCCCACTTTACCGACGTGACATCTTTACATGTGTGAGCGTGTATGACTGTGTGTGTGTGTGTGTGTGTGTGTGAGCATGTGTACGTGTGTCCGAAGAATGATAAGTGACCCAGCCGTCAGATTAAACAGCTCCCTGGTGAGTAAAGGAAAGAACTGTGATCAATAAATGTGTAAAGAACCAGATCAGATCAGCTTGACCACATTACCACACGCACACACACACACACACACACACACACACACACACACACACACACACACACACACACACACACACACACACACACACACACACACACAAACACACACACACACACACACACACACACATGACAGAGTAGACTGTTACTGGACTCTAAGAGAGGATGACAGAGGAGACTGTTACTGAACGTTTGGTGAAGATGACAGAGGAGACTGTTACTGAACGTTTGGTGAGGATGACAGAGGAGACTGTTACTGAACGTTTGGTGAGGATGACAGCTAAACAGAGACATTCATAGAGAATCACTGCCGACTCCTTGGTTCAGTGGATTTGTCGATTTCAGTAGAAGAAGGAACCATTAACCTAGATGCTTGGCACAAGGCTGAGATGCTTTCAGAACATGTTAGTGTTCATCATTTGTGATGTGACAATCCATCAACGTTAAAGAATGTCATATCAGCATCATAATTCTACGAAACATTCATCTGGTTTGTGTGTCTCTATTCATCTGGTTTGTGAGTCTCTATTCATCTGGTTTGTGAGTCTCTATTCATCTGGTATGTGAGTCTCTATTCATCTGGTATGTGAGTCTCTATTCATCTGGTTTGTGAGTCTCTATTCATCTGGTATGTGTGTCTCTATTCATCTGGTATGTGAGTCTCTATTCATCTGACATGTGAGTCTCTATTCATCTGGTATGTGAGTCTCTATTCATCTGGTTTGTGAGTCTCTATTCATCTGGTATGTGTGTCTCTATTCATCTGGTATGTGAGTCTCTATTCATCTGGCATGTGAGTCTCTATTCATCTGGTATATGAGTCTCTATTCATCTGGTTTGTGTGTCGAACTCTGATGCAGATTATGGATCAGACACATTCCTGATCTTCAAACCTGGCTTTCATTGTAGCAGTGTTGACGCTTACAAACGTCTGGCATGTCAACACACAGACGGGGCTTGCGTCCACACACACACACACACACACACAAACACACACACACACACACACACAGAGTATCTGTTACGATGTTAGCTTTAATCTCCTTTGCCGACACGGCAACCAATAACCGCAGAAGCTGTGGTGGAACACTGTGACACATCACAGTTAAATGGAGTGAAATCTCCCACTGCATTTCTCATTGGCGTACTGAATCTGCACAACAGTCAGTCACTGCTTAATTTAAATGTGTAAATTGGGATAAAATTGTGTTACTACAATCGCTCGCTAGCTGGCAAGATTATTGATGGGATATTGTGTTTAGTGGTGTAGCCGATTTGGTTAAGCCAGTCTACTTTTCACTTTTCATTTCAGATGAAGTCACTGGCTCGGGATTAAAGAGAACATGATCAATCATTGGGATTAGAGATTTGTAAAGTGAACATGATTAATCATGGAGTTTAGAGATTCATAAAGTGAACATGATTAATCATGGGGTTTAGAGATTTGTAAAGTGAACATGATTAATCGTGGGGATTAGAGATTTGTAAAGTGAACATGATTAATCATGGGGTTTAGAGATTCATAAAGTGAACATGATTAATCATCGGTATTAGAGATTTGTAAAGTGAACATGATTAATCATGGGGATTAAAGATTTGTAAAGTGAACATGATTAATCATGGGGTTTAGAGATTTATAAAGTGAACATGATTAATCATGGGGTTTAGAGATTTATAAAGTGAACATGATTAATCATGGGGATTAGAGATTTGTAAAGTAAACATGATTAATCATCGGTATTAGAGATTTACAAAGTGAACATGATTAATAATGGGGTTTAGAGATTTTTCTTGAAATAAACTCACTGTTCGCCCAGCTGTAACACACACACACCTCCACAACCTGCCGACGTTATGTTAAATGTACAGGTAGCCAGAGCTGACGATGTGTTCGTACCTTACAGAGAGCGATAAGGTGTGTAAAGGCCATGACGGAGACTTATAACCAAGCAAACCCAACCTGTCAGCTGGGACTGATTAAAACCTGTAAAAAAAAACAAGCGGGTTCCCTCTCATCCATCGGTCTGTGTACTTTAGACGAGGTGCTGGAAACAGCTTGAACGACGTGCCAAGGAACTCACTTTAAAATTCAAGTCGTTTATCAGAAGCCTTCATCCAGAATAACATGCAGAAACGACCGCATACTTTTTAATAATTGCCACGCGGGACTTGAACCCGTAACCCTGGCACCCTGCTCTACCAACTCAGACCAACTGCCCCAGAGAAAACACCTTTAACACAGGAGGCCCTTGAACTGTGGGGTACAGCGGGGCCATCCAGGGGTCCTCCCCAGTCATGTCAATGTCCAGCAGATTGATGGCAAGCTGACGGGTTCCTCCTCAGAGAACAAACCTCATAAAGATCCCATTAGACAACACCACAGTGTGCTGCTGTTAACATTAACCAGACATCCACCCAACAGACATCCACCCACCAGACACCCACCCTCCAGACACCCACCCTCCAGACACCCAACCTTCAGACACCCAACCTCCAGACATCCACCCTCCAGACACCCACCTACCAGACACCCACCCATCCGACACCCACCCTCCAGACATCCACCCTCCAGACATCCACCCTCCAGACATCCACCTCTCAGACACCCACCCAACAGACATCCACCTACCAGACACCCACCTACCAGACACCCACACACCAGACACGCACCCTCCAGACACCCAACCTCCAGACACCCACCATCCAGACATCCACCCTCCAGACACCCACCCTCCAGACACCCACCCACCAAACATCCACCCTCCAGACACACACCCTCCAAACATCCACCTCTCAGACACCCACCCAACAGACATCCACCTACCAGACACCCACACACCAGACACCCACCCTCCAGACACCCACCCTCCAGACACCCAACCTCCAGACACCCAACCTCCAGACATCCACCTCTCAGACACCCACCCATCAGACACCCACCTACCAGACACCCACCCTCCAGACATCCACCCTCCAGACATCCACCCTCCAGACACCCACCTACCAGACACCCACCCACCAGACATCCACCCTCCAGACATCCACCCAATAGACACCCACCCATCAGACACCCACCCTCCAGACATCCACCCTCCAGACACCCACCTACCAGACACCCACCCATCAGATATCCACCCTCCAGACATCCACCCACCAGGCACCCACCCATCAGACACCCACCCTCCAGACATCCACCCTCCAGACACCCACCCTCCAGACACCCAACCTCCAGACACCCACCCTCCAGACACCCACCTACCAGACATCCACCCTCGAGACATCCACCCTCCATACATCCACCCTCCAGACATCCACCCTCCAGACACCCACCTACCAGACATTCACCCTCCAGACACCCACCTACCAGACATCCACCCTCCAGACACCCACCATCCAGACATCCACCCTCCAGACATCCAGACACCCACCAGACACCCACCCCTCAGACATCCACCCACCAGACACCCACCCTCCAGACACCCACCCACCAAACATCCACCCTCCAGACACACACCCTCCAGACATCCACCCACCAGACACCCACCCTCCAGACACCCACCCACCAAACATCCACCCTCCAGACATCCACCCAATAGACACCCACCCATCAGACACCCACCCTCCAGACACCCACCTACCAGACATTCACCCTCCAGACACCCACCTACCAGACATCCACCCTCCAGACACCCACCATCCAGACATCCACCCTCCAGACATCCAGACACCCACCAGACACCCACCCCTCAGACATCCACCCACCAGACACCCACCCTCCAGACACCCACCCACCAAACATCCACCCTCCAGACACACACCCTCCAGACATCCACCCACCAAACATCCACCCTCCAGACATCCACCCACCAGACACCCACCCTCCAGACACCCACCCACCAAACATCCACCCTCCAGACACACACCCTCCAGACATCCACCCACCAGACACCCACCCAACAGACACCCACCCACCCAATCATCCCGACCAGCCAATGACCTGCAAGAGGAAGAGGTCGCGCTGGCTGAGCGCCGCCCAGATAGCCGACCAATAAACAATCTCCAACGAGCAACAGGCCGGCACATCGTTTGGCCACAATCCCTCTGTGAAAACACACAGGCACACACACGCACGCCATGTGTCACCGCTAGTGAATAAAGGAACAACACACAGGCACACACACGTCATGTGTCACCGCTAGTGAATAAAGGAACAAAGTATTGACTTTTCCTCTCTCCTGTTCTCCGTCCTCTCCTTGGACCATATCAGAGCACTGCCAATACAAACCCTGTCTACAGACCATTCATTTATCACACAGAGAAGGAGGGATGGAGACACAGCAAGAGACAGGATTGAATGAGGAATAGAGGTAAAGAGATATGAGAGAAGGACAAATAGGATATAGAGACTCCATTTCTGGACAGAATTATAACCCAGCACACTGCGGACGACTCTCCTAGCAAACAGAAAGGAACAAAAAAAACACTCACAGTGGTCACTCACAGTGGTCACTCAAAGTGGTCACTCACAGTGCACACTCACAGTGGTCACTCACAGTGGTCACTCACAATGGTCACTCACAGTAAACACTCACAGTGCACACTCACAGTGGTCACTCACAGTGGTCACTCAAAGTGGTCACTCACAGTGGTCACTCACAGTGCACACTCACAATGGTCACTCACAGTGGTCACTCACAATGGTCACTCACAGTAAACACTCACAGTGCACACTCACAGTGCACACTCACAATGGTCACTCACAGTGGTCACTCACAATGGTCACTCACAGTAAACACTCACAGTGCACACTCACAGTGGTCACTCACAGTGGTCAATCACAGTGCACACTCACAGAGGTCACTCACAGTAAACACTCACAGTGCAAGCTCACAGTGGTCACTCACAGTAAACACTCACAGTGCACACTCACAGTGGTCACTCACAGTGCACACTCACAGTGGTCACTCACAGTTGTCACTCACCCCAACTAAGGTCATTTAATGTCATTATTTGACTATTTGAACATTGTTACAGCACTGTACAAAGCAACATAGCAATATTAGTCATGTTAATAAACCTAGCATTGTTGTTCCGCATCCGATTCTCCACGTCATGTCCCAAATAGTCTAGACTGTATTTTACTAACGAGCTTGAGGAGAAGAGAACACAGTTTGCAAATACTGGAACTGCATTTTCTTGTTAATTAGGGACAAAATACATATCTGCGTGCTACGTCGTATCTGCTACGTCGGGTTAAGCCTTCAGTCAACTGGCTGATAGTTGGATCTTCTCACACTTGTCAGTGCAACTAAAAAATTGCAATACTTTTCTGACAGAACTAAGCACTTATGTTTAGAATTTGGGGGCAAATCCTTGGCACACAGTGTGAAATCTGTGACTCACTGAACCTACCAGATGCTGGAAATCTTCTCTGACGCCCAGCCAGGCCTATAATGTTGCCATTTTCAGTTTTGTTTTGGAGTATTTTCGCCTTAAATGTCATCTTCAGCAAATGAAAGGCGTGTTCAATTGGATTTTAATGTGGAGATTAACTTGGCTAGTCGTGAACTTTCTACTAAAGGCCCCGAAGAGCTCCCTGGTTGCTATGGCTTGTGAAGTCCTCTGCTGATGATTGTGGCTAACCGATTCACACATAGCTCCTGGAAAGTATCCATGCCAAACTGCTTTAGGTTATTATGGTGCGCATTCTTCTGTTATCAGAGGTCTGCCTTATGCTGCCAGATCATTTTTGATTGCTTCTCTCTCCACTGCATTCCATTTTTTTAATCATGCTCTATACGGTAATGTATTGTAGCCCTGAAGTTCAGCCTATATTTCTGAATCTAAATTATGCATTAATCTCATAGTAATTGCTTGGCTTAAAATTTTAACTTTTAGAGTCATTTATAAGGAGATAGTGTGGCTCCTTTACAGTCATTTATATGGAGATAGTGTGGCTCCTTTACAGTCATTTATATGGAGATAGTGTGGGTCCTTTACAGTCATTTATATGGAGATAGTGTGGCTCCTTTACAGTAATTTATATTGAGATAGTGTGGCTCCTTTACAG
>CM055734.1:5120068-5150068 GCA_029465975.1 Dallia pectoralis
GCATATAGCTTGAGCACCGAAGCTAACGACGCTGTACCAACGTTAGCTTCGGTGCAGTAGAGTCAGACAAGACTATTCAGTTGTACACGTGGTCTTCATGACACTGCAGTGTTTTAGTTGATTTACCTCCTCCTGACTAAATAGCGTTGACTCTCAGCTCCATTGTGTTCAGTCTACTCAGGAAAACCTGCGCTAACTAGCGAGAAACATCTACAAAACTAGCTAGCCGACAACAATGCTAAATGATCGTTAACACGCACAAACTATGGTTCATTCATCCACACCACAGGTCTTTTCTATTGACGGTCACTGTTGAATCTATATTAGTGTGTACAGATAAATATGTACAGGACCAGCTCTCTTATAATCAGTCATAAAACAAAATCTGTATACTGTGGAGAAGACACAACAGCGCATAGCTAGGTATCAGATCTCCAACTGGACGAAGTAGAACTGAAAATCTTCCAACAAGTCACTTGGCAGCGTCGTGGTGTTTTGTTTAACACAGAAAGACGGGTTCCAATGTCAAACACACATCTCTACAATGTGGCACCATGTGTGTGTAGCCTGACAGCTTAGGCTTCAGGTTAGCTGGTCTAGTTCCAACTGAATATGACAACATGAAATATAGTGTCCTTCTAAGACCATCGCTGTATGTTTAAAACTATACATGTTGACATGGGTTGTTCGCACTGCCTGTATGGTAAAGTTGAGATTGTTCTATGTTCATCCGTGAGGGAATATTGGCAATAGCCCATGCCCACTCAGCCGTAAACCTCCCGGTCGCTAACAATGGGTGAGGTTGCCTAACAGGAGGACATTAACCTAGCGTCAACCAAACCCCAACACATTAGCATGGTTAGCGTCCACAGGCTGGTCGTCAGTAGACATGGCTGTATTCGGATGTGGGACTGAGTTCATTCTATCAAATGCCGAGCTGTTGAGGTAAAATGGAGGGGATGTTGTTTCTCTGACTCCCAGGAGATCTCGTCAGATTCTCTGTCAGCTCCAGAACATTCCATGTCTGTTTCTATGATACAGTCTGTGTATTATGTCTCTTCCCTCTTTTCTCTGAGGGGAACGCCAACCCAACGCACTTGTCTCTTCTTTTCCCTCCTTTTTGCTTACTCGCCCTTCCCTCTTGTCTCTCTCTACCCGACTGTCTCTTTTCTCCCCCTCTCCATATATTAACCCCCACCTCTCGTATCTCTTTCTGTCTCTCCCATCTCTCTCTCTCTCATTCCTTTGTCTACCCAGCTCTCCAGGGGCCACGAAGACAAAACAGAAACATTTAGTGCTCCTGCATTTGCTTTGATTCCATTAGAAGTGATTCAGGGCTGTTCCCAATGGGACCCTAGTTCCTGTTCCCCACCAAACCAAATCGCTCCTCCCCTCACGCCTAATCAGCCCCCCCACCACCCCGCCCCAAGCACTAATTGCTCCTCTCACATAATAATGCAGCATATTCACGCAGACCTTAGGATTCCAGTCCCTAATGATTTTAACACGGACGCCCGTTGTCCCCCTGAACCCCCACAGAACGCTGCCGTGGCACTTCTGTAAGTGGTTCACTACAGAGGGAATAGGGTTCCATTGGGAGTCCAGCGCTAACGAGGGCTGTGTCCACACATATAGATCCACCCATGTATGGGGGGGAGGAAGTGTGGAGCTACACCCTGTTATGTGGAGGAAGTGTGGAGCTACACCCTGTTATGTGGAGGAAGTGTGGAGCTACACCCTGTTATGTGGAGGAAGTGTGGAGCTACACCCTCTTATGTGTGGCATTTGCTGGGGCTTTGTATGAACAAGTGTTAGGTAGACTAATTATGAAGATGCGGTTTCTTTGATGCTGGAGGGAAATGGAGAGATTAGAAGAAAGATAAGAGAAAAAGATTACTTAAAAAGCAGGATAGAGAGGGAAGAAGATAGAGAGAGAGAGAAAGAGAGAGGGAGAGAGAGGGAGAGAGATACAGAGCAGAGACAGTGTGCTCTAAGATTTACAGCGTCTTTCACGACAGCTTATTTTCTTTTCCTTTCGTCTATCTCTCTCAGTTCTCCCTCTTTCTCTCTCTCTTCCTCAATCTCTCTCTGTTTTGTTGTTTTCCTACCTCTCTTTCTATATCTCTCCTACTCCTTCCCTACTCTACTCTCTGTCTCTCTATCCTATTCTCTCTTCCTCTCCCCTAAACTCTATCCATTTCTGTCTCTCTATCCATTTCTCTCGCTTCTAACACTGCATCTCTCTCTCTATCCATTTCTCTCTCTCTCTCTTCCTACACTGCATCTCTCTCTCTCTATCCATTCTCTCTCTCTCTCTCTCTCTCTCTCTCTCTCTTCTAACACTGCCTCTGACACTTGCTTCTCCTTAAGGAGGCTTAGTTATAATCTGCCCTTAATGTTGAAATAGTTGTCACTCTCTATATCTGCCTCCCTCCCTTTTTCCATCTCTCTCTTACTCTCTCTTTAAGCCTCCTGATCCCTCCATCTTTCCTATTGCGCCAGCATGGCAGCTTTCTGAAAGGTGACATCAAAGAGTGACACAGAGTAAGGGAAAGTAAGGGAGAATAAAGGAAAGTAAAGGGAAGGTAAGGAAGAGTAAGTGTGAGTAAGGGAGAGTAAGTGTGAGTAAGGGAGAGTAAGTGTGAGTAAGGGAGAGAAAGGAAAGGTAAGGGAGAGTAAGTGTGAGTAAGGGAGAGTAAGTGTGAGTAAGGGAGAGTAAGGGAGAGTAAGTGTGAGTAAGGGAGAGAAAGGGAAGGTAAGGGAGAGTAAGTGTGAGTAAGGGAGAGTAAGTGTGAGTAAGGGAGAGTAAGGGAAGGTAAGGGAGAGTAAGTGTGAGTAAGGGAGAGTAAGTGTGAGTAAGGGAGAGTAAGGGAGAGTAAGTGTGAGTAAGGGAGAGAAAGGGAAGGTAAGGGAGAGTAAGTGTGAGTAAGGGAGAGTAAGTGTGAGTAAGGGAGAGTAAGGGAGAGTAAGTGTGAGTAAGTATGAGTAAGGGAGAGTAAGTGTGAGTAAGTGTGAGTAATGGAGAGTAAGTGTGAGTAAGGGAGAGTAAGTGTGAGTAAGGGAGAGTAAGTGTGAGTAAATGTGAGTAAGGGAGGGTAAGTGTGAGTAAGGGAGAGTAATTGTGAGTAATGGAGAGTAAGTGTGAGTAAGGGAGAGTAAGTGTGAGTAAGGGAGAGTAAGTGTGAGTAAATGTGAGTAAGGGAGGGTAAGTGTGAGTAAGGGAGAGTAATTGTGAGTAATGGAGAATAAGTGTGAGTAAGGGAGAGTAAGTGTGAGTAAGGGAGGGTAAGCGTGAGTAAGGGAGAGTAAGTGTGAGTAAGGGAGGGTAAGTGTGAGTAAGGGAGGGTAAGCGTGAGTAAGGGAGAGTAAGTGTGAGTAATGGAGGGTAAGTGTGAGTAAGGGAGAGTAAGTGTGAGTAAGGGAGGGTAAGTGTGAGTAAGGGAGGGCAAGTGTGAGTAAGGGAGAGTAAGTGTGAGTAAGGGAGAGTAAGTGTGAGTAAGGGAGGGTAAGCGTGAGTAAGGGAGAGTAAGTGTGTGTAATGGAGGGTAAGTGCGAGTAAGGGAGGGTAAGTGTGAGTAAGGGAGGGTAAGCATGAGTAAGGGAGAGTAAGTGTGAGTAAGGGAGAGTAAGTGTGAGTAAGGGAGGGTAAGCGTGAGTAAGGGAGAGTAAGTGTGTGTAATGGAGGGTAAGTGTGAGTAAGGGAGGGTAAGTGTGAGTAAGGGAGGGTAAGTGTGAGTAAGGGAGGGTAAGTGTGAGTAAGGGAGGGTAAGTGTGAGTAAGGGAGGGTAAGTGTGAGTAAGGGAGGGTAAGTGTGAGTAAGGGAGGGTAAGTGTGAGTAAGGGAGGGTAAGTGTGAGTAAGGGAGGGTAAGTGTGAGTAAGGGGGGGTAAGTGTGAGTAAGGGAGGGTAAGTGTGAGTAAGGGAGGGTAAGTGTGAGTAAGGGAGGGTAAGTGTGAGTAAGGGAGGGTAAGTGTGAGTAATGGTGAAAGGGAAACAGAGAGAGAAAGGAAGTGTGACAGAGAGGAAGCCAGTGGGCATTTGTGGGCATTTGTGGCCCATGTTGAACTCCAGATACAGGAGGAACGTATCCTCATTAAAATGGTCCATCTCCAACTTACTGTTAGAGAGCTCCTACATCCGTTACCTGTGCAGGGAGGTGGCAGCTACCAGTGTGGAGACCTGCGATTAACTGAGGAAATATTGGAAGAATGGAGAAAATGTGATCATCTTCCCAAATGCAGGATGAGTAGTGACCAATTTGCCGTACTGCAACCAGGGTTCTAACCACGTGGTCTGATGGTGAAGCAGAGAACCCCTTCAAAGCATTCGATTATTATTGGATCCTTTAAGATGTCAGACACATCATCGAAGTTCAACCGAAGTCCGTTGAAAATGTCTCGTGTTACCAACAACATGCCTCATGATGATTCTACACAAGTACTCTGGGATTCGATGTGCTTAACGTAGTTAGCTTCATGGGGGGTTAAGAGGGCCGCGTGGGTGGACGACCGTGTGGGTGGAGGGCCATCTTATTTCAACAAGCCGCCTTCATCCACGGTCACAAACTCGCGGGATCTCCTTGGCTATTAAAGCAGACAGAGAACGCAGACGGGACAATAAAAACAGACGATAAATCCTGTTCCAGTCTGGCCTTCTCAAACGGAGACGTACTTGACACTCAGCATCCTAAAGAAAAGCAATACTTTCCAAACCACTAGAACGCGGCAGAAACGTGCACTTCACCACACGGTTGCCTTTAACGTGACTATTAGCAAAGGTTTGGCCAGAGATAGACGTATGAGGCACTTTATTTAGGACAATTTACTTAACGTCCGTCACACAGCCTCCTACTTATCAGCTCTATTCAGCAGAGGGAAGTCTCTCTCACGTCTGCCATTCAGAAACACACTCCAATTAAAAAACATGCACAAATTAAAAAGTATAATTAGCCGTCTTTGTCTTTCGATGTCCCAACACCCCCTATCGCTCTCCGTAGCAGACAAGTAATTTTCTCCTCGTGTTTCCGTAAAGACTGTGATCTCGCCACTGCAACTTGGCCTTGGAATTGTTCTTTTCCTGACAAAAAAAACCTCGGCTGTCACGCAACTATTCTGTAACGCGCGGACTCCTGATTATAATGGCTTAATCTCCTGCTATATTGTCACGGCGGAAGACGCGCACTCTCACACACACGGCGGGTTCAACTAATTTCCTCTCACTATCTCGCCACATTCCAGGGACACAGGCACGTGTGTTTAGAGCGACTCCTATCTGGAAGTCGAGAGAGAGGGACGCTGATTGACGTCGATTGCGTTCCGGGCGGCGTGTTGGTCAAAGGAGCTGGGATTCAGGACCCATTTGGGATGAAGCCATTGTGCCTACGTGTTATAAAGAACTGAGGGACGACAGCGCCCGGCTGTCTTATCAAGGCGATATAAATAGACAAACAACTGAACAGAAACGCTAGGAATGAATGGAGACGCTGCGTTGCAATTTCTTTTAAGACTTCTGTTATTCAGATTGACTTTCACTGGTGAGTGTTTACATTTATACGGACCTGACAGTGCCCCCCCCCGCTTCCCCACCACCACTCCCCTGGCAGAAATCACACACACACACACACACACCACACACACTCACACACACACCACCGCCTCTTCCCTCGGGTACCAATTGAGATGCTCGGGAACATGAAAGTGATCATGTCGCAGATTAAGCGTAAAGAATTTAGACTTCAGTCGAACGTGTGCACGTGAGTCGCGCGTGAAGAACACGGCAGCAGCTTTCTTCAGGTTGATAATGAAATATATCAGGTTAACAGCCAGGCAGGGTGACCAGGGACTGATGTGCTCTCTACCTCTTGTCAAGTGTTGACCAGAATAGATGGAGAGGAACCAAACATTATGACCATAGGTGAAGCCATTAATATTGATCGTCCCCTGAGTACCTACTGACAGTGGTACAGGGCTTGTGTGGTGGTACTCCTGGTCAGCTGTGGTGAGTACCTACTGACAGTGGTACAGGGCTTGTGGGGTGGAGTCAATTAGTCAATTAGTTTACCCATAGCCAGGTAGGTCAGAATGCAATGTTTGCTGCTCGGCGCACAATCGGGAGCACACAACTCTATTCACTTTTTCCGTTTTGGGTTCCTTTTTGTACAATCCGATTTGTTTTTCAGTATGTTGGGGTATTGTAATACATGGTGAAGATCAAATCAATCCTGGCAAATTGAGTTGACTGTGCTAGTCATTAGTCTTCTCCCTGGGCTCTCGGCATACCTACATTACAACAATATGCAATTACTACAATTGAAAATGGACTTGCTGGTGACTTAGTTCATGAATATCCATTTATAATTTGTTTATTTCTGTTCTGCCCCCAACAACAAACGCTGTCCTGTTGATGAATACACACACCGGCCCTGGAGCGTAGCCACCGCTAAAGACCTAATCTGGCACCAAGCGTTAAACCGTTCTCCGCCATTGTTCAACTCAAAACAGACATGATTCCTTTCCAGAACCTCTACGGTACGAGGAGATAACAAACTGATTCTTTTCATGTCGTTCACTGTCTATGATCATCATTTCTCTGTTGAAAGAAAAGCCAGCTGCTAGCGCAAGCATACACACACACAAACACACAGTTGCACAGACACACACATATATTCATACAAGTCATCTTTAATAACACACGCACACACACACACACAAACCATCTCCGTGGAGCACAGTAGAAGAGTAATAACACAGGCAGGTCTTTAATAGAGCAGGTGAGTTAAAACGACTGTCATCTCTCTCCACTCTGTCTCTCTCCACTCTGTCTCTCCACTCTGTCTCTCTCCACTCTGTCTCTCCACTCTCTCTCTCTCCACTCTGTCTCTCTCCACTCTCTCTCCCTCCACTCTGTCTCTCTCCACACACTCTCTCTCCACTCTGTCTCTCCACTCTCTCTCTCTCCACTCTCTCTCTCTCCACTCTCTCTCTCTCCACTCTGTCTCTCTCCACACAGTCTCTCTCCACTCTCTCTCTCTCCACACAGTCTCTCTCCACTCTGTCTCTCTCCACACAGTCTCTCTCCACTCTGTCTCTCTCCACACAGTCTCACTCCACTCTGTCTCTCTCCACACAGTCTCTCTCCACTCTGTCTCTCTCCACACAGTCTCTCTCCACTCTGTCTCTCCTCTCACTCTCCACTCTGTCTCTCCTCTCTCTCTCTCTCCACTCTGTCTCTCTCCACTCTGTCTCTCTCCACACAGTCTCTCTCCACTCTGTCTCTCCCTCAGTCGTTCTCTTTTATCTCAGTTTCACTATCCTCTAGGCAGGTCAACTCTATAAAAACATGATGCATCAAGCGTGACAGTCTCTTCTAAAAGACACACATGCAACTATGCACACACTAAACCACATACACACACACACACATACGTTCACACTAAACCACACACACACACACACACACACACACACACATACAAGTTCACACATGCACACACATAAAAATGAAAAATTGCTGCAGAAAGCTGAAGCATTAATCTGGAGAATATGCAATGATGCAACGTACGAGATTTCAGGGCTACATAAATATCCCTCCCATCAGAGGAAAAGAAATGCTTCAATACAGAGTTTTATTTATAGAAAGAAATCAACACGAATCAACTACTTCTTTGATTTGCCTTCAACACTGTGACAGGCTGACAGATCCCAAAATCAAGAACTAAAATCTACATGATAAATATTAACAGATTTTCAAACTGATGATCTCCAACCAGTTCTGCAGACATGCAAACGTAGATATCACGTAGCACTTTGCTCTGCCAGTCTCTTGTTATTATTTGCCATAGACTTTCTTGTAGTCTCTGGAACACTGAAATAGCAAAAAGAGTTGTGGTTGCGAATTTCAGCTGATTGCGCAGGGTGGCCCCTCCTCTCCAGTCATTACCCATGAGCACCTGGGTGCCTAAGAGGGGCTCCCAGTAGCGTAAAGGAGCATTACTGGGGGAACTGAGGACATACTTCCACACCTCCATATAGACACTCAGCTGATCTCGTGTAACGGAACCCTAATCAGAGATCGAACCAACTGGCTGAGAATAATGAACATGATCTGCTGCTCTGCATTCTGGGTAATGTATTCCATATTTGCTGCCCTTTGTCACTAGGGGTAATTTACATTATATACACACTCACCCACTCAGTATTTCAGGTCCCACATTACACTCGCAATCTGGTGCTAGGCGCCTGCCTAGTAATGTCTGGATGGTTGTCATTAAGTCTAATGATCAGAACCGTGACTGTCCAACTGGTGCGTGAAATCAGCCCTGACTAGTCGAACAACGCCACAACACATCAACCAGACATGTGCACAAATGACCAATTACCCGTAAGATCAAAGTAGCACAATAAATACAGTGTTTTTTGCAGATGTACCAGTTTTGCTTTTTTTAATTGTACCAAATATAAATATGCAAGTATTCCTTAAACCTCATTTTCAGAAACTGTAAATACAACATTAGGGAAAAAAAGTTTGAACAAACCAAAAGAAGCAGCACTGGGAAGTATCAACCAAATGCAAATGTTAAAATATAATCTTGCATTCCATTATTGCATTATTACTATTCTAATGAGCTCTACTCCCAAACAAGACAAATTGCAATTGCTGCTATTTAAACGAAATAACAAGTAAAAAATACAGCGTGAGATGGACGAGGCCCCCACATGAGATGGATGAGGCCTCCACATGAGATGGACGAGGCCTCCACATGAGATGGACGAGGCCTCCACACAAGAGGGATCCGGATACTGCTATAGCCAGGTGTTACTATAACTGTCAGGTGTTACTATAACTGCCAGGTGTTACTATAACTGTCAGGTGTTACTATAACTGCCAGGTGTTACTACAACTGTCAGGTGTTACTATAACTGTCAGGTGTTACTATAACTGGCAGGTGTTACTATAACTGTCAGGTGTTACTATAACTGCCAGGTGTTACTATAACTGTCAGGTGTTACTATAACTGTCAGGTGTTACTATAACTGTCAGGTGTTACTATAACTGTCAGGTGTTACTATAACTGCCAGGTGTTACTATAACTGTCAGGTGTTACTATAACTGCCAGGTGTTACTATAACTGTCAGGTGTTACTATAACTGTCAGGTGTTACTATAACTGGCAGGTGTTACTATAACTGTCAGGTGTTACTATAACTGCCAGGTGTTACTATAACTGTCAGGTGTTACTATAACTGTCAGGTGTTACTATAACTGTCAGGTGTTACTACACTGTCAGGTGTTACTATAACTGTCAGGTGTTACTATAACTGTCAGGTGTTACTATAACTGTCAGGTGTTACTATAACTGTCAGGTGTTACTATAACTGTCAGGTGTTACTATAACTGTCAGGTGTTACTATAACTGTCAGGTGTTACTATAACTGTCAGGTGTTACTATAACAGGTGTTACTATAACTGTCAGGTGTTACTATAACTGTCAGGTGTTACTATAACTGTCAGGTGTTACTATAACTGTCAGGTGTTACTATAACTGTCAGGTGTTACTATAACTGTCAGGTGTTACTATAACTGTCAGGTGTTACTATAACTGTCAGGTGTTACTATAACTGTCAGGTGTTACTATAACTGTCAGGTGTTACTATAACTGTCAGGTGTTACTATAACTGTCAGGTGTTACTATAACTGTCAGGTGTTACTATAACTGTCAGGTGTTACTATAACTGTCAGGTGTTACTATAACTGTCAGGTGTTACTATAACTGTCAGGGTGTTACTATAACTGGCAGGTGTTACTATAACTGTCAGGTGTTACTATAACTGTCAGGTGTTACTATAACTGTCAGGTGTTACTATAACTGTCAGGTGTTACTATAACTGTCAGGTGTTACTATAACTGTAAGGTGTTACTATAACTGTCAGGTGTTACTATAACTGTCAGGTTACTATAACTGTCAGGTGTTACTATAACTGTCAGGTGTTACTATAACTGTCAGGTGTTACTATAACTGTCAGGTGTTACAGGTGTTACTATAACTGTCAGGTGTTACTATAACTGTCAGGTGTTACTATAACTGTCAGGTGTTACTATAACTGTCAGGTGTTACTATAACTGTCAGGTGTTACTATAACTGTCAGGTGTTACTATAACTGTCAGGTGTTACTATAACTGTCAGGTGTTACTATAACTGTCAGGTGTTACTATAACTGTCAGGTGTTACTATAACTGTCAGGTGTTACTATAACTGTCAGGTGTTACTATAACTGTCAGGTGTTACAGGTGTTATAACTGTCAGGTGTTACTATAACTGTCAGGTGTTACTATAACTGTCAGGTGTTACTATAACTGTCAGGTGTTACTATAACTGTCAGGTGTTACTATAACTGTCAGGTGTTACTATAACTGTCAGGTGTTACTATAACTGTCAGGTGTTACTATAACTGTCAGGTGTTACTATAACTGTCAGGTGTTACTATAACTGTCAGGTGTTACTATAACTGTCAGGTGTTACTATAACTGTCAGGTGTTACTATAACTGTCAGGTGTTACTATAACTGTCAGGTGTTACTATAACTGTCAGGTGTTACTATAACTGTCAGGTGTTACTATAACTGTCAGGTGTTACTATAACTGTCAGGTGTTACTATAACTGTCAGGTGTTACTATAACTGTCAGGTGTTACTATAACTGTCAGGTGTTACTATAACTGTCAGGTGTTACTATAACTGTCAGGTGTTACTATAACTGTCAGGTGTTACTATAACTGTCAGGTGTTACTATAACTGTCAGGTGTTACTATAACTGTCAGGTGTTACTATAACTGTCAGGTGTTACTATAACTGTCAGGTGTTGTCAGGTGTTACTATAACTGTCAGGTGTTACTATAACTGTCAGGTGTTACTATAACTGTCAGGTGTTACTATAACTGTCAGGTGTTACTATAACTGTCAGGTGTTACTATAACTGTCAGGTGTTACTATAACTGTCAGGTGTTACTATAACTGTCAGGTGTTACTATAACTGTCAGGTGTTACTATAACTGTCAGGTGTTACTATAACTGTCAGGTGTTACTATAACTGTCAGGTGTTACTATAACTGTCAGGTGTTACTATAACTGTCAGGTGTTACTATAACTGTCAGGTGTTACTATAACTGTCAGGTGTTACAGGTGTTATAACTGTCAGGTGTTACTATAACTGTCAGGTGTTACTATAACTGTCAGGTGTTACTTACTGTCAGGTGTTACTATAACTGTCAGGTGTTACTATAACTGTCAGGTGTTACTATAACTGTCAGGTGTTACTATAACTGTCAGGTGTTACTATAACTGTCAGGTGTTATAACTGTCAGGTGTTACTATAACTGCAGGTGTTACTATAACTGTCAGGTGTTACTATAACTGTCAGGTGTTACTATAACAGGTGTTACAGGTGTTACTATAACAGGTGTTACTATAACTGGCAGGTGTTACTATAACTGTCAGGTGTTACTATAACTGTCAGGTGTCAGGTGTTACTATAACTGTCTGTCAGGTGTTACTATAACTGTCAGGTGTTACTATAACTGTCAGGTGTTACTATAACTGGCAGGTGTTACTATAACTGTCAGGTGTTACTATAACTGTCAGGTGTTACTATAACTGTCAGGTGTTACTATAACTGTCAGGTGTTACTATAACTGTCAGGTGTTACTATAACTGTCAGGTGTTACTATAACTGGCAGGTGTTACTATAACTGTCAGGTGTTACTAAAACTGTCTATAACTGTCAGGTGTTACTATAACTGTCAGGTGTTACTATAACTGTCAGGTGTTACTATAACTGTCAGGTGTTACTATAACTGTCAGGTGTTACTATAACTGTCAGGTGTTACTATAACTGTCAGGTGTTACTATAATAACTGTCAGGTGTTACTATAACTGTCAGGTCACTGTCAGGTGTTACTATAACTGTCAGGTGTTACTATAACTGTCAGGTGTTACTATAACTGTCAGGTGTTACTATAACTGTCAGGTGTTACTATAACTGTCAGGTGTTACTATAACTGTCAGGTGTTACTATAACTGTCAGGTGTTACTATAACTGTCAGGTGTTACTATAACTGTCAGGTGTTACTATAACTGTCAGGTGTTACTATAACTGTCAGGTGTTACTATAACTGTCAGGTGTTACTATAACTGTCAGGTGTTACTATAACTGTCAGGTGTTACTATAACTGTCAGGTGTTACTATAACTGTCAGGTGTTACTATAACTGTCAGGTGTTACTATAACTGTCAGGTGTTACTATAACTGTCAGGTGTTACTATAACTGTCAGTTGTTACTATAACAGGTGTTACTATAACTGTCAGGTGTTACTATAACTGTCAGGTGTTACTATAACTGTCAGGTGTTACTATAACTGTCAGGTGTTACTATAACTGTCAGGTGTTACTATAACTGTCAGGGTTACTATAACTGTCAGGTGTTACTATAACTGTAGGTGTTACTGGCAGGTGTTACTATAACTGTCAGGTGTTACTATAACTGTCAGGTGTTACTATAACTGTCAGGTGTTACTATAACTGTCAGGTGTTACTATAACTGTCAGGTGTTACTATAACTAGGTGTTACTATAACTGTCAGGTGTTACTATAACTGGCAGGTGTTACTAGGTTACTATAACTGTCAGGTGTTACTATAACTGTCAGGTGTTACTATAACTGTCAGGTGTTACTATAACTGTTACTATAACTGTCAGGTGTTACTATAACTGTCAGGTGTTACTATAACTGGCAGGTGTTACTATAACTGTCAGGTGTTACTATAACTGTCAGGTGTTACTACACTGTCAGGTGTTACTATAACTGTCAGGTGTTACTATAACTGTCAGGTGTTACTATAACTGTCAGGTGTTACTATAACTGTCAGGTGTTACTATAACTGTCAGGTGTTACTATAACTGTCAGGTGTTACTATAACTGTCAGATGTTACTATAACTGCTAGTTGTTACTGTCAGGCTTGAAAGAGTCAGCGAACAAATTCAATGGACCCGCCAATCAAAGCAAGTTTAAGGCGAAGTAAACTCAATGCTGAATGGGTCTTTGCATTTGGTGGTTGTCGTGTGTTGATGTTGGATGAAAAAACACAATTCCATTTCCTTTGCCTCCTCAAAACATCGTAGATAAGTTCAAAGGGGATCGACCTTTGCCTTTTTCATTCACTGGTCTACAAGAACGCGCAGACAAGAGAGGTGAGACAAGGAATCAAGGAAAATGCAATTTTAGATTCTCAATATGCCTCCCACCATGTAAAGCCTTCAAGGGTTTCTGACTTGGCTTTGTCACACACGACTTGACCTCAGATATGGAGAGAAGGGTTCGAGATACAGATTATTTCAGTTGGACGGACTCCTTTCAGCGCTACACAATGCGCCGGCAAATAGAGCTAAATCCTTTTACACAAGTCAAGTCTTTATTATGTGGTGCAGAATATATGGAGTGTCTGACGGAGACTATCCTATGTGAGAACGTGGAGGATGAAAGAGAATGAAGAATTACCAGTCCAGTTGGAACTGAAGAGTGAGATGATTACAAAACCTATCGAGGACTCCTGCTGGCTCATTTACTTACAGTACACACCCATACTTACATGCACAGACACACACACACACACACCATGACACACACACTCCCAGACACACTCCCAGAGACACACATACCCAGACACACACTCCCAGACACACACACACCATGACACACACACTACCAGACACACAATCCCAGACACACACACACACACACACACCATGACACACACACTACCAGACACACACTCCCAGACACACAAACACACACACTCCCAGACACACACACACCCACCCAGACACACACATACCCAGACACACATACACACACACACAAACATCAGGCTCCCAATGTAAATCTATTCAAAACACAAAACCCAGAGGACATGTTAGTTATCAAAAGTTCCCTGTAATTTGCATTAGGGTGATTTTAAATGCATGTGTATATTACAAGTCCAACTAATCATCTGAAGATAATATCTACGCCGAATCACGTTTAAACTGGCCCAGGATACCCATCTCTGCTGGAAGCAACAAAAGCAGAACAGGACTTCTTACTTCAATACGTTAAAAATACTCTCTCCTATTTTCCTGTCATGCGATTTACCAAGCCATAAATGTTCAAAGAATTCCAATAGATATTTCTCAGGCACTTCTTATCCTTCATTGTAGTGGAAATTGTGTAGAGATGCAGGAGAGTTTCTATCCAAAGTCCATTGGACTGGATTAATAGCCATACTGCAACTGTTTGTGTGTCAGAATCAGTGGACTGGACTGTGGGACCAAACCAAGGCCAGCAGTACTGGACAGATTCGTTTTTAATGTCGTATGTGTCTCATACTGTAAACTTATAGTTGTGAACTTATATATTTAAGGGAGCACAGTGATTATTAAATCCATATAGTACCCAGGGTAGATGAAAGAAACGAGCAGCCAGCCAGACAGATTTTTTACCAGGCCAAAATATAAATAGCTTTTTATTATTGCTATCAGTGGTGTTTAGCATGCCATCATGGTCTCATATGCGATTCTCAATCAATATTATAGTAGTGTGCAGTAATAATGGTAGTTACAATAACTGTATGCAGAGATGTTAAATTAACTGTTTCCACACTAAAGTGTTACACATTAATAATACAGTTTATGGTATTTGCCTTTTTATGCAAGAAAGATAGCTTATGAAGGACCGAATATATAAAATAATATAGATATGTGGATGAGTTAGGGCTATGTTAGGGCTTCACTCCCACAATAAAACCTCCACATGATGGCTAGCTTCACCTGTCAAGTACCTCTACCTAAACCTGGTTCAGTTGGGGCTGGTTCAGTTGGGACTGGTTCAATTGGGGCTGGGACTGGTTCAGTTGGGACTGGTTCAATTGGGGCTGGGACTGGTTCAGTTGGGACTGGTTCAGTTGGGACTGGTTCAGTTGGGACTGGGACTGGTTCAGTTGGGGCTGGTTCAGTTGGGACTGGTTCAATTGGGGCTGGGACTGGTTCAGTTGGGACTGGTTCAGTTGGGACTGGTTCAGTTGGGACTGGGACTGGTTCAGTTGGGACTGGTTCAGTTGGGACTGGTTCAGTTGGGACTTGTTCAATTGGGGCTGGGACTGGTTCAGTTGGGACTGGTTCAGTTGGGGCTGGGACTGGTTCAGTTGGGACTGGTTCAGTTGGAACTGGGACTGGTTCAGTTGGGACTGGTTCAGTTGGGGCTGGGACTAGTTCAGTTGGGACTGGTTCATTTGGAACTGGGACTGGTTCAGTTGGGACTGGTTCAGTTGGGGCTGGGACTGGTTCAGTTGGGACTGGTTCATTTGGAACTGGGACTGGTTCAGTTGGGACTGGTTCAGTTGGGGCTGGGACTGGTTCAGTTGGGACTGGTTCATTTGGGACTGGGACTGGTTCAGTTGGAACTGGTTCAGAACCATTGTTTTCTTCCCACCAGTGTGGCGTGTAGTGTCCAAAATTGACTTGCCAAAAACTAAATGTACCTGCATTTGGCGACTGGTGAGTGCTAATTTCAGACCCTGATAGTGTCTCTGTAATAGATTATTAGTCTTAGTAGTGGTGGCGGTGCTATTAGTTATAGTTGCAGTACTGGTAGTAGTAATGGTGGTTGTGCTACTAGTAGTTATAGTTGCAGTACTGGTAGTACTAATGGCTGTAGTATTTGTAGTAGTAGTTTAAAATCAGTAACTTGATAAGATATTGTCAATCCATCTACACCTAAAATGGCAGTTCCACATTATGCTCCTACACGTGCATATTTATTCACATCCAGATGTCGTAGACCCCCTCAAGTGCCTGGGTTTCCAGGGAGGATGTGGGCAGGGCCAACCATATTGGTATCCAGGTAACCAGGGTATTTAGACCCAAGGGTGATGCCCCGCTCTCCACCAATCCCCATTAGGGGATTAACCAAACAGGAACACAACTTCTGCATTAGTGTGCTACTACACAGCTGGGGTCTGGGACCAGGGGCTACTGCTATTGGCTGGAGCTTACTGGGATCCTAATCAAATACTTCATCTTAGAGCCTCATGTATTTCACCGGTTAGGCATAACAACCAGACTTGATAGTGTGAAAAATAACATACGGCCGATGAGAATCTATATTAATCGGTTAATTCGTCGGCAACATTTCATTGCATCTTAATTCGGCCCAGGGGATTGGTGAAAGGGTGGCACAATTACTCACGTCCTTTTCTGGTCCTCTCTTTGCATCTCGCTCACTCTTCCGTCTCACACGTTCTCTCTGTTGCACATTCTTTATCTCTCCCCTATATTGCTTCTAATATCAGTCACTATGCTTTTATCTGTTTTTCTCTCTACCTACAGCGGGTAAAATGGTTCCCCAGAGAACACTGCTTACACACACACACACCCACAGAATGACAGACAAACAAACACAAACGTATCCACGGATATGAGGACTAAACTTCTAGTCAACTATTACTGATCTGTCTTTGTTTCTTTCGCTACAAATGACTACAATGGCACTACTGTCTATCCCATCATGTGTCACTCATTCTGCCTCTCTCACTCTCTCTCTCTCTCCCTCCATCTCTCTCTCTCACTATCCATCTCTCTCTGTGGAGCTCATACTCTGTCTCTCTGAAAGGTTTAGGAGCGCACACAGACCCACACAACCCATTATCCAGACAGTCATTTGTTCCGTCATCGTTATCCTTTTCACACTTGGCAGTTAGTTCGCACATGAACCGTATTGTTGTACCAAGATTGTATTCTGAGTCGTGAATCATAGAACAACTACATGCTAATGTTTAATGTTTATTGGTTCTCAAAATCTGGATCTCACTCTTCCCGTTTCACTCAATCCGTTGGTGTCAAGGTAAGAAAGCCCATTTCACTGCACCTGTGTTCCTCTTCCAGTCACTCAGTGTGTGTGTGTGTGTGTGTGTCATTTGCTCAGTCCCTGCTGCAGTTAACAGGCTCTCTGCTGATGCACCTGCTGTGATGTGATATCAGCCAGCCCAAAATCTACTGAGACACACACACACAGACATTCACACACACACCCACACACACACCAATTGCCTGATAATAAATGTAACCTGGGAAGTGCAGGATGTATGAGATCAAATGTTGTCCTAAGACAAAACCATCTGTCATGAATCTTAAGCTTCAATCAGACTCTCTTCTCCTGAGCAGGAAGAAAGAGACAATCACCTCATCAAGAGATTCTGACAAGAACAAAGAGACACTGGCAGAACCAACAGAGGTGAGGAGACTGGCAGAACCAACAGAGGTGAGGAGACTGGCAGAACCAACAGAGGGGAGGACACTGGCAGAACCAACAGAGGTGAGGAGACTGGCAGAACCAACAGAGGGGAGGACACTGGAAGAACCAACAGAGGGGAGGAGACTGGCAGAACCAACAGAGGTGAGGAGACTGGCAGAACCAACAGAGGGGAGGACACTGGCAGAACCAACAAAGGTGAGGAGACTGGCAGAACCAACAGAGGTGAGGAGACTGGCAGAACCAACAGAGGGGAGGAGACTGGCAGAACCAACAGAGGTAAGGAGACTGGCAGAACCAACAGAGGTGAGGACACTGGCAGAACCAACAGAGGTGAGGAGACTGGCAGAACCAACAGAGGTGAGGAGACTGGCAGAACCAACAGAGAGGAGGAGACTGGCAGAACCAACAGAGGGGAGGAGACTGGCAGAACCAACAGAGGGGAGGACACTGGCAGAACCAACAGAGGGGAGGAGACTGGCAGAACTAGGCCAGTTCTGATAATAGGGAGAGCAGTTGGGTATTGGTCTAACCTGTTTAGAAAAGATGGAAGAAGAGGATGAAGAGCAGATGGTTCACCAGAAGCATAATGGTTTTCTCAGCCTGCTGATTACTACAGCACAGCCTCTCAGAAGTCATCTCAACTTAAAAAAGAAGATTTTCTTTCACTAGCCAGAGGCAGGCATTAATGTCCAAACACACAGTTCATGACCTGTAAAGTGTTTATTCCATTACTGACAACACAATCGACCAATGGCGTGACCAAAGACTGACCCCCACTTAAACCTGCCCTCATCCTATGATCTGACCAATCATTGACTCTGTAAATGTCTGGCTAGGACCAGCTGCTGAAGGTAAAAAAGCGGTGTCATCCTGTTGAAACCTATTGGTTTAACAACCAATGTAGGTGAATTGAACAGAAACATTATTTAGATGTATGCACTTTCTATTACATTTTCCAATTAAATCATAGGAAAAATGAACTACTATTAAGAAAGCAACTGGAAAATAACTAAAGCAATGAACAAAAAAGATGCCAAAATGCTGTATTTCATCGAAACAGGTGAGGAGGTTCAAATCTTCATGGATCTTTATAATCCACGGTCGGTGTGTGTCTCTACTCTCTAATGCGGTCGTCCAATTGGCAGGACTTTAGGAAGTGCAGCTCGGTGTCCACCTCCTTCTGGGGGCGCTGTGTGTCTAGCCTGAATCGCCCTATATCCTGGCTCTCTCCATAGCAATGCCACACTCACATCGTCCGAACACAGTCGAGGTTTTCGTTAAGTCGGGTCAGTCGCAGTGGCCAGGGATTCTGCCGCGGCATACTCCCTAATCACGGCAGGCAGGGTGGATTCTCTCCGGTCCTCACTGTGTCGTCACTGTGCCATACTGCCGCAGGATGAGGACTCCAGAGAGACCAGGTGCTGTAAAATGGCTGTGTTGCAGTATTCATGTTCCTGTCACTGCTGCCCCGACACAGTGATGTGTGGGTTGGATATGCTGATCCACACATTATGTTGATTCATCCTATTTAACCCACATGTTCTCTCTCCTCCTGAATACTATACGGAAACGAATGTATGTTTAATGTATTCGTCGATTTATCACTGGTGAAGGAGATGTTGAATTCACCAGAGATAGTGAAAAAAGATGAGCGTGATGTGCCGTTTTTCAGTAAAGGAATGTGAGCGCTCAGTTCCTGAGTGAGTTTCACAGGTGAAGGTTAGTTCTCGTGTTTGTTCGGACAATCGGAATTGAGTCTAGATGTTTCTGTGTCCTGTGTGGATGTTACATGCCGGAATACCTGCATGCCAGACGGCATCTCCGTTTGCCTCTGGCCAATCTAGCCAATCACCTCAGGGTTGTGTTTGAAATACTTCCATTGAATACATACCGCAATCATCTACAGGAATGTACACAAAAAGTATTTAAATGCAAAAAAAATAATTATTTTTGTTGCTGTTGAACCAAACATACAGAAAGAGACCAGAACAAAAAAGAAAACTTTTGCTACTGAATAAAATAGTTTTTTATAAAGTTATACAGTACAGTTTCAGGAGAAAAGTTACACATTTATTGGGTACGTAAGTCTTCAAATATTTCTTAAATAACATGATCAACTGAACCAAACCGAGTATAGTGTAATGTGTCCTCCCTCTGACTCAGATCAGATTTAAATGTAGGCCAATGGGATAAAGGAATCAATAATTACGTGTTGTTCCTGTAGCTAGCAGCTCGCTCACCACTCAAGACATTACATCAGCAGATACGATGCTAATGGAGCTGGTAAAAGCTGACATCACTAAGACGCACTGCACACATTACATTGGTACTCGAGTAACAACTAATTAACCAAGTATAACCTTTATTACATTTGTCTCACTGCAAAATAAACAACATTCTCTTCATTACTCTTGGTGCTGTGTGTTTGTAGATATATATATATATATATAAATAATATAATACAGAAAATACAATATATTACATCTTCAAGTATTACAACATGTCTGTACTCAAGCAATACTACGATTACAGTGATCAGCGGAAAAGGATTTCTCCCTTTCATCTGAGACACACACACACACACACACACACACATGCCTGTTGATGCAAGTCGCCGAAAGAAAACAAATGTACGTCAGACAGGTAAACACTTTATGATGAATGCCTGCTGAGAAATCCGCCTGACATTTTCCTTCACTAATCTGACAAAGATATAACAATAAGATTAGACTGGGATTTAAAGCTTTTTGTTTTTGCTAAGTGTTTGGAGAATTTGACATGTGACAAAGTACAGAACAAAACGTATACAATCTTTAGCTGGCAAATGCGTATCTGCTTGGGGAGGAGGGAAGAACTGTGCAATCTAGTGGTGTTGCAATATGAATCAAAGTGATTCTGATGTATTTCATTTCAATCCATGGATTACCAAAGTGGTCGCTATGCACTAGCATGGCTGGGGATTGACTTGAATAGACAAACAGAAACGCTGCTTTCAAATGCTGCCGTGCATCTGAGGAGAATGGTAAACAATGAACCTCAACACCCGTCCGTCCGTACCCACACACACCCACACACACACGCACACACACACTCACACACACACGTGTAACACAAACACACACAACCAATCTCAAGCTGGGTGACAGCATATGCAGAGGGAGACAACGCGATTAGAGGTTTTAATCCTCCTACCACACTTGGCAGCCCAAGAGTGGTACGTCCCACACGTCCTGACAGATCCATGAGAATGGTACGTCCCACACGTCCTGACAGAACTATGGAAATGGTTTATCCCTTCCCGTGACAGAACCAAGGAAATCTCACTATGGAGCTTATGGGAGGGGCTTGTAGTGACATGCCGTCCCAGCAGGTGTCCTCCTACTGCTCCCTGGACACTAACAACCCCCACTCATCTTGGGAGATGCTGTTGGGCCGATCCTACAAGTGGACAAACTGTGGTTCCTGTATTCCCCCAAGACCCACTACCAGTGTCTGAGGGAGTTCACAACCAACCCCAGATACACACAGATGGCATGGACACACACACACACATAGTGGACATAGACACACATACCACACACACTCACACACACACACACACACACACAGCTTGTCTTAAAGCAAAGCCTCAATTAAGCCGAGTCAGGGCCTCCCTGGTTGAGGAGGAGAGTAATGAGAAGTGAGCGGGGGGTGTTGTGTAGGGGTGTAAAGGTCTGTCGGCTTGGAGAGGGGCCAGGGGAGGCAGGAGGAGAAAGAATGGGGGAGGGGCGAGGATGATGGGGGAGACACTGTTAATGGGTGACTGGACACTAGGAAGATGAAAGAGGATATGGGACCAAACAGTGTGGAGAGATTTGTTTCAGAACAAATTAGAAGGTGCAGCTTAGTACAGCACACAGCTAATGACTGTGGAGAGAAAAGACAGGGGGAAAGGACAGAGAGAATAGACAGAGAGAATAGATAGAGAGAAAGTACAGAGAGAAAAAGGACAGAGAGAATAGACAGAGAGAATAGATAGAGAGAATATAGAGAGAGAAAAGGGACAGAGAGAATAGATAGAGAGAAAAAGGACAGAGAGAATATAGAGAGAATAGATAGAGAGAAAAAGTACAGAGAGAATAGACAGAGAGAATAGACAGAGAGAAAAAGGACAGAGAGAATAGACAGAGAGAAAAGATAGAGAGAATATAGAGAGAATAAGGACAGAGAGAATATAGAGAGAATAAGGACAGAGAGAATAAGGACAGAGAGAATAAGGACAGAGAGAATAAGGACAGAGAGAATAGACAGAGAGAATAAGGACAGAGAGAATATAGAGAGAATAAGGACAGAGAGAATAAGGACAGAGAGAATAGACAGAGAGAAAAAGGACAGAGAGAATAGACAGAGAGAAAAATGAAGAAGAGAATAGATAGAGAGAAAAGGGACAGAGAATAAGGACAGAGAGAATAGACAGAGACAAAAGACAGAGGAAAAAGGACAAAGAGAATAGACAGAGAGAAAAGATAGAGAGAAAAAGGACAGAGAGAATAGACAGAGAAAAAGGACAGTGAGATAGAGAGAAACGACAGAGACAAAAAATCGGGTGAAACAGTGCAAGATAGAGAGAGAGGGGGACAGGTCAAAATACATGAAACACAAGAGAAGAGAGAAAAGAGAGAGGGCAAAAAGAGAGACGAATTAACTACCAAACACCACCAGTGGCAGAATGTTTGGGAAGCAAACAATCGTTTTGGTACATCGCCGTGGAAACAAAACATAAGTCAGGCTTAAGCTTGTGTCTCAGAACAACCCCAGGGAGGCCATGACAAACTGCTCGTTGACGCCACTATGTTCCCCGTCTATTCCAAGCTAGCAGCTTAGTTTCTGATGAACAACCTCCTCTACATCTTCAGCGGCTCAGCTGAAATTTGACTTGGGAAACAGAAATTTAAGAGACTTCTCGTAATCGTTCTTCCGATTCTTTAATTTCAACACTCTTGATCATATGTGCCTTCACTAGAACAGCCCCCATCAGCCTGTCCCCCTTTTCCTCGTCCGTAAACTCGTCAGAAAACCAACGAGAGCTCCTCACATGCTCCAGCAGACCCCAGAATAAACCGGTGTGTTATTGGTAATTAGCCTTCCAGTCAAAGACCAGACTCCAATATGGCCGCCGCTCCTCACGGCACCACTTCACTTCATTTTCCATTTAAAGTAATTGACACGTTTGTTTGTGTGTGCAGCCTGACTGAGGGGGTGAGGAGTCTGCGCAGGGGAGGGAGGTAGAGAGGGAGGGAGGGAGGGAGGGAGGAGGCCGGGTCAGACTGCTTGGAAGTTTACAACTTGTGAAGGGAGGAGAAACTTGCCAATATAAGGCGGAAGCCCTCAGGTCTTTAATATGCGTGGTGTACTTCAGACGAGCCAGTCTATCGGGCATCATTCTCGCCTCCTTCCAGTAATCCATATTCTACTATTCGGCTTAGTGGTGGGGGTGGCACTCACGAACACATTGGCTGGCTGACACAGACATATGTGCACCGTCATCTATCTAGCCTCCACATCTCTCCTCGTCTCTCTTCGTCTCTCCTCGTCTTTCCACATCTTTCCTCTCCTCGCCTCTCCTCATCCCTCCTCGTCTCTCCACATATCTCCTTCCTCATCTCTCCTCGTCTCTCCTTGTCTCTCCTCGTCTCTCCTCATCTCTCCCCGTCTCTCCTCTCCTCGTCTCTCCTCGTCTCTCCACGTCTCTCCTCGTCTCTCATCTCTCCTCGTCTCTCCTCGTCTCTCCTCATCTCTCCTCTCCTCGTCTCTCCTCGTCTCTCCACGTCTCTCCTCGTCTCTCCACATCTCTCCTCGTCTCTCCACATCTCTCCTCGTCTCTCCTCATCTCTCCTCGGTCGGGGCAACGAGAGAACACATTAACTAGAGTGATAGTGGGTTATGAATGTAGGGCACAGCGACTACTACTACGTTCTGTTACTCATCAGAGAAGGAGGGAGGTTGGGAGGGAGGAAGACAGTGAGGGAGGGAAGAGACAGATAAACGAAGAAGAGAAAGAGAGAGCTGTAGGCGGTGGAAAAGAAGGATGTATTTTAGGATGCCCCTGCTGCTTTGCTGGCAGGTCCTGTTAGGTTCAAAGGTCAGCAAGGAGAAGACCGACGCATGGAACACTGAGATACTGTAACCCTGTCAGTTTGGGGGTCAGAAAGTGCTACAGACACCCAATACAGACCACCTAGTCCTAACATCTAGGGTGATACAGACACTCTAATATAGACCACCTAGTCCTAACATCTACAGTGATACAGACACCCAATACAGACCACCTAGTCCTTACATCTAGGGTGATACAGACACTCTAATATAGACCACCTAGTCCTAACATCTAGGGTGATACAGACACTCTAATATAGACCACCTAGTCCTAACATCTACGGTGATACAGACACCCAATACAGACCACCTAGACCTTACATCTAGGGTGATACAGACACTCTAATATAGACCACCTAGTCCTAACATCTAGGGTGATACAGACACTCTAATATAGACCACCTAGTCCTAACATCTAGGGTGATACAGACACTCTAATATAGACCACCTAGTCCTAACATCTACGTTGATACAGACACCCAATACAGACCACCTAGTCCTAACATCTAGGGTGATACAGACACTCTAATATAGACCACCTAGTCCTAACATCTAGAGTGATACAGACACTCTAATACAGACCACCTAGTCCTAACATCTACGGTGATACAGACACTCTAATATAGACCACCTAGTCCTAACATCTAGAGTGATAGAAGTTATAAAAGTTTAGTTAAATGTTTTTCTGTTCAGTGTTAGTTTATAATAAATCCATGGGACGTTAAATGTGTTGGTTCCTGCCACAGCACTTTACACCAGGGATTGTGACAGGTGAGGTTGTTCTCTTCATGCCTCCCTGGAATTTCACAGCTAATGCAGACAGATGGGGTCTGTAGAGAGGTGTGGTCTGCGCAGATTAAATATAAAGGG
The DNA here is from genome assembly GCA_029465975.1 of Dallia pectoralis. Lineage (NCBI taxonomy): Eukaryota > Metazoa > Chordata > Actinopteri > Esociformes > Umbridae > Dallia > Dallia pectoralis. The sequence goes on from CM055734.1 coordinate 5,144,409, forward strand.
GTTAATGTATAAAGGAGCTTAAATCTATGATGTCATAGCCGTGTCACTGGAGCCCCATGTCTTTGTTCAGGCTTATTTATCTCTGGGGATGATCGTCCTGGGTCCAGACGTGCATCTCAGTTCAGAATCACCAATGATTACTGACTCATCTGGTCAACATAGACAGGTAAGGAAAATAGATTTCCCCGTGGTAATGACTGAACACAGAATAAGACCATATAGGTAATGACTGACCACAGAATAAGACCATATAGGTAATGACTGAACACAGAATTAGACCATATAGGTAATGACTGACCACAGAATAAGACCATATAGGTAATGACTGACCACAGAATAAGACCATATCGGTAATGACTGACCACAGAATAAGACTATATAGGTATTGACTGACCACAGAATGAGACCATATAGGTAATGAATGACCACATAATAAGACCATATAGGTAATGACTGACCACAGAATAAGACCATATAGGTATTGACTGACCACAGAATAAGACCATATAGGTAATGATTGACCACAGAATGAGACCATATAGGTAATGACTGACCACAGAATAAGACCATATATGTAATGACTGACCACAGAATGAGACCATATAGGTAATGACTGACCACAGAATAAAACCATATGTGTAATGACTGACCACAGAATAAGACCATATAGGTAATGACTGACCACAGAATAAGACCGTATAGGTATTGACTGACCACAGAATAAGACCATATAGGTAATGACTGACCACAGAATAAGACCATATAGGAAATGACTGACCACAGAATAAGACCATATAGGTAATGACTGACCACAGAATAAGACCATATAGGTAATGACTGACCACAGAATAAGACCATATAGGTAATGACTGACCACAGAATAAGACCATATAGGTAATGACTGACCACAGAATAAGACCATATAGGTAATGACTGAACACAGAATTAGACCATATAGGTAATGACTGACCACAGAATAAGACCATATAGGTAAAGACTGACCACAGAATAAGACCATATAGGTAATGACTGACCACAGAATAAGACCATATAGGTAATGACTGAACACAGAATTAAGACCATATAGGTAATGACTGACCACAGAATAAGACCATATAGGTAATGACTGACCACAGAATAAGACCATATCGGTAATGACTGACCACAGAATAAGACTATATAGGTAATGACTGACCACAGAATAAGACCATATAGGTAATGACTGACCACAGAATAAGACCATATAGGTAATGACTGACCACAGAATAAGACCATATAGGTATTGACTGACCACAGAATAAGACCATATAGGTAATGATTGACCACAGAATGAGACCATATAGGTAATGACTGACCACAGAATAAGACCATATATGTAATGACTGACCACAGAATGAGACCATATAGGTAATGACTGACCACAGAATAAAACCATATGTGTAATGACTGACCACAGAATAAGACCATATAGGTAATGACTGACCACAGAATAAGACCGTATAGGTATTGACTGACCACAGAATAAGACCATATAGGTAATGACTGACCACAGAATAAGACCATATAGGTAATGACTGACCACCGAATAAGACCATATAGGTAATGACTGACCACAGAATAAGACCATATAGGTAATGACTGACCACAGAATAAGACCATATAGGTAATGACTGACCACTGAATAAGACCATATAGGTATTGACTGACCACAGAATAAGACCATATAGGTAATGACTGACCAGAGAATGAGTCCATATAGGTATTGACTGACCACAGAATAAGACCATATAGGTAATGATTGACCACAGAATGAGACCATATAGGTAATGACTGACCACAGAATAAGACCATATAGGTAATGACTGACCACCGAATAAGACCATATAGGTAATGACTGACCACAGAATAAGACCATATAGGTAATGACTGACCACAGAATAAGACCATATAGGTAATGACTGACCACTGAATAAGACCATATAGGTATTGACTGACCACAGAATAAGACCATATAGGTAATGACTGACCACAGAATAAGACCATATAGGTAATGACTGACCACCGAATAAGACCATATAGGTAATGACTGACCACAGAATAAGACCATATAGGTAATGACTGACCACAGAATAAGACCATATAGGTAATGACTGACCACAGAATAAGACGATATAGGTAATGACTGACCACAGAATAAGACCATATAGGTAATGACTGACCACAGAATAAGACCATATAGGTAATGACTGACCACAGAATAAGACCATATAGGTAATGACTGACCACAGAATAAGACCATATCGGTAATGTCACAATGTGTTTGAACGCACAGCATTGGCATCAGTTTTGTCATTTATTTTCTTTGGACATTCAAATTCTTTTCAAATGCCAAACCATTGGACGCACAGTCGGGAAGTGCTTCGTCTTTCACAGATAAGACTCCCAAATGACACTATATTCTCTATTTAGTGCACTAGCTTTGGCCAGAGCTCGATGAGAAACAACAACACCTGCTAAAGTAATTTTTACTTGGCCCTTTCACAAGTCATACTGTTTTTGTTGCTTTTCTGTTTATAAACGTGATGTGAGACATGAGCAGAAAAGACAATATGATCACTCAGATTTCACACACATATAAACAATGAAGAAGTAAACACATACGTATAAGTGCTAACAGGTCAACCACATAATCACTGTCACCACATAAAATGGCTAACGTGGCTAGCGGAACTCTCCACAGACCAACACTGTACTTCCTCATTATGGAGGAGGGACGAGAGGAGAGAGGAGCAGGAGGAGAGAGGGGCAGGGGGAGAGAGGGGCACGGGGAGAGAGGGGCAGGGGGAGAGAGGGGCACGGGGGGGAGAGATTCAGGAGTGGAAGAGGCGTGTCTCTGGGTGTCTCTGTGTGTGTCTGCGTGTGTCTCTGCGTGTGTCTCTGGGTGTGTCTGTGTGTACAGCTCGTATGACTGCCTGATGCCGTGCTGCTGTCAGAACAGTTCAGCCACCCAGGTTTGCGTGCAGCTCACATCACCTGACAGGGTTTCCCAGTCTCTCCTCTCCCGGGGCACATGCCTCGCAGCAATAGACCATGAACAATGGGGGGAAAGTCAGGACACGTGCACAGATGCTGGAACTGAGTCACTGAGACGGGCTACCTTTTCTATGTATTCTATTGCCAGAAAGGCCAGAAAAGGAAGTATAGTGTATTTTTTAACCCCCCCAAAAAAATATTTTGGGCAAATACAAAATTGCGTTGCAGACAAGCTTCTGGTGTCAATTGGTAAAAGCTGGTAGATGACACTGATAATAAACAACAAGAAAAATTACAATCAAACACAAGCTATTTCGGAATCTACATTCCCAATTCTACATTTCAGATTCTACATTACCGATTCTACATTTCAGATTCTACATTACCGATTCGACATTTACTATATGGAGTAGAATTGCTTGTTGTTGGAAATTACCACACTTCCAACAGGAGACTGGTTTACACGTTGTCCCTGTAGTTAAGACACCCTGAGCTAACAGGGCTAACAGGTCAACCACATAATCACTGTCACCACATAGAATGGCTAATGTGGCTATCGGAACTCTCCACAGACCAACACTGTACTTAGCCAGCTTGTAATGGAGTCACCAACTAGCATGGACGATGTGGTTAGCGCAACTCTCTAAGGTATTCTGTACTTCTAGCGTCTTAGCCAATTGCCAACAGGCTAGCTCAATTCTCTATGGACAATCACTGTTATTCTACTTTTTTATCCCAGCGAATCACTGATTGAGTCATCCGCTAAAAAGGCTAATGTGGTTAGCGCAAATCTCCCCCGACCGCCACTGTACCGACTTTGCAAGTCGCCAACAGGCTCGCTCAACTCTCTATGGGCCTACAATGTTATTTTAATCTCAGTGAATCACGGAGTCATCCGCTAACATGGCTAATGTGGTTGCGAACCTCCCCGGACAGCCACTCTACCGTCTAAGCCAGTCGCAGGCCAGCTCAAGTCTTCATGGAGCGATCAATGTGCTTCCTTAGCCAGTAACTGAGTCACAAGCCATAGCGAATGTGGTTAGGCTAATTGTGCATGCAAACCCCGCAGCACCGCATTAGCCAAGCACTAGGAGCACCAGCTGCTCCAGGTGTGATGAGAGTGGGTGGTTTCACCGGTGCCCTGGATGTCGACTGTGCATGAGACCGTAAAGGAGGAGACAGTAGTGACGACCAGGTGATCAGACAAACATTATGCACACAATTTTTTGAGTGTTCTGGGATCAGATTTTCAGTGGTGTAACAGCCGGGAGCTTAAATAAGTCAGACTAAGAAACTGACACTTCATAATTCTTGCTTTAGCCTCCATTTTAGACACAAAGACGCCAACATTTCACTGTGGATGACATCACACAAACGGTGGATTTGTTCAGTGCCTGTGACTCTTAATATAGAGTTAAGCTGAAACACCTTATAAGACGCTCACTTCCCTCGTCTCTCTCTCCTCCTCTCCATCACTGAGTCTCTTTTTGCCTATTTTTTCACTGGTACGTTTTTTTTTAGGTTCAATCACTGTGTCCGTCTGTTTGTTGGCCTGTTTGTCTGTCTGTCCATCTGGCCTGTTTGTCTGTCTGTCTGATGTATGTTGACAGATCCAGCCGCAGGTCCCAGGCTGTCCTTTCACATCACTGTCTCCACCACCTGCTCGGGAATACAGCTGACAGAAACACAGCCAGTCACACTCACAGACAGCCATCCAGCCAAACAGTCACACCCACAGACAGCCATCCAGCCAAACAGTCACACCCACAGACAGCCATCCAGCCAAACAGTCACACCCACAGACAACCATCCAGCCAAACAGTCACACCCACAGACAGCCATCCAGCCAAACAGTCACACCCACAGACAGCCATCCAGCCAAACAGTCACACCCACAGACAGCCATCCAGCCAAACAGTCACACCCACAGACAACCATCCAGCCAAACAGTCACACCCACAGACAGCCATCCAGCCAAACAGTCACACCCACAGACAGCCATCCAGCCAAACAGTCACACCCACAGACAGCCATCCAGCCAAACAGTCAACAACCACATTATGGTGAACAACAAAATGGATCTGATTTTTGTTACATGTATAAATGTCGGCCAAATGCCGCTGTGTTGCACACATTTTCCACTGTTCTGGGATCTGATATTTAGGACAGGGACCACATGGTGCAATGTTGAAAAGACTCTGGCGTGTGTTTTGGCAATGCAAGAGAGAGAGAGATGTTGGTTCAACATCAGATCCAAAGTGTTTGTGAGCGTTTTCGGCAATTCGCTCAACTTGTTAGGTTAATGTACCCATCTGCTAGCACAGCAGAACCATTTGTTCTGTGACAGAAAAGAAAAATCACATTCCATTATTACTTCAATACAGATAATATGCATTGTCACAGTTGAACGTAGTCCATAATTAAAAAGAGGAATAAAGGGAGAGAGAGATAGAAGGAGGTAGAGAGGCGGAGAGAGACAGAGAGAGGTAGATCGAAAGGGAGAAAGTTTGATAGAGACAAAGGGGTGGAGGGAGATGGACAGAGAGAAGATAGAGATATAGAAATAGAGCGAGGCAGACATGTGTATAATTGTATCAATATGACAGCGGCGAGTAGTGAAGTAGAAA
>CM055734.1:5155068-5370068 GCA_029465975.1 Dallia pectoralis
CAGCACAGATCACAGATGTAGGATACTGCACAGATCACAGATGTAGGTTACTGCACATATCACTGATATAGGATACAGCACAGATCACAGATGTAGGATACTGCACAGATCACAGATGTAGGTTACTGCACATATCACTGATATAGGTTACTGCACAGATCACAGATGTAGGATACTGCACAGATCACAGATGTAGGTTACTGCACAGATCACAGATGTAGGATACTGCACAGATCACAGATGTAGGTTACTGCACAGATCACAGATGTATGTTACAGCACAGATCACTGATGTATGTTACAGCACAGATCACTGATGTATGTTACAGCACAGATCACTGATGTATGTTACAGCACAGATCACAGATGTAGGATACTGCATAGATCACAGATGTATGTTACTGCACAGATCACAGATGTAGGATACTGCACAGATCACTGATGTATGTTACTGCACAGATCACAGATGTAGGATACTGCACAGATCACAGATGTAGGTTACTGCACAGATCACAGATGTAGGATACTGCACAGATCACTGATGTATGTTACTGCACAGATCACAGATGTAGGATACTGCACAGATCACAGATGTAGGATACTGCACAGATCACAGATGTATGTTACTGCACAGATCACAGATGTAGGTTACTGCACAGATCACTGATGTATGTTACTGCACAGATCACAGATGTATGTTACTGCACAGATCACAGATGTAGGTTACTGCACAGATCACAGATGTAGGTTACTGCACAGATCACAGATGTAGGATACTGCACAGATCACTGATGTATGTTACAGCACAGATCACAGATGTAGGTTACTGCACAGATCACAGATGTAGGTTACTGCACAAATTACAGATGTTGGTTACTGCACAGATCACAGATGTAGGTTACTGCACAGATCACTGATGTATGTTACTGCACAGATCACTGATGTATGTTACAGCACAGATCACAGATGTAGGTTACTGATGTAGATGTTACTGCACAGATCACTGATGTATGTTACTGCACAGATCACTGATGTATGTTACAGCACAGATCACTGATGTATGTTACAGCACAGATCACAGTTACTGCACAGATCACAGATGTAGGTTACTGCACATATCACTGATATAGGTTACTGCACAGATCACTGATGTATGTTACTGCACAGATCACAGATGTAGGTTACTGCACATATCACTGATATAGGATACAGCACAGATCACAGATGTAGGTTACTGCACAGATCACAGATGTAGGTTACTGCACATATCACTGATGTAGGATACAGCACAGATCACAGATGTAGGATACTGCACAGATCACAGATGTAGGTTACTGCACATATCACTGATGTAGGTTACTGCACAGATCACAGATGTAGGATACTGCACAGATCACAGATGTAGGTTACTGCACAGATCACAGATGTAGGATACTGCACAGATCACAGATGTAGGTTACTGCACAGATCACAGATGTATGTTACAGCACAGATCACTGATGTATGTTACTGCACAGATCACTGATGTATGTTACAGCACAGATCACTGATGTATGTTACAGCACAGATCACAGATGTAGGTTACTGCACAGATCACTGATGTATGTTACTGCACATATACCTGATATAGGTTACTGCACATATCACTGATATAGGTTACTGCACATATCACTGATATAGGTTACCACACTGCACAGATCACTGATGTATGTTACAGCACAGATCACAGATGTAGGTTACTGCACATATCACTGATATAGGTTACTGCACATATCACTGATATAGGTTACTGCACATATCACTGATATAGGTTACTGCACATATCACTGATATAGGTTACTGCACAGATCACTGATGTATGTTACAGCACAGATCACAGATGTAGGTTACTGCACATATCACTGATATAGGTTACTGCACATATCACTGATATAGGTTACTGCACATATCACTGATATAGGTTACTGCACATATCACTGATATAGGTTACTGCACAGATCACTGATGTATGTTACAGCACAGATCACAGATGTAGGTTACTGCACATATCACTGATATAGGTTACTGCACATATCACTGATATAGGTTACTGCACATACCACTGATATAGGTTACTGCACATATCACTGATATAGGTTACTGCACATATCACTGATATAGGTTACTGCACATATCACTGATATAGGTTACTGCACAGATCACTGATGTATGTTACAGCACAGATCACTGATATAGGTTACTGCACATATCACTGATATAGGTTACTGCACATATCACTGATATAGGTTACTGCACATATCACTGATATAGGTTACTGCACAGATCACAGATGTAGGTTACTGCACATATCACTGATATAGGTTACTGCACATATCACTGATATAGGTTACTGCACATATCACTGATATAGGTTACTGCACAGATCACTGATATAGGTTACTGCACATATCACTGATATAGGTTACTGCACATATCACTGATATAGGTTACTGCACAGATCACTGATATAGGTTACTGCACAGATCACAGATGTAGGTTACTGCACATATCACTGATATAGGTTACTGCACATATCACTGATATAGGTTACTGCACAGATCACAGATGTAGGTTACTGCACAGATCACAGATATAGGTTACTGCACATATCACTGATATAGGTTACTGCACATATCACTGATATAGGTTACTGCACATATCACTGATATAGGTTACTGCACAGATCACTGATGTATGTTACAGCACAGATCACAGATGTAGGTTACTGCACATATCACTGATATAGGTTACTGCACATATCACTGATATAGGTTACTGCACATATCACTGATATAGGTTACTGCACATATCACTGATATAGGTTACTGCACAGATCACTGATGTATGTTACAGCACAGATCACAGATGTAGGTTACTGCACATATCACTGATATAGGTTACTGCACATATCACTGATATAGGTTACTGCACATACCACTGATATAGGTTACTGCACAGATCACTGATGTATGTTACAGCACAGATCACAGATGTAGGTTACTGCACATATCACTGATATAGGTTACTGCACATATCACTGATATAGGTTACTGCACATATCACTGATATAGGTTACTGCACATATCACTGATATAGGTTACTGCACAGATCACTGATGTATGTTACAGCACAGATCACAGATGTAGGTTACTGCACATATCACTGATATAGGTTACTGCACATATCACTGATATAGGTTACTGCACATACCACTGATATAGGTCACTGCACATATCACTGATATAGGTCACTGCACAGATCACTGATGTATGTTACAGCACAGATCACAGATGTAGGTTACTGCACATATCACAGATATAGGTTACTGCACATATCACTGATATAGGTTACTGCACATATCACTGATATAGGTTACTGCACATATCACTGATATAGGTTACTGCACAGATCACTGATATAGGTTACTGCACAGATCACAGATGTAGGTTACTGCACATATCACTGATATAGGTTACTGCACATATCACTGATATAGGTTACTGCACATATCACTGATATAGGTTACTGCACAGATCACTGATATAGGTTACTGCACATATCACTGATATAGGTTACTGCACATATCACTGATATAGGTTACTGCACAGATCACTGATATAGGTTACTGCACAGATCACAGATGTAGGTTACTGCACATATCACTGATATAGGTTACTGCACATATCACTGATATAGGTTACTGCACAGATCACAGATGTAGGTTACTGCACAGATTACAGATATAGGTTACTGCACATATCACTGATATAGGTTACTGCACATATACCTGATATAGGTTACAGCACAGATCACAGATGTAGGTTACTGCACAGATCACTGATGTATGTTACTGCACATATACCTGATATAGGTTACTGCACATATCACTGATATAGGTTACTGCACATATCACTGATATAGGTTACCACACTGCACAGATCACTGATATAGGGTACTGCACATATCACTGATATAGGTTACTGCACATATCACTGATATAGGTTACTGCACATATCACTGATATAGGTTACTGCACATATCACTGATATAGGGTACCACACTGCACATATCACTGATATAGGTTACTGCACATATCACTGATATAGGTTACTGCACATATCACTGATATAGGTTACTGCACATATCACTGATATAGGTTACTGCACATATCACTGATATAGGTTACTGCACATATCACTGATATAGGTTACTGCACATATCACTGATATAGGTTACTGCACATATCACTGATATAGGTTACTGCACAGATCACTGATATAGGTTACCACACTGCACATATCACTGATATAGGATACCACACTGCACATATCACTGATATAGGATACTGCACATATCACTGATATAGGTTACTGCACATATCACTGATATAGGTTACTGCACATATCACTGATATAGGTTACTGCACATATCACTGATATAGGTTACTGCACATATCACTGATATAGGTTACTGCACAGATCACTGATATAGGTTACTGCACAGATCACTGATATAGGTTACTGCACATATCACTGATATAGGTTACCACACTGCACATATCACTGATATAGGTTACTGCACATATCACTGATATAGGTTACTGCACATATCACTGATATAGGTTACTGCACAGATCACTGATATAGGTTACTGCACATATCACTGATATAGGTTACTGCACATATCACTGATATAGGTTACTGCACAGATCACTGATATAGGATACCACACTGCACATATCACTGATATAGGTTACTGCACATATCACTGATATAGGTTAGGTTATAGGTTATAGGTTACCACACTGCACTGGGGCAGTCGAACTACAACAAGTGCTATAAGACCCAATAAAATATGGGCCCTGGCCATAAACAGTGTCCGATAATTGGAAATAGGACCTGACAAATGGCATGTGTGCCAGCTAGACTGTGCCCGCGGGTATGGCTGGAACAGCTTTCTATCATCTTTTAGCTGGCGTTCACCTGCGTAAGTCCCAGTGAACATAACACACAGCAAATCAGACTGAGATCTCAGAAGATCATAACGCATGTGGCCCGAGCCGGGACAAATAGCACACTGCTCCCTGCACTTATTCCAATCAAAACTAAGGCACTACAAAGGAAACGTGGTGCCATTTGGGACGGACATACTTGTCTGTGGGTCAGGGAGTTGTGATGAATAATAGTGTGCGACTTGGAACACAGTCGTCATCTCGTCCAGTGAACACACAGTCCTGATATGGGTGTTTCCTGTCCTATTGGATGGAACAGCCAGTCAATGTGTGCAGAGACGAGCGTAGAAGCTCAGGAGAAAATGACATTTCAAAATGCTTCTGTTCTACACTCCCATTTCTCTTGTCGTGCGTTTTAAGTGTTATCGCCGGGTAAAAGGGAAAACAATGGGTTTTTAAACGCCGCCTCCAGGTAGACCAAAACTGCCGCTGCAATCAGCACTGTCCATGTGCAATGAAACATGTGCACACTTGTTCAAGTCATGAACGACAGCCAAGTCAAGCAGCAGAGCAGCTCTGGCAGGAAGGGAGCAGACAAAAAGCTTTCAAAAACATTAGTTACAAAAAACGACATGGACAAAAACGGTATAAGTGGGGTTGTCTGAGATATACTGTTCTGGCATTGCCAAGCTGGGTGACGTAAAAAAAGTGTCAGACTGAATCAAAAACCTTGAGAGAATTACACTACAATACTGAAATGGCTTTTTACAATGTTTTCCGAAAAGGGCTCTTCTTGTTCTTCGTACGGTGTATCTGAAAATTTAAGCTCAGTACAAAAGGTTGTATTAAAACAAATTACATTAGAACTCTTCAGCATTCATGTGTGAAAATGCTTCTTTCCTATAAACGTGTTTCGTATTGTACCCTCTTTCCACCTGAGAGAAATATGAAAAGATATCAGCCATAAGCGAAATACATTTGTGTTCGTCTATCTGCACAGCTATTCTCTCTTTCTTGCCGTTAACGACCGTGCATTTCACCTGACACATGACACTGCTCTCATTGGCATAACTTGTGGTGAACTTGTGGAAAACCATCCGCATCAAATACAGTTCCATTTACATTTAAGTCATTCAGCGGTGCTCTTATCTGGAGAGACATACACGGCAATTAGGGTTGAGAGTCATGCTCAAACGCAAAACAATATATTTTTCACCTCGTCAGCTCAGGCTTCAAAACAGCGACCTTTTGGTTCCTCGGCCCAAAGCCGTAACCACTGGGCTGCCTCCAGCCAGGGGATTTTAACCGGACTAAAAAAGTCCTCTGCAAGTTATAATCTAATTAATTCTACACAATAAGACCTGGCCAGAGGTGCCCTCTTTAATCACACGGTTGAATGAAGGAAAGAGAAAAGGAGGAGGGGAACTGTGGACTGGCTTTAGGAGATATAAGGAGAGCTACACTCAGAGTTTAGATGTGTTAAGTTCAGATCTGATGTTAGCATGTCCCACCATCTTAAAGATGAAAATGTAAGTTTAGAAAAATAGTTTGTAGAAGTCCCAGAGTATGGTGAAACATTCAGTGTTTGACCCCAGCCTGTATTTGAACCATTCCGTGTTTGACCCCAGCTTGTATTTGAACCATTCCGTGTTTGACCCCAGCCTGTATTTGAACCATTCTGTGTACGACCTCAGCCTGTATTTAAACCATTCTGTGTTTGACCCCAGCCTGTATTTGAACCATTCTGTGTTAGACCCCAGCCTGTATTTGAACCATTATGTGTGTTTGACCCCAGCCTGTATTTGTACAATTCAGAGTGTTTGACCCCAGCCTGTATTTGTACCATTCTGTGTGTTTGACCCCAGCCTGTATTTGTACAATTCAGAGTGTTTGACCCCAGCCTGTATTTGTACCATTCTGTGTGTTTGACCCCAGCCTGTATTTGTACCATTCTGTGTGTTTGACCCCAGCCTGTATTTGTACAATTCAGAGTGTTTGACCCCAGCCTTTATTTGTACCATTCTGTGTGTTTGACCCCAGCCTGTATTTGAACCATTCAGAGTGTTTGACCCCAGCCTGTATTTGTACCATTCTGTGTGTTTGACCCCAGTGTGTTGACTTGCATGGTCCAGTGCAGAGTCGTATAAAGACTGTAGGGGTGTTTGGAGTTATGCTGGCAAACCAAACAGGAGTTATGCTGGCAAAACAGGTAATATGCTATTGCTAACCAAACAGGAGTAATGCTAACAAAACAGGAGATATGCTAACCAAATAGGAGTAATGCTAACAAAACAGGAGATATGCTAACCAAATAGGAGTAATGCTAACAAAACAGGAGATATGCTAACCAAGCAGGAGTAATGCTAACCAAGCAGGAGTAATGCTAACCAAACAGGAGTTATGCTAACAAAACAGGAGATATGCTAACCAAACAGGAGTTATGCTAACAAAACAGGAGATATGCTAACCAAACAGGAGTAATGCTAACCAAACGGGAATAATACTAACCAAACAGGAGATATGCAAACAAAACAGGAGATATGGTAACCAAATAGGAGTAATGCTAACAAAACAGGAGATATGCTAACCAAACAGGAGTAATGCTAACCAAACGGGAATAATACTAACCAAACAGGAGATATGCAAACAAAACAGGAGATATGGTAACCAAATAGGAGTAATGCTAACAAAACAGGAGATATGCTAACCAAATAGGAGTAATGCTAACAAAACAGGAGATATGCTAACCAAGCAGGAGTAATGCTAACCAAACAGGAGTTATGCTAACAAAACAGGAGATATGCTAACCAAACAGGAGTTATGATAACAAAACAGGAGATATGCTAACCAAACAGGAGTAATGCTAACCAAACGGGAATAATACTAACCAAACAGGAGATATGCAAACAAAACAGGAGATATGCTAACAAAACAGAGGTTAGGCTCACAAATCAGGACATGAATGTCTGTTCATATGGGACTTTCATCAATGTTTGATTAGATGGGTTGGTAAACAAACAAAATAAGTCCAACAAACAAATACTTAATGAAAACTAACACATTGCATTTTCATATAACTATACATTTGATAGCTTGATACAGCCAGCCAGTTTCGAGGCGTAATTTCATTATTGTGTGAAATTAACTACCTTCGTGCCCACATTCCGATAAAGCGTTCTATTCATTGCATTCAGTCCAGAGCCATTGGATTAAATAATTTGACGATAAGACTATTGTGTCATACAAAAGCACCAGAAAAACAGGGAACAGTCTGTTGACATACATTTGACAGGCTATCCAGAAAGCGTGCATATAAACCCGGGAACGCCAGCTTTTATTAAGCTATATCTTCCTGGACCGAGTTTGTGCTCATCTCTCTCCGTGGCCTAGATACCGTGCCTGTGGTCGTAAGGAATCCCAGAGAAAGGAAAAGAGAAAGAGTGACAAAAAGAAGAAGAACAGGCAGAGGAAGAGACAGGTACGGGTGAAGACGGAGAGAAAAACCTTTTCATGAGAATGAATAAATGACACATCCTTGGAGGGTTTAACCACCAGTAAGAAAGAGTGGCCAGGTTTATCTTCAACTGCAAATGCTGAATCTCCATCCGACGTACGGGTACTTAAGTTACCTCACCGGTGGCATTGTGCGCCCACACCCTGGTTCAGATATACACATACAGTACATGCATGCTCACACACACACACACACATACACACACTCACCCACCAGCACTGCAGAGGATCAAGTAGGCAGCCTCGAAGCCTTCGCCCTCACCACTTTCCCTCTGGGGATATCCCCATCAGAATCGGATGCAGTACTGAACGCATCTCAGGTTCCGCTCCAATCTGCCATGGATTTAGCTAAAGGGGCAGAGTGAACAACTCGACTCACTTGCAGGGTTCATATTACCCAGAATTCCTTGAAAACTGTGGTCAGGTGTCTAACACGGGTAGCCCGCACAGTGTCACAATCAAGACGACCACCTTTTTGGGTCAGAATACGTGTGAACGCCGTAGCGAGTTAGCCGACTCCGATCACATCGCTCCGATGCACGTGAGGTTACACATCAACACATGTTCTGGAGCATGACTAAGGTGCTGTTGTCTGCTCCGTGTTCACGCAGGGAGACACTGTGATGTTAGTCTGTTCATGCAAGGAACCACGGTTGATGTGTGACATCATCGTCACCCTTAAGCCTGTTATGGCAGGCACACGGGCACCGGGCTATGCCCACGCACCCCTCTGTCTGCGACTTGGTTCTACGACTCAGGCCAAAATGTAGTGCACCAATGTAGAGGTGAGGGTGTCACTTGGGTCGCAGACTGGCCTGTCTCTCCTGTTTGTTTCCAGATAGTGCCTGTATATGCTTGCTTAGTTCCATCTGCTTGGATAAGCATGATTTAAGAACATCAGCTGCATTCAGTACTTGTATTTGCTTGGTTCCAACCCATCAGCTGTCTTGATGTAGGGCTTGTATTGGTTTAAGACCATCAGCTGACTTAATGTAGTGCTTGTATTGGTTTAAGACCATCAGCTGACTTGATGTAGTGTTTGTATTGGTTTAAGACCATCATCTGTCTTGATGTAGTGCTTGTATTGGTTTAAGACCATCAGCTGACTTGATGTAGTGCTTGTATTGGTTTAAGACCATCAGCTGACTTGATGTAGTGCTTGTATTGGTTTAAGACCATCAGCTGACTTGATGTAGTGCTTGTATTGGTTTAAGACCATCATCTGTCTTGAAGTAGTGCTTGTATTGGTTTAAGACCATCAGCTGACTTGATGTAGTGCTTGTATTGGTTTAAGACCATCAGCTGACTTGATGTAGTGCTTGTATTGGTTTAAGACCATCATCTGTCTTGATGTAGTGCTTGTATTGGTTTAAGACCATCAGCTGACTTGATGTGGTGCTTGTATTGGTTTAAGACCATCAGCTGACTTGATGTAGTGCTTGTATTGGTTTAAAACCAACCGCTGTCTTGACTTAGGGCCTGTATGAACTAAACCCTAAGTTTGCTTTGATTTCTATTTATACTGTAGCTCCCAAAACAGTGCCTGAATAGACCTGAGACCTAACAGCCACACTATGCATATTTGTTTTTTCTCAGGGAGAGAATATTCCTGAATATTTCTTAACCTGAACACATTGATCTTTTGGCAACACTGCACATCGGTGCGGAACGAGCCAAGCTTAGCCATCACAGTGAGAAGTCACAATGAATTATAAACTTCTGGGTTGTGTGTGTGTGTGTACGTGTTCGTCTGCATTTTTGTCTGTGTGCGTATGTGTTTTTGTCTATCTACAGTTGAGGCGACCAATCATATCAGGCCCGCACCACAGACCATAAAACGTTTAATCAATATTACAAACCACATAATCGATGTATCTGACTGCTCAGAAATTAATTACGGCTACAGTCAAATAATGAATAGGGCAACTTGGTGATATAAACACACCACATGTAGATATGAACCCACGCTGTTCACGATAACGCTTGTTGGGGGTTCAATTCAACCAATTCTGAATACCCAAGAGTCTCTCTGCTTATTTGATTAAAGGGTTATGATTAAGATTCTGTTGGGAGATTGTCCTTGTTTATATTCAATGGCGGTCCGATTAATGAATTATAGGGGTTCAATTAAGATGGTGTAATGTTACACTTCATCGCACTGAGCTAAAACACTAGAGTTACATTGGCGTCCGTCAGTCTGCACTAGGTCCATATGGCCCTGCGTTAACCATACATGAAGAAATATATAAATGCATTACATATATATTTATATATAAGAAAATATAAGTCAGCTAATAATGTGTTGACGGGATGTATTATCATGTGTTATCATGAGATTGCCGTATTTCACCAGTGTATATGAATCTGTATGTGAATGTGTCCTGAATAAATCGTACGGCATTGGTATGGTCGTGAAAAACCGCACAACCCTGATGTCAAATGATGATGCCAGTGGCAAACCGCGATGCATAATATAATAATATGCCCAACCTCCGGCTATGGAAGGATGATTGTAGATTCATAAAAACCTTGCGTTCCATATTTATTCCGTGACATTATAGACGTATAGCCTGTGTACGTGTCTCGGATGACAGGTTTATGCTGCTTTCACGTGTGGATTGAGAGTGCTTGGAAAACCGTACGGGAGAGTCAGCGATAGAGGGAGAAGGAGGGAGAGAGAGGAGAGAGGGAGAGAAAGAGAGAGAGGGTGAGAACGAGAGAGGGAGAGAGAACAAGAGAAAGAGAGGGGGAGAGAGGGAGGAGAGAGAGAGAGAGAAAGAGAGAGTGCTTGTTCTCCGATGTAGAAATCAATCTGCTGGTCATCCGGATTCATTCGCCACCCTCGGTAAGTGCACCGCACAACTACAGTCTAACAGGTTACATACAGCCGACCCTACAACCGGGACCATGTGGGGTGGCAGAAACAGGAGAAGGAAACTCCGTGGTATGAAACATGATCATTGTCATCCATTCATGCAAAAGACGAACATTGAGATCCGGAAGCCTAGGTGGACAGAACCAGTGCCCACAGATGCTCATTTAGAGAGACCAGGCGGGGGCATGTCAATGTGTGGGTGCAAACCTCGTAGTAGACTATAGCAGGGAAAGAAACGGTCTATACAGTATAATAATAATAGCATAACGTAGAACCGGACTGTGTGTGTGAAGGTAAACTACAGCAGCCGAGAGAGCATGTGCAAACCATGAGACAGAGCTCCCGAGCACCAATACGACACCAGTGGTTAAAGCAAAGTAAGAACTAAAAAGAAAAGTTGCCACCGGCTTGCAGCGTGTTGGTGAATGCACGAGCCCATTAGTACTTATATTAGTACTCCCATTAGTACTCCTAGTAGTATTCCCATTAGTACTCCCATTAATACTCATATTAGTACTCTTATTAGTACTCCTATTAGCACTCATAGTAGTACTCGGAACAATCACACACACGAGCCGGTTGCGTAAAACCGCACAGACAACCGTTTTGCGCCGGAACTTTCACTTATTTATTGTGCAGCTTCGCCCGACCCACTGCCCCATGAAAGGCTAAGAAACACAGCGAGAACATGCACGGCTGCACAGAGGTACATTGCTAGCTGGGGAGCTTATAACGACCATAGCTGGGGAGCTTATAACGCCATAGCGGGTTCCTACCTCCTTCCTGGTCAGCCTGAAGACAGGCGGGGATATTCTTCTTCCAACCCGGCATCTCTTTCGCTGTGTGCGCATTCAGAAGGTCTCAGAGATCAATCTCGGGCGCATTTGAATCTCGGCAGGTCTCTTTCTTCGCGAACCACATATCCCCACTCGGTGTGTTTCGGTGCCTCGGCTTTTCCCGTGTTTTCCCGTGACCCGTGTAATTGTACGCCGCGTCTCCCACCGCCGCGCGCAGCCTCGTTGTGGCGAGGGGCTGGCAGCGTAATGCAGAGAGAGAGTGAGAGAGAGAGAAAGAAAGAGAGGGAGAGAGAAGAGAGAGGGAGAGAGAAGAGGGGGAGAAGAGAGAGGGGGAGAGATGGAGAGAGAAGAAAGAGGGAGAGACAGAGAGAGAGAGAGTAGCCAGCGTGTAAGCAAGGTGCGGTGTTCAACCTCAATATAGGAATACTATCCGATAGTGCAACCGGGTTGCGGTGTCTAGAAATGCAAAGAATCAAATGCATTCCCTGTTCTGTGTTTTATATATATTCTCAGCGCACGTGTATGGATGGGGTTATAAGGAATGGTCTATCTATACGGTGGACCACGCGGTATGCAGAGGCAGGGAGACCGGCCCCGTTATAATACGACACGTCACACATGTAATCTAAAGTTGCACATGGAAATTCCATAAATGATCTAGAAAATATATCATTAGTTATTCTACTGGTTGTCGAAGAGGGTTTTGTTGCCTGCCGAACGAGCCCCTGGTTTTAAGTTACAGAATTTGCTTGACAAGTGCAATGCCACAGAACCATATAGAAGTCTTACACGAATGTGTCAAAACAGACACCAGTGTAATAGCTCGGTTTGCTATCAGGCGGATAGAGATTATCTTTTGGTGATCTTAGTTCCTTTGTTTACTTCCATGCTTCGGCTGAGCCCACGAGACTGACAGACACGGCTATTCCCCCTGCAGACTGGGAATGACGTCATTTCAACACTACCTTACTAAGACATTCCGCTAGGATGTTTTATAAATAAGTTATAGACTGGGCCCCGGCGGTTTTCCCTAACCGCTCCTGAGGTATAGCCAGTTCCATCTGTTTTGATCCACTGCTGCTAGTGCACCTCAAATCAACTAATGTTGGGCTTTTAGCTTAGTTATTTGTTTAATTAGGTAATGTAAAGGAAATGTAACAAAACTGACTATGGATGTCGTTGAGGGATGTTTTCAGAAACGCTGGCCAGTTCCAACAGGGTGTTGTAATCACAGAACTGACCCGGATATTACTCACTGTTGATTCGTAGAAACAAATAGTTCAGGAATATATATATTTTTTAAAGTAAGCGGGGTTAGCCATACCACAGGACAGCAGAAGAGGGCATGGTGGCATATATGTAACAGTGTAAATGCCCACACTATGGCTTGATGACACTCAGGGGCATTATAAACAGTCGCCACGACCACCTCGGTGCGTTATAAACAGTCGCCACGACCACCTCGGTGCATTATAAACAGTCGCCACGACCACCTCGGTGCATTATAAACAGTCGCCACGACCCCCTCGGTGCGTTATAAACAGTCGCCACAACCACCTCGGTGCATTATAAACAGTCGCCACGACCCCCTCGGTGCGTTATAAACAGTCGCCACGACCACCTCGGTGCGTTATAAACAGTCGCCACGACCCCCTCGGTGCGTTATAAACAGTCGCCACGACCACCTCGGTGCGTTATAAACAGTCGCCACGACCCCCTCGGTGCGTTATAAACAGTCGCCACGACCACCTCGGTGCGTTATAAACAGTCGCCACGACCACCTCGGTGCGTTATAAACAGTCGCCACGACCACCTCAGTGCCTTATAAACAGTCGCCACGACCACCTCGGTGCGTTATAAACAGTCGCCACGACCACCTCGGTGCGTTATAAACAGTCGCCACGACCACCTCGGTGCGTTATAAACAGTCGCCACGACCCCCTCGGTGCGTTATAAACAGTAGCCACGACCCCCTCGGTGCGTTTTAAACAGTCGCCACGACCACCTCAGTGCGTTATAAACAGTCGCCACGACCACCTCGGTGCGTTATAAACAGTCGCCACGACCCCTCGGTGCGTTATAAACAGTCGCCACGACCACCTCAGTGCCTTTTAAACAGTCGCCACGACCACCTCGGTGCGTTATAAACAGTCACCACGACCACCTCGGTGCGTTATAAACAGTCGCCACGACCACCTCGGTGCGTTATAAACAGTCGCCACGACCACCTCGGTGCGTTATAAACAGTCGCCACGACCACCTCGGTGCGTTATAAACAGTCGCCACGACCACCTCGGTGCGTTATAAACAGTCGCCACGACCCCCTCGGTGCGTTATAAACAGTCGCCACGACCACCTCGGTGCGTTATAAACAGTCGCCACGACCCCTCGGTGCGTTATAAACAGTCGCCACGACCACCTCAGTGCCTTTTAAACAGTCGCCACGACCACCTCGGTGCGTTATAAACAGTCACCACGACCACCTCGGTGCGTTATAAACAGTCGCCACGACCACCTCGGTGCGTTATAAACAGTCGCCACGACCACCTCTGTGTGTTATAAACAGTTGCCACGACCACGTCGGTGCTTTATAAACAGTCGCCACGACCACCTCTGTGTGTTATAAACAGTTGCCACGACCACGTCGCTAGTTAACACACAACCAGACAATGTCGATGGCCTCTGGAGTCACATTTATAAACAGCCGTGTCCGATCTGTGAATTTCTGCTGATTTATTAGATTAGATGAGAATGTTCTGCAGGCACACGCAGACTAATGCAATTTGTCAGCACCCGACATGTTCCCGATTTATATTTGGATATCAACCAGTCCTTGTTAAGAAAAGATCGGATACTAGGATCGAGGGTTTATATCTTTGGTTCAGGATACAGCAGCAAGAGAGATTCATGGTACTCAGGCAGTCTCAGCAGAGCTTGAAACAGCTGTGGGGCAAGACTGTCTCTGGCCAGTAGCAGCCACACACACGATACAATATAGAGCAGCATCGTCATCTTCATGTCTCTGGCCAGTAGCAGCCACACACGCGATACAGTATAGAGCAGCATCCTCATCTTCATGTCTCTGGCCAGTAGCAGCCACACACGCGATACAGTATAGAGGGGCATCTTCATCCTCCAGGAGGACTATGGCCTATTTTCATAATATTCCCATTCGACCCCCTCGCCTTCCACTACCACGGCACACGCAAACACACACACACACACACACACACAAAGACACATACTGACACAAACACACACCCTTACCACTTCACGCTTCCGTGAGCAGACGGGCAGAGAGATGCTGAGAGGAGAGGCATGGCCAGACTGTAACGAGCCGGGAGTATCTCCATCTCAATCCCTCCGTTCTCTGGCTTCTGTCCCCAGGCACATCTGCACTGGGGGAGGAACGATCGAGATAGAGCCTCCAAAATGGAAGGTTAAGATAAGGGGGATTGTTATTCGCCGTGACTCTTTACAACACCGTTCGTCTAGGGGCCGGCTCCTGCGTTCGTCACGATTTGGGGTAAATAATAACAGCACAAAAACAGTGTCATCAAAGAAAAAAAAGATCAATGGTGGAAAGATCTAATCTTCAAGACATCTCTGTTAGTCACAGACAATTTGAACGAGTTACTCCCAAGATAAGAAAGAAAGCATGACCGCTTGACATTTAAAAACAAACAGAAAACATGATAAACCCCGTTTTAATTTCCCAACCACTAATCACTTTCACTGCTAATTATATAAAATCCAGCAACAACAACAACTATTGGTTTGAGTATGTGGAGTCGCTCGTTGACTCCTCTTTTTTTCCGTTATAGTAGAATCTAGGGGTTGGGGAAAAGCACGTGTGTGAGAGAGTTGGGTCGTCACAGCATCACCTAACCCCCCACCCTCCCCCCAGTGTATTGGGCCTCAGGGTTTGACATCAACACTATCTTTGGGCATTTCAACCAGCCTTTTCCCTCTACCAACGTCGTTCGGGGGGCCGGGGGTAATGGAAGTTGATTAAGTGTTCAACAACTGGAGCCTGAGAGGGGACTTCCAACCCCATTCCTCACACCACCTCCCCACACCACCCCACTCTTACCTAAACATTCACCTCTGCCTGTTTGCTTATTCCCATCACGCCGACTGTGTTGATTTTCCTCAACCCATGTTAGCCTTCCGGGAAGATGACTGAGGAGATCTTTAAGCGTGGGGCACAATAAGACTATAAACCAGACCGTTACCCCTCCGACGTTGTGAGAACCTAGAGAACAGACACCAGATGTTGACCTAGAGAACAGACACCAGATGTTGACTGCCCTGGACAGGAAGTAGCAGCACAGTATGGTGAGGGTCATCTGAGGAGAACCCAGTAGCGATGCATGTTCTATTACACCACCACCCTAGATGTGGTGGTTTGAATTAAATACAATGGCACAATGTTACGAATGGACACAGAATATTACTTGTAATGAAAAACAAAAATACATATTTATTGCAAGGATTGTCAGTCTTACCCAGAACTTATTCATTTCATGTGGTGGCCTAGCTTGAAAAATATTTGCATTATTTAACAACCAGCAAGCAAACCAAGCTATTGTAAATTCCTTTCAAAACACTGTCCTCCACAGCATATCCGGTCAATAACTTGAGAGGCAGTGTGTGTGTGTGTGTGTGTGTGCGCGTGTGTGTGTGTGTGCACAGTCTCGTGAGCTTGCGCGTGTGTGTTGAACCATCCCAGGCGAGGTATTGTAATAAATCCACAGAGCATAAAGAGGAGTAATGAAGACGCATTGTTATCAGAATCCTATTGATTCCCACATCTCATTAGTTGGCAAGGAAATGTTTGTGTGTCTGTGTGCGCAGGGAAAAAATATCGTCCCCCACCGTAGGTGAGTCCAAGAGCGAGACGTCCTGCTCTCATGCACATCTGGGAAAAATTTTCATCATCTTTTTAATTTGCCCAGGCAATTTCCCGGAATTCCCCAGCCAACCACCACAACTGAGCTTGCAGGAACCCGGTTTCACCACAAGGAGCCACTGAGGAGCAATAAGGTGAAGCTGTGGTGTGTGTGTGTCCTGCCGGCCACCAGCCTGGTCGCGGCATATACACAGACACCGCTGCATCACTTTGGGGCCCTGCATGGTGATGACCGGGGCAGAAGGTTGGTGAAACCACACCAATGGAATGCCTTGCTCCGTCGGGTGGCACATGCCGACCTTCTCTTTAGGGAGCTGTGCGGAATGGTGTTGATGTGTAACTCTGTGAGTTGGCTCAATCCAACGCTTATCATGCAAAAAAAACATCTTGAGACTTCATTGCTAAAATCCTCTGAACACACATCTTTGTTTTCCCTTCAGTCCCCAAAGCGGATACACACACACACACACACACGCACGCACGCACGCACGCACGCACGCACGCACGCACGCACGCACGCACGCACGCACGCACACACACACACACACACACACACACACACACACACACACACACACACACACACACACACACACACACACACACGCACACAGCTGAACCATCATGAGACAACAAAGTTGAAAAGTCTCCAGCTATATGGTAAAAAGGGCACCATTCAGGATGTTGCTCTACTTCTCCAAAAAGCAGACGTTTACCTCAGATCATTTAACTTGTCACCTACCAGCCGGCTGCCTTGAAACTCAGTTTAGCCAGGCAGCAGGCGCGGCAGGACCTTCCTGTCTGCTTTCACGGCTGCGTCCGATCGCCAGGGTAATTACAGTCAATCTCAGATGGATATTGATGCAAACCTGTAGTTTCCCCCGAAGACGCCCCGGCGTGATAAATGGCTGCAAAGAAGTTTACTGCCACTGTCATCTCGGCCTGCGTCCCAAATGCTCCTCTGATCCCTACAGAGGCCGTCGGGAAAATGAGTGCACTACGGGTAGGTGTAGGGTGTAGGGGAATTGGGGAAGCCTTCACCTTCGCCATGCCAGAGATGGAGGAAGTCAAGCAGACAGAAATGATGTGTGAGCGGGGAGAGTTGGGTCTGTTGTTAAGGAGACTTCTGTCTATTTAGTTGTTCTCATCTCATTTCGCCGGGCCTTGGCTGTCTGGGTTTATTTGACACAGACGAATCTGTTGTGTTTATCTTGGCTGGGCAAAGACACCGAGCTCACCAAGTCGTTCAGTCTCATCGGAAGCGTGACCTTTTATCAACGGCTTTAGTCGTCTTTTCGAGGACAGTATGCTTCCAGCTTAGATTTACAAAGGGCAAAGTTTATTAGGTCCATTGCTCCCGCATCTCGCACACGGTTCTCTTGTCAATAATGCGATGTTAACCGCCCGTGGCATTTTAAAACACCTCCTAAAACCACATGATTTCTGTGGTTCCCCTACACACCCATAAAGTAAGATGTGTGAGTGGTTTCCAACCTCCTGTCACTGCTTTGTTCTGTGTGTTTTCTGTGCAGTCTGTGCAGCTACCACAAAATACTAGGCATACACTGGCCGACAACTGCCAACGTTACAGGGTTTCATATAGGGTCTCCCAGGGACAGTCTGTTTATGTTGTTATGAATGGGGCAGTAGGAAAAAGAGAGGTGAGGGAATCGGGGAAGATGGGGAGAGAAATGGGTTAAGGAGGTTAGGTTAGGAGGGAATTAAGGTGAGAAGATAGGTGAGACACAAAACAACCCTGCACATTAGAGAATGCAGCGTCTAGAACACGAGGTGACGTCCTCTGGCTTTGACCTGGAGAGCAGAAACTCACATACTGTATCACCAACAGTAATGAAAATACAGGCATCTTGTTGCCCGATAGGTTGCAGAAAAACATTTATTTCCGGTGTGTTGCCTAGTCAGCTAGGTCAATGGATTTGAACTAGTTCATGGTGACTTTAATGCCCAAACTGAACAAGAACCAGGCAATCTGTGTGAACACAGCAAGTCTGGGATATATTCAACTCTATGAAAACAAAATCCTAAACCCAAATCGGACTGACATCTTAACAATAAATTGTGTATCAGACTATATGCATAAACCTCTTCCTTACGGACGAACAAACCAACACTGCACATAGATTATGATATAACATTTGAAATTAATTCAGCATTTAACCTCACTTTCCCAATTTATTATGTAAATTGTCTCTTTCGCTTTCACACTGTAAATATGTTTCCACTCTCTGGGGGGTAGAAAGAGAACAGGGGAGGAATGAAGGGAAAGAGAGTAAGTAAGGAATGGAGGGAAAGAGAGTAAGTAAGGAATGGAGGGAAAGAGAGTAAGTAAGGAATGAAGGGAAAGAGAGTAAGTAAGGAATGGAGGGGGAGAGAGCTTATCAAAACTAGACATACCTATTAGAACCCGGCTCAAAACACTCAGAATAGAACCCAAAGGAAGAGAGGGAGAGAGAGGAAGAGAGAAATTAAGAGAGAGAGATCAAGCTGCATGTCCGTGCAAGCCACATTGTAATTTATGGACCAGTGGAACTGTTTAATCACAACAATAGAATTTCTGCATTAATAGGAGCACTTCTGCGTCCATTACACCGCGGAAAAATCCTGCCTGGGTCATGAACGATGCCACATTACCCACAAGGCACTTCCTTTGACCGGGGCCCACAGAGACATTCAGAAAGCGTGCAAGTGTGTCAATCGGCTTGCCTTTACATTCGCCAGCCAGCAAACCGCAGAGGAAAAGGCAGACGGCCAGCGGAGGAATGGAACCGGGCGCAGAGGAGGTGGGGAATAACACGACGAGTGGCTCCGTGGGAGGAGACAGAAAGCCAGGCAGAGGAGGAGGGCGTCCTTGGATTAGCCACCGTTGTGCCGCGCGCTCCCCAAAGGGGTTTCAGGTACTAGTGGCCTGGCTCTTTGAAGTGTGTTTACACTGGGAATGGCACCATCAAGCTACGGCTGTAGGCTGGCCCGTTACCGTGTCCCAAATTGCACCCTGTTTCCCATGGAGTGCACCTCTATCGACCGGAGAGCTATGAAGGGAGACTCGGGTTAGAGGTAGTGCGCGTTGATGATGACAAAGGCTCCCGTTAGGGCCCAGAATGTTCCCGAGAAAGTTTAGAAAACGTTGAGAGTACATGTAGAAACCGTGGCCCCCACCCCCTCCACCCAGCTGATGCAAATGACGGAGCCAGAACTTTTAAGGGATTTCCATTAAACTCTTCATCTCACCATAGATACCGTCTCTGGTGGCCTGCGGACAAAGTGACTCGTTATCGACGTCAAGTGCAGTTGAAGGGTAATGTTTGTCAGAGCTCCGCTTTTCAAATTGTTCTCCTCCGCGTTAAGTAGCAAATGCTTCGCTTGTTCTCGTGCCCTGGGTGGAACCGTGACGCTCCAACAAATG
This sequence comes from Dallia pectoralis, assembly GCA_029465975.1. Taxonomy (NCBI): domain Eukaryota; kingdom Metazoa; phylum Chordata; class Actinopteri; order Esociformes; family Umbridae; genus Dallia; species Dallia pectoralis. Next base: position 5,175,579 of record CM055734.1, read on the forward strand.
GCCTGTGCTCGTTGCAGGAACCTAATTTGGCCACCGGGGGAGACCTTTCTGTGAAGACACACACACCCCTTACTGGATTGGTTAGGGTGATTACGGGGTCTCTTGTGTGTCACACGAGTTGTGTTCACCGGATTCGTCCGTGCGTCAGAGCGGCGTGTAAACACACCCCTGTTGAGGAAATGACTTTCACCGCTGACGGGGAAGGACACAAGAAAAGAGTATGCTTTGTATTAGCTGTACGTGATTGGCTGTGTTTAACCTCTCTGGAATGGCTGACATGATGACAGTAGTTCCTACAGGCTGCTCGTGTGCACACACACACACACACACACGTTCACTGAGTCTCACACACACACACACACACACACAGACACAGACACACACACACGTTCACTGAGTCACACACACACACACACACACACACACACACACACACGCCTTCACTGAGTCACACACAGACACACACACGAATACGGACACGGCTAATTCAGCTACATCTGACTGTGACTCCGCCTTTTTCTGGACACCTAGTGCTGCATAGAGCTTGCCATCCACCTTGATGCACTATCAATCAGAATGACTGCTGTGGTGATGACTGAGGACCAGGTGTTGGGATTTTTGGCCTGGCTAAGCTCTGTCTTTCTCTCTCCCTGCAGGATTTAGTGAAAGCCAGATAGACAGTTGTGCTTAAGAAATGATTATAAAAAGAGAACTTCTGGAATGCTTGCCAACTGGGATTGCTAAAAAGTGCAATTTATCAATGGTGGCCAGATTTGGGTAACTGTAGTGTGTCAGGGAACCCCAATCAATGGAAGGAGCGTAATAGTGCTGGTTGCGTTCCAAGGGTGTCGATAATGGAGTGTGTGAAAATATCACTTCCAGTTTAAACAACCCCCCTTCAGTCAATGTTGATGTTTGAGGTGTTCAGTCAGGCGTGTTAAATACATTTATGGTTTGGGACAGAGTTTAAACAGAAAAAGCGGTTTATGTCAACATGACAAAAAAATGTGGTGCTCACTGGTGCCCCTAGTGGCCAGTTTCAAAGGGCAATCCTGACGTTCTGGGGCCCTGGGTGAATCTCAAATAGTGTGTTAGATCCGGTAATATTAACCAATTCCTTTTGTTAAAGGTTTAATTAACCAGGACCACTTGAGAGTTTAACGTTCACTACCGCCACTACTTGCAGGACTGAAGGCAAATCCAGACATCCTGGGTAAGCCAAGACAGTTCTCTCTCAGCTCTCCTTGTTGCTCATCAGGATAGCGGTTTAATGGGTCTCTAACGGCGACATCTACTACTCGTCTCTCCATACGACCGGATCCTCCACACCCACTCACAGTTTTAACGTTTAGTTACGATTGTTTGATGTTCGATCTTCAAAAAGCTTGACAACGATGCCCTAAATCTCCATTAAACCACCTTGAATGAATTGAAATTACCTCAGAGCTATGTGGACACAAAAGTGATGTCATTTATGCTATATAACGACCGTTTGCATTGTGATGTAAGACATACAGTATAAAAGCCTTTTGTGTCAGACTCCTGCTAGGAGATCAATACACCTTGCAGCATCCACGCACACATACACACGCATACACACACACACACACTTACACACACACACACACACGCATATACACGTACACGTGCACACACACAGCTAGCTGCTAGCTAGGGGAGGGTCTAAATCTGAGTGCTTTTGTTTGAAGCTATCGGTATTGGTGTGGTCCAAACAGTGTCCCATAATGAACTGCTTTCAACTAGGCAGGAAGTGCACTGTTTAAGGAATTGGGCAGAAGATAAGTGCACTGAATTTTGGACCTAGCCTAAAGCTATTTTTTCACAGTTTGCAATGCATTGTGGGTTGAGAGGAAGGCAACATTCACAGATTGGTATCACAATTGGGGCTTAGATTGCCAAGTGACAATTACATTGATTATACTTTCAGTAGCATTGTATAACTCCAGGTGCACGTCAAAAACGCAAACTTTTGTGAAAATCAAAAAATGATTTTCCTCTGCCAGGAAAAAAAGAAGATCATGAAAATTGCCACGCTCTCCGAGACAATATGACAGCAAGGAATTTAAAGTGAAAGTAATTTTGGGATGGTTTTGTTGCGTGTGTGTGTGTGTGTGGGTCTGGGTGTGTGTGGGTGTGTGTGGGTGTGTGTGGGTGTGTGTGTGGGTGTGGGTGTGTGTGTGTGTGGTTGTGTGTGTGTACGTGTATATGTGTGTGTGTGAGTTTTAGGGAGTCATCCATGATGGTGTGAGTGGGGAATATCAAAACGCTGATCTGGAAGCGATGTATTTGGGGAATGAAAAGACTATTTAACTGTTGTCTGCTGCACCAGATGACAGAGACTTAAAGGCTAAGAACATTACAGGATGAGCTGTGTGTGTGTGTGTGTGTGTGTGTCATGTGTGTGCGTGTTTTTCACTTAGATTTTTTTTCTCACATTCTTATCATTAGGTTTCAGACGTATTTGTGTCATCTAAGTATTTTAGTCGAGTTGTTCTCAAAATAAAGAAAACTGTAAGTCATTTCAGTCAACAAAATGTCTTTACATTTTAGTCAATTCAATTGTACAACACAAATACACCAACACATGGCACCTTTCAAATCTGGGTGAAGATCGTTCTGGTGGGTATCTCTTTCAGTCTTTACCAGGCACTTTTGCGTGCGGGAACATGCTAAAGGGAACACCAATTCCTTGTGTTGAATATTTGTCCTAAATCTACAGTGTGTTGGGGGGGTCCTTTTAGCTAGCAAGCTACCCGACCATTACACCAGAAAAGCCAGGGTCAGTCAACTTGGAATACTGATATTTGGCTGACTGGATTATATGAGGTTTTAATGCATGGCCTACTTGGACACGAGGTCAGAGGTCATTGGTAGTGTGGATGTGTTTGCTTACCCATGCACGCGTTAGCTTACCCACGCACACGTTAGCTTACCCACGCACACGTTAGCTTACCCACGCACACGTTAGCTTACCCATGCTTGGTTAGCTTACCCACGCACACGTTAGCTTACCCACGCACACGTTAGCTTACCCACGCACACGTTAGCTTACCCACGCACACGTTAGCTTACCCACGCATGCGTTAGCTTACCCACGCACACGTTAGCTTACCCACGCACGCGTTAGCTTACCTAGGATTTGTCATACACAGAGAGTTTAAATAAATTAATAAAGATTTAATAAATTAAATCTGATTTACATTCTTAAATAAAACAAGTAAAATGTGTGGTGTGTATGCGTGTGTGCCAAGCGAACTAACGAGCAAGCATGTCTGTGTTTGAGTATACATATATCTGAAGAGCTGGACACAAAGTAAGAACGTGTATCCCTATTCTGAATAAACACATCCTATTCACAAAGCACTGCCGTCGACCTGAGGACATGTGGTTCTTCTCTAGAACAGTGACCTGTTTAGGGAATAGGGCAGAACCGGGGAGTCACCCCAACAGAATAGTCCAGGGGGGCGTGTTCGGAGAGTTCCAATATAGATTATGGAAACTAGTGCACTACGTCGACACACGGGACGCCATTGGGGATGCTGACTGGATGATTCAGAAGACAAGTGTTCCTGTTTGACAGTTACGACAAGGGAGCCGCTATTATTGTGAAAACCATGTTGTATAAAGGCGTTATCTTAGGCTGATTAACAGTATGAAAGACAAAAATGAGCAACCTTTCCAATATGTGCGCACCCCAGATACTAGACCTAATTCTGCCCTCACCAGGATCCTATTGCTGTATAATCCACTTATCGTTTAAAGTCACAGACACACACACACACACACACACATCATAATTATGCTAATGATGTGAGAAGAGAACAAAACTTTGCCACCGGTTAAACGAAAGTCATGAAATAATTTGTTGTCGGATGTAAATAGATAAGAGGATGGTATTGAGGCCTCCAGGTAACTTTTAACTTTTCCTCTACAGTTAGATCATTAGCAGTAACTCACATTACTTAGGGGCAGTGCTGCCAACACTAAACACATCCCAAATGGAAGCCTATTTCCTTTGTAGTGCACTCATTTTGATCCGAGTCTGTGATAACTGTATGCACTGTAGAAGGTACCAGGTGTCGCTGGGGAACACACACGGATGCTTCTGCATTCCGCTCAGATTATAATTAAACAGGAATTAATTCATGTTGGCTAATTAGTTAAATGTGGTGCGAATTAGAGCGAATCTGCTTAACACATCCTATATAATGTGCTGCTTTTGTGGTCCAAAGCAATGCACTCTATTCCCCTTTAGGCAGTCATAAGGTTTTGGCTCATTCGTGGGAAATACCGTCACCACCAAATACAGTCACCACCAAATACAATCACTACCAAATACAGTCACCACCAAGTACAATCACTACCAAATACAGTCACCACCAAATACAATCACCACCAAACACAGTCACCACCAAATACAGTCACCACCAAATACAGTCACCACCAAATACAATCACCACCAAACACAGTCACCACCAAATACAGTCACCACCAAATACAGTCACCACCAAATACAATCACCACCAAACACAGTCACCACCAAATACAGTCACCACCAAATACAGTCACCACCAAACACAATCACCACCAAACACAATCACCACCAAACACAATATCCACCAAATACAGTCACCACCAAATACAGTCACCACCAAATACAGTCACCACCAAATACAATCACTACCAAATACAATCACCACCAAGTACAATCACTACCAAACACAGTCACCACCAAATACAGTCACCACCAAATACAGTCACCACCAAATACAGTCACCATGAAATACAATCACCACCAAACACATACACCACCAAATACAGTCACCACCAAACACAATCACCACCAAACACAATCACCTCCAAACAAAATCACAACCAAACACAATATCCACCAAATACAGTCACCACCAAACACAGTTACCACCAAATACAGTCACCACCAAATACAGTCACCACCAAACACAGTTACCACCAAATACAGTCACCACCAAATACAGTCACCACCAAATACAGTCACCACCAAATACAGTCACCATGAAATACAATCACCACCAAACACAGTTACCACCAAATACAGTCACCACCAAATACAGTCACCACCAAACACAGTTACCACCAAATACAGTCACCACCAAATACAGTCACCACCAAATACAGTCACCACCAAACACAGTTACCACCAAATACAGTCTGTTTTGGAATGGGGTTTATCAACAGACACATAGCAGGGCTCTAAGTGTAGAGTGGATTAGGTGCCCTCTCACACACACACACACACACACACACACACACAGGCGCGATCTTTCTTCATCATGTGCGTGATAAAGCATGGCGATGAAGCTGTCTGTTACTGGAGGAATTAGAGGTCACTCAGGTCCTCTTACGGCCACTCGTAGCCCTCCATCATCACCTTGGGGTGTTTCCGGAGGTGATGAGCGGCCATGTTTATGGGTGACCATCACTCAGGTCTAATATGATCAACATTATCCTCCCTGTGTGTCCCAAATGGACCCATAAACCCTACTAATGTATGGCTTTGTACCAGAGCCCAGTGGGCCTGCAGGACACAACTGAACCGTAGTATATGGGGGATAGGGTGCTGTTTGTAATGACGTCTCTGATGGCCCCTCTCCCCACAGATTACACTGCAACTCCCCACTCCTATATACTTTAAATCAAATGGCTAGTGGTGGGAGAATAACAGAAGAGAGGAAGGGAGGTGAAGAAATAGAGAGAGAGAGAGACAGAGAGGTGGAGAGAGATGGAGGCCACAGTACTGAAGAGAAACTACAAAGAGCATTGACGATTTATTCACCCTCCTCTCCGTCCGCCAATACAAATTGTCTCAGAGCCGTTCCTACTCACAGAATCATCAAGATTCAAAGAACCATTCAGATTCACAGAACAATCCAGACTCACAGAACAATCCAGATTCACAGAACCATCTAGATTCACAGAACCATCTAGATTCACAGAACCATCTAGATTCACAGAACAATCTGCATTCACAGAACAATCCAGATTCACAGAACCATCCAGATTCACAGAACAATCCAGATTCACAGAACCATCTAGATTCACAGAACCATCTAGATTCACAGAACAATCTGCATTCACAGAACAATCCAGATTCACAGAACCATCCAGATTCACAGAACAATCCAGATTCACAGAACCATCTCGATTCACAGAACCATCTGCATTCACAGAACCATCCAGAGATTGTAATGAGGTGGTAAACGAGTCACGCCTATACGACACACACATACACACAACACTTTCTCCCATTTTCTCCATCCTTCTATTTATCACCCTCTTGGTCCCTCTCTTCTTCTCTTACTCTGTCTCAACCCAACGATCACACATTTCTTTTTTACCGACCCCTACTGGTGTTGTGCTGTAGTGCATTGACAATTCAGCAATTTGGCCATAGCGTGCCCTTGTATTCTTCTGGCTCATTGGTGAATAACGCTGGACCGGACATGTCGTCTGTCAATTGACCACAGATTTAATTGGCATTGAACACAGAACAATTGGATTTTGGTTAACCAATTAGAAACAGGTGCCGGGACATTGCATAGGGCGACAGCCTGCGCGTAATAAATCCAAACGCTGATGGAGATTTACGGCTAATGTTGTGTTTATGCGTCCTCTATATATTTCGGAGACACACGTTGGCACGCGCCCTCCTAAACATACGAAATTCACTTCATCCATTTGTCATCCGGACGTATCACCCCCCATTGCCCACCGTCTGTCATCCCTGCAACGGATCCAGCAGCCAGTCACCCCACAGCTGTTTCATTCAGAATAGATTTAATGGCAAATTGGTTTCCTATTACAGAGCTAGAGACAGATTGACAGATTGATGATGAGAGCGTAAACACTTGGCTTTATGAGAACCCCACAATGGAAGTTCAGTCTGTTTAATATGCCGTACATCTGAATACAGGTGACCCCAAAGAGATCTGGAGGGTACATGATGCATTAGAATAACAACATAATAGAGTGACTGTGTGTGTGTGACACAGGGGGAGATTAATAGAGAGAGAGAGAGACAGAGCAAGAGAGAGAGAGAGAGAGAGGGGGGGGGGAGTGTGTGCACTGACTGAGCAGCATAACGAAATTGTAGAAACCAAAAGCCTGTGACAATTGATGAGGCAGAACACAAGCGCAGCGATAAGGGAGGACATTTAACAAAAAAGCAGAGCTATAACAAAAAAACACTGAACCACCAGACAAGGCAGCGACAACCTGAACATAAGGCATACGCTAAACAGAAGCTGACAAGACACATTAGGAAAAGACTAACTGAAATGGGGACAGTGATTAGGGAAACAGGTGAGGGCCGTAAACAACCAAACAGGTGTCTGTGATCCAAACGAGGGACAGAGGAAGTTGTCACGTTCTGGAGCGACAGGCTTGCAGTCACAGGGAAATTCAACGCCCCATCAGTCAACATTATTACTAACGTGTTTCACTGCTTTATTGCTTCACAGATTATTCACATGAAACTGGCCATGATGTATTGTCCAAAATATCACCGGTTGAGGAAATTCTTCTTCACATGTGTTTTTTAACTAATACATTAAATATTCCATGTATCGGTGTTCGGTTATTAAACTTAAATGGTATAATATTCCAGCTTTATTTGAGGTTTAATTGATGTAAATGACCCTGTATAATATTTTTTGCATAAGTCGTCTTTTTTCAATTCATTGAAATAAAAAAATGTGTATTCTGCCACGGACAACCGTTTTTTTCTACAGCATGAAGCTCCAGACTACGCTGCTGACTGACTGGTTTTAATACTTATTTTAATCACGTTTGACCTCCCAGTTTCCACTGTGTCGTTAAACACAAAGCAGTGCATCAAATTGTTTCATATTTGATTTCAAACTCAAATTAGTTAAGATGTCACAAGCCTGTGAGCAGAATCTCAATTGAAGCACACACACACACACACACACACACACACACACACACACACACACACAGGGTCAGATCTGAATTAGCAGCGGAGCACAATAGCCTACTCTAAACCAGAGACGTTAAAAAACATCCCTCTCCAATTCTCGTCATGATCTCTGAGTGTGTTGTGAGAGCGGTGAAGAGGTTAATTGGAACACAGAGGGTCTTGCATAGAAGAACGCTGTCGTTGAAGCCAAGAAAAATAAAGAATGAAGGCCATCTTTCAAGCCAGTCTTCTTCCTTACAGTGGCTTGATCCCACTTTGCGCCTTAGTTGAACACATACACCAACAGTAAACACTAAACTCACTCCTCCGTCCTCCGCTCCACCTTTGGCCCTCGCATTTGTTCTCCAACCACTGTTTGCGCAAGTGTCCACAAGCTGAGAGAGCTGAAGTGATCAAGGGGACAAATGACAGACCCTCAGGGGGCCCCTTTGAGCGAGGGTATACATCGAGGCAGGCTCCGTGGGCATTGAGCGAGGTGGCATGCCCCGGATTTATCTTTAAGATGTAAACAAATGCATGGATCAATACTTCAGTGTGAAATGAACCACTCTCAGAAAGAACCAGCGGGATGCGCCTAATGACACGACACATAGATTTGTTTATGTGCATTGGAGACTTGGAGACGTGACACTTATGCAAAGTGAAACACGTCCTAGATACAATGTCAGTGATGATTGTCACTGATGATTGTTTCTCCTTTAAAAATAAGAGGGATGTGTAATGTGTGGAATCATCAGTTGGAATAAGTAACGATGGACTATTTAATGCATCGTTCGAGTCAGAAGTGTGTGGGGAAGTTCCTACGTTTTTACACTCCCAGCGGCTCTGTGAAATCCCCCTCTGAGTTTTGTCAGCCTGAAGAGAGCATGGAGGACCTTTCAAGCAAGTGTGTACATAGCAGTCCAAATTTCCCCTTTCGAGTTTGACCTTGTCCACTCACACAGTGCATGTAGTTTATCCGTCCATCCGTGAGACTTTCGCCACTACTGCCGATGTGCGTTTGACAGTTTATGACACGTCTCACCCCGTGGGATAAAAACTTTTAACATTTTAAAAATGGTGGAATACCCCAACGGAGCTGGCGAGGTGAAAACAGCGTTTTGACCAGTAGAGGCCTCTATAAATCTATATGGCATGCACGCACGCACACACAGGTCTGGTCCACTTTGGTAGCATTCCTTTGGCGAGTAGAGTTACCTGGAACATGGACAGCTACCTGCGTCCACAATGCTACAACATCAAAAGTAATGGCTGTTTTTGAACTGATTGCTATTTTATTTTAAACGTACAATTATTTTACTATTGAAAGATACATGCCCATGGGCTCGGTGTGTGAGTTATGGACCAGCCCATGAGTTCTGACTATGTGGCACTAAGTAATCGGCATCATCCCAGGCACGTTGTACAGCTGCCAGATGGCAGGCGCACCCTCCAACTGGTGGCCACGGAACCTTCTATACGGTTCTCAACGAGTCAACTTGATCCATTGGCCATTTTGGGCCGGGATCGATAGACGCTGCCTGGTCATAATGAATTACAATACCACCTTGTATATCAAGTACCAGGTGAGAGCACAAACCTGTAGACACTCGGCCCTCCATGGGACCGGTTTAACACCTGTGCCTTATAGGATGCCTTATGCATGTCAGAGGGGTGGGGTAAGTCTGGTCTTCTTCACCAGATTAGTAGATAAAACTAAAATAAACTAGTAGATAGAATGTCTATGGCAAGGTCGCTCAAGATTAAAAGATTAATATTGTGACTGACACAATTTCAGCCTGGACCCCAGGGGCAAATGCCTGGTAGTTTGGATCTCTTGTGGTGGCGTTATCAGAACCACTAGAGCCAGTAAAGGCTGCAGCGAAATCTGTAGAACTTAATGGCATGTGTTATGGAAAACTGTTCAGGGAGGGTTTAAGGTGTTTCCCTGGCCTCCAAATTCCCCAGACCATGTGCTGGACCAACAAGTCTGATCCATCTCACAACTTACAGGACTTGAAGGATATCTTGGCACCAGATTCCATAGGACACCTTCGGGAATTTTATTTGAGTATATGCCTTGGCAGTTGGAGCTGTTTTGGCACCACGTGGAAGACCAACAGCATATTAGGTCCTCAAGGACAGTATATCTGAGCTGTATTCCGTATGGTTCTGTAATCCGCGACGTTCAAATACAAACAACAAACATGCCTCAACAAGATCTAGGCTGAAATCCAATAGCAAATGAGACAGACCTATATTTTAGCTCAGCCATTGATGTTGCTTAGGTGAACAACTTTGCTCAGGTTTTACCTCACCCGCAATTCAATGCAAACTGTAGTCGCTTATCTAACGCTGTTGGACTTGACTGCTTTTTGTGTCAGACTGGAACCAAAATGTGGACTCAACTTTGCAATTAAATTGTCTGTCCAGATTAGAATTTTAAAAAGTAAATTTGCCAAAAAAGACAATTTGCGAATAAACGTGACACCGCGCAGGATTTATTGTTTTGGAACCTCCTGAGTGAAACACAGTTTGGATGAAACATGCCTTTTTGACATCTAAGATAACGAATCACATTGGCTCTATTCTGATAATATCCATCTGCAATATTCCAGAACGTCTGGCAAATGAACGTCATTCGTTCCGCCCTTAATGGCCCCGCCTCTTTGGGAAAAAAACGTAAACTTTGACCCCAGCTGCGCGAGCGTCTGGTTCGGCGGCTCCTCCTCCTCTCTGCAGACCCCGAGCAGCCAACTGAGATCTCCATTCAAACACATCCAAAACTCCGCGGGATGAGACCCAATTCTCCGCTAATCAGCCACTGATCATTGCTTCGTTCCGTCCAAAGGGAAGTAGCAGTGGAAACAGAATAGATTTGGATCGCGAATTAAAAACAGAATTGGCTATCTTGGTAGCTAAGTGGTTACAGCACATTCCGCCTGGTGATACTGACACAAGTGGTTGCTGCTAGCAGGCTACCCCAACAGACTGCAAACATGGCGAGCGCTTCGTACCATATTTCCAATCTACTAGAAAAAATGACATCAAGCGACAAAGATTTCAGGTAAATATGATATTCTAACCAGCTGTGCATTCATGTGCATTTTTAGTTTGAGATGTGATCAACTGAAAGTGCAATCGTAACGTCACGAAAACACTGCACAAGTTAGCTTGCATGCTAACAGGCTAACTAGGCCTCACATCCATTAGCTGTCACTCTGCTAGTCGGACATCTAGCTCGATATTGTTATTAGCCTAGCAATATGAGCCACTCGCACGAAGCACATACCATTTGACAGATTGTACAATTGGTTAGTACATCTGGCAAGTATTAAACTACAATTTAAACATCCAATCATATCTTACTGCATATAGTATTACTATTCATGTAATTTAGTTAACATGCTAGCTATCTGTTTACAGGTAACGTACAGTACCAGTACCAGATAGCTGCGGTGTTGACTGCTGCTACAGTAATGCTATATGACACTACAGAAAGTAAACTAGTTTAACCAGGTAACACGACCTGTTATTAAGTAGTTCGTTACCTAGCTAAACATGGCATTAACATGTTTAAATACGAATACAGTTCTAGCCAATGGTGGAAACTATTTCTGGCGTTATCTAGTTAAGTTACAGTAACATAACCATATCAGGTGTCTCTGGAATCTCGCCTGCATGTTGTTGTTATGGTTGGAGGGCGGTGGCTGATTGGCTGTGAATAACAGCTAGCTAGTTAGTTAAGAGTCTGTCTAACTAGCTCACTGTCACGTGTTTATTATCAACCATGTCAAGTTTACATACAAACTACCATTACTCACATTGCAGTGTCTTGTCAACATTAAGGATGGTTTGGCAGAACTGTGTGGCATTTGTGTGTCTGTCTGTTCCCAAATGTCACGCATGAAATAATATCGGGGTTGGTTACAATAACAGGTTACAATAACGTTCTACCTTAGGTGTAGGTTTGACTGCAATGTAAACCTAAGACAGCGTAAGACATCGGTAAAAATATTGTTGAAATGTCAGATGTGGCTGTAATCTTTCAAACCTTTTATCTAGTTTGCTCAGGGATCTTTTGATTACCAGCCCAATGCTCAAACTGTTAAGCGATCTGAATCCCTCCACCTGCATTAATACACATTGATAGATTGTCTTGGCTTCAATCTAAATGGTCTGTGGACGGTGGTTCATGTTCAGTCCAGTGGCAGACAGCAGGTTGTGGTCTCGGCTACCAATTACGATTGGCACGTTACAGATGGTGAATTACTTTTTAACTGGCAGCCTGTTTGGTGTGTGCCCCTGTTGATTTAAGGGATTGCCTTTACAGCTGCCCTGGTCTTCCACACCGTGCAACATGCATTATGGTGGGATGGCATTCAGATCTGTCTTTCCATTCAGAACTTGAAATTTATTTCCATCGATAAAGGACTGTAGTGGGTTTATGCTTCTGAATGAGTAGGTGGGAAGTGTAATGTATCTCTGAGGTAGTCCTAATTGAAATTCAATGCATTCCCCTTAGAGTTGCATATTCTAACACTCATATGAACCAAGAGAGTTCTTTTGCTCATGTTTGTTTTGTTTTTGATGCTGGTTCAGTGGAAATCTGGGCTGTGTGGTAAGTGGTATGTTTGTTAGATTGTCTCAGGAAAATATTTTGTTTATACGCTAATGGTCCTGAAAGCTGTGTCACAACGATTCATTTCAAGAACTATTTCACCACAGGACGGCAGCATATTTGTGTGTGTGTGTGTGTGTGTGACCTACGACATATGATAGAAGCACCAGTTGTGGGTGTCAGTCCATACTTATAACTGGACATTGCTCCCATTTGCACAACTGTATATACAATAACATATTGCACTGCCTGTTGCACTGCATGTTGCTCTGCATGTTGCACTGCCTGTTGCTCTGCCTGTTGCACTGCCTGTTGCACTGCCTGTTGCACTGCCTGTTGCTCTGCATGTCGCTCTGCATGTCGCTCTGCATGTTGCTCTGCATGTTGCTCTAGGCACATTTTGAAATCTGCTCTCACATACAGACGTTGCTCCTCTGCACTACTCAGATATATAAGACACACACTATATGTATCCATTACTTAAGCTAGACATGGTCTCCTGTCGAACTGTTTGTGTTCTGTGTTTTTGGCTCTATTTGCACTGTTCATGTACGTTTAAAAATGTGTGTCCTAAATGCTGCAGCTATGAGTCAGAACAAATTCCTTGTGTGTGTAAACAGACTTGGCACTAAACCTGATTCTGATGGTTTGCAGTACTCAGTTGCTATCATTGATCCCATGCATTGTACTTGTCTCTTCTAGTTTTGATCTCATTATGAAACATGTCTAGCCTCCTTATTGGATTATATTCAGGAAAGGGTTTTTCTGAAATCATACCTGGAGAACTTTGATGTCTTCAGATGGCGGCATGATGCTTTCTCTTTTTTTCTCTTTAGTTTCTCTCTCCCCAATATTTTATATTGTGTATATGATGGTAGTGGTACTAGTCAGTCCAACAGAGGATCTGCTTGTTTGCCTTGTGACATGTAGTCAGTGGTTTGGACTTCAATGGTGCATTTATGCCCAGCTGGTTGCATGATCCTCGTACATGATTGATTGGCTCTGGCTTCTAATTCTAATTGGTAAGCTAGGTTCTGATTGCACAGTGAGATCATAACCTGTCATTTGTAGGCTACACCCACACTTCAGAACAACTCAATTATCTGTTATTGTATAAACCTGCATTTCCTTAGGTGTGTATATCTCAACTTCAACTTAATAGGTGCTACCTTTTTGTATTATGTTGACATTTGGCTACGGTTCGCCCTAGTGAATGGTGCTTATTAAGCTAACTTTATGATATTCTGCGTTTAGATTTATGGCCACCAACGACCTGATGTCGGAGCTGCAGAAGGACTCGATCAAGCTGGATGATGACAGTGAACGCAAGGTGGTCAAGATGATCCTGAAGTTGCTGGAAGATAAAAATGGAGAGGTCCAGAATCTGGCTGTTAAATGGTGAGACACAATATCTCTCCATCTGGCCCGTCCTCGGCCATGGACGACTTTTAGATTCCAAAAATGTATGTTTCCATAAAGGAGTTTCATACAGTTCCGATGTTCATTGTTGTCACTCATATGATTGTGTATTGCTAATGCAAAATGGGACATAGTGTTTGCTATGCGTTTCAGCTGTGTTTCAGACGTAATAACAGCTTTGTTTACTGATGAGCCATGTTCTCGCGGTGTGTTTCAGCTGTGTTTCAGATGTAATAATAGCTAGGTTTACTGATGAGCCATGTTTTTACTGTGTGTTTCAGATGTAATAATAGCTAGGTTTACTGCCATGTTTTCGCTGTGTGTTTACAGCCTCGGTCCGTTGGTGAGTAAAGTAAAGGAGTACCAGGTGGAGACCATCGTTGACACACTCTGCACCAACATGCTGTCCGATAAGGAACAGCTTCGAGACATCTCCAGCATCGGACTCAAGACCGTGATAGGGGAGCTTCCCCCGGCATCCAGCGGTAAGTACCGAGTCAGGATTTCCACTGTGCCTACCCGATCTGAGATCGTCCAACTTAATGGGGCTGGAAGATTTGGTGCTGGATTGGTGTGGTTATGGAATGACCTTGGTGATGGCTAACATTAACCCTTTTAACACGAGAACAGGCCTTTTCGGACCCATATGTCCCCCAAAAGCGTTTGGCATCGTTAGCATACAGATCGCCCCTATTAGCATCGTTAGCATACAGATCGCCCCTATTAGCATCGTTAGCATACAGATCGCCCCTATTAGCATCGTTAGCATACAGATCGCCCCTATTGGCATCGTTAGCATACAGATCGCCCCTATTGGCATCTTTAGCATACAGATCGCCCCTATTGGCATCGTTAGCATACAGATCGCCCCTATTGGCATCGTTAGCATACAGATCGCCCCTATTGGCATCGTTAGCATACAGATCGCCCCTATTGGCATCGTTAGCATACAGATCGCCCCTATTGGCATCGTTAGCATACAGATCGCCCCTATTGGCATCGTTAGCATACAGATCGCCCCTATTGGCATCGTTAGCATACAGATCGCCCCTATTGGCATCGTTAGCATACAGATCGCCCCTATTGGCATCGTTAGCATACAGATCGCCCCTATTGGCATCGTTAGCATACAGATCGCCCCTATTGGCATCGTTAGCATACAGATCGCCCCTATTGGCATCGTTAGCATACAGATCGCCCCTATTGGCATCGTTAGCATACAGATCGCCCCTATTGGCATCGTTAGCATACAGATCGCCCCTATTGGCATCGTTAGCATACAGATCGCCCTATTGGCATCGTTAGCATACAGATCGCCCCTATTGGCATCGTTAGCATACAGATCGCCCCTATTGACATCGTTAGCATACAGATCGCCCCTATTGGCATCGTTAGCGTACAGATCGCCCCTATTGGCATCGTTAGCGTACAGATCGCCCCTATTGGCATCGTTAGCGTACAGATCGCCCCTATTGGCATCGTTAGCGTACAGATCGCCCCTATTGGCATCGTTAGCGTACAGATCGCCCCTATTGGCATCGTTAGCGTACAGATCGCCCCTATTGGCATCGTTAGCGTACAGATCGCCCCTATTGGCATCGTTAGCGTACAGATCGCCCCTATTGGCATCGTTAGCGTACAGATCGCCCCTATTGGCATCGTTATCGTACACATCGCCCCTATTGGCATCGTTAGCGTACAGATCGCCCCTATTGGCATCGTTAGCGTACAGATCGCCCCTATTGGCATCGTTAGCATACAGATGTTAGTCCGCAGCATCACCAGAGGGCCTCAGCGGTACCAACTGATTAGCAAAGGTCAGAGGATTTATTTGTGATTAGCTTTATATAAGCCTAAAAACACAGATGCTTGGTAAACACGATTAATTAATTAATAAAGAAAAGTGGTTTGTTGATCTTTTTTGGGCAATGTGATTTATTACGCATGAATCAATCTCGTATGTTTAATCGTTGTCCTTTGGGCCCACAGAACAACGCTTCAGGGGTTTGTGTGAGCAAGACGGCCAAACAAAACGGTTGAACTGCACAGAGTTTTAATTGGTCTTGTTCCATGTGCTCTGGCCGTTTCATTAATAACTATTAAGTGTAATGCATTCAATGATTTGCACACTAAGCTGAATTGTGTCTAATATCATCAGCCATTAATTCAGCGTTACGTACGTTTGACGAATTCCTAGGAAGCTGAATCTTTGCTTAAATATTCAGGGCAAATGTATCGATAGGTTATGTTTAATATTTAGTTTTTTCCTGATACGTTGTTGCCATTGAATAGACAAATGAATCTGTCAAACGGTCGAGGAAATTGTTTGTATTTAATTTGGAAGTCCATTTGAAATCAACCAAGTCCATTCAGTGAGGGTTGATTGATGCCCGGGTACTGATGAGATGCCTGTCTGGGTACCAACGCCGTGTGATCTGTGGTTGCTATGGTAGGAATAAGCAGGGGAAATACAGAAAATATGAAAAACTGGCAAATAGATTTTAGTGTGTGTGTTTTGAATTCAACACTGTACAGGTTGATAAATGCTGTAGTTCTCAGGCATGAGAGTACACGCGTGTGCAGTTACTGACCTGGGTGTTGGGCAAACCATTAAGACATTCAACCATACTGCTGGTCACCTGTAGTTCCGTAGATGCTAGTTTAGTTTTAGTTCTGGGATTAGAGCATGTCTTTGTGGTCTTACTTCCCAATCACCTTGGGGCATCTGCCATCTTGGCTCTCTGCAGTGACTAAGCTACCCCCCCCTCTCTCTCTTCCCTCCTGTCCTCGCCCTCCCCTCTCCCCATATGGCCCTAGGCTCACCCCTGGCTGCCAGTGTGTGTAAAAAGATCACAGGGCGCCTGACCAGTGCCATCGCCAAGCAGGAGGATGTGTCGGTTCAACTGGAGGCCCTCGATATTATGGCTGACATGCTTTGCAGGTAGGGCGGGGTTTCATCTGTACCTCAAGTGGGTTGGTTGATCATGGGTGGGGAGGAGGGGTGTTGATCATGGGTGGGTGGTTGGGGAGGGGGGGGTTGATCATGGGTGGGTGGTTGGGGAGGAGGGGGGTTGGATCATGGGTGGGTGGTGGGGGAGGAGAAGAGGGGTTGATGGGTTGATCATGGGTGGGTGGGTACTTGGGTGTTTGTTGCCCATCTCTTATCCAGATTGACTCATAAACTAATAATTGATAGTACATAATACATTTATTTGTGTTGTCATGAGGGTGGAGAGGGAATGAAATATAAGTAGAGATTAATAAAGACCCCATGATGACTTGAGGGCCAGATTGGAAAACAAGTGTAGGGAATTAATTAATATTCCCATTTTAGCTGATTAGTGGCCTATGAAAAGGCCGTTAAGGGCACAATCTCTGAGCACAAGCTGAGGTTCTTACTCGTCCAAATAACCGGACAGAATGTTCAGAGCTTACTTCACACCTGGGCCTGACCACACGTCTGGTAATACTTGGTTTACTTTGGCATTAGGGAATTATATGCTAAATGTGTCTCAATATGGATTGTGTGGCTGTTTCCCTGCAGTGTGTTATATGCTGTGGTAGATGGGCCCCTAATAGTATCAGTAGCAATGCTGGGCCTCAGACTCTATTCAGCTTGGGGGTTCTGGTGAGGGTTAGGGTTATGGTTCTGTTTAGGGTTATGGTCAGGTTTAGGCTTATGGTGCGGGTTATGGTGTGGGTTATGGTGCGGGTTATGGTGCGGGTTATGGTGCGGGTTATGGTGAGGGTTCTGGTTAGGGGACCATGGGACGCCTGAATGCTTTTATCCCAGTCAACACCATAGACATTTGGCATTAAAAGACGAGCCATGACAGAGGCCCTATTTTACTCTCCGTTTAAAGCCGCTAATGACCGATTGCTTATCGTCTCCAAATTCACCCAGTTATTAGATGTGGTTGAACGGTATTAACTTCCTGCCGCCAACTGTCGTCCCCGTCAGTCTGATTTCACCTGTTAAATCATAAAACGGTTTGAGGTGATTTTTCATCGCATTTAAATTATGTCGATGTGATTAAAGCACCATTGAGCTCAGAGTGCCAGGCCATTAGCGACCCAGACTGCCAGTGAATTGTGTCCTATTGTAGCATTAGTGCTGTTCAAGTATCCAGCCCAAAATAACAGATCCTGTCTTTCAAAGGTCATATGGAATTACAACGGTAATGACTTATTTTTCCTGCTTAGTGGTAACACGGTCCCAAGCTGTAATCACTCTCCCTGTGCAGACAGAATGGTCAGCGTACAACACTACATAACATGGTTATAACCTCCCCCCCCATGCAGACAGGGCGGCTTATTGGTGAACTTTCACCCGTCCATCCTGTCCTGCCTGCTGCCTCAGCTGACCAGCCCCCGTCTGGCCGTTCGGAAGAGGACCATCATCGCCCTGGGTCACCTTGTCATGTCCTGTGGGAATTTGGTGTTTGTGGACCTCATTGAGCACCTGCTGTCAGAACTGTCCCGGAACGAGTCCATGTCGACCACGCGCACCTACATCCAGAGTATCGCGGCCATCAGCAGACAGGCCGGACACCGGATTGGTGAGACATTCACATTGCCATTGCGTTTAGGTGACCTGGGGCCCGGGTGGGACGACTCTGGGGCCCGGGTGGGACGACTCTGGGGCCCGGGTGGGACGACTCTGGGGCCCGGGTGGGACGACTCTGGGGCCCGGGTGGGACGACTCTGGGGCCCGGGTGGGACGACACGTGGAATATTTTTATATTCCAAATCATTTGGCAGCTTCCTGTTTCAAGTTGTCAATATGTTAATGAATATCTTGATGAATATCTTGTTGATGGGTTCAGTCAGAAAGACTTGAACTGTGCACCCTCATTTATTTCTAGAATATTCAAATTTTGCCATCCTATTTTAGAGATTGATACTGGCTAGTGGGGGTGGTTTGACGTTGCTTTTGAATTTTTTCCAACTGCTCTCCAAAAGGATTAAAATCACCTTTCAGCCAGCATGTCAAACAGACAGACATAATGTGGCCTAGACGGCTTGGGTTCATGTTACGCGTCCCAAAATGCTTCCTATTGCCTACTTAGTGCCCTATAGTCCCCCGCCTTGTACAGAAGTGGTGCACCCGTTGTGAATAGGCTGCCATTTGTGACGCAGTCATGCAGTCATTTACATGGCAATTTGGTGTTGGAATTGAGGTTGCCAGGGTCAAGACTGAATCTGGAGGATATTTGGGGATCGGCCGAATTACTATGCATCGGTTGGAGATCGCTTTCACTCTTTGATTTTATTGACAGCCTGACTTTTGAAGGCCATCTGGAGGCGCAGCTGAAATTTTCATTTAGATGAATCGTTTGTTTTAGCTATCTTTGTAGTTGACTTCCCCAAGCCCAGTGCACCTGATGGAAAGGAGCATGCTGATGACATTACATTTGTATTGTCCTCTTGCATAGCGGATACATCTTATTTTTCTACTTTACTTTCAATTTGCCTTTGCATTTGTTAAGGAACCCTTCGGCAGGTAGTTGTAATGTTTCTGTGAGGATCCCTCCTGTAGCAGAGGTCAGATATCGGGATTGACGGAGGAGGAGTGTAAAGACAGGAGAGAAACGGATGGAGAGAGGGAGCGTAAAAGAAAGTGACAGTTTGACAGAGGGCTGGAGAATCACCTCCCAGTCCTTATTTCCTGTCTCGCTGTCTCCTCCCTCCCTTAGACGAGCAGGAGGAGGTGAGACCGTAGTGGAGGGAGAAGGAGAAAGGAAAAACATTTTCACGGTTATCCCTTCTCCGCCATGGCTGTTGTCCCGCCTCCACGGTCAAATAATTACCCGCCGTGTTTGATGAGCTGGAGACGGCAGCAATTAAGATGGTCATGATTAGGACGAGTGCTGCACTCCCAACCATTACACACCTCCGTACGTCTTTCCATCTCTCCATCTCGTCCCCCGTTTTAATTAAGTTTCCCTGTCATCTTGGAGATCTCTCTCATGATCACGCTGAAAACACAAAACCCTTTATAAAGCTCCAACCGAAGTTCTTCCCTATTCTCACTGAGTTATGAGGCTTTTAAAGTTGCAAGCTTGCTTTCCTTCCACATGACTTTTGATTAAAAAATGTGACTTTCTCACTAGCGGCTTGACAACTTGTGTAACGTTTGACGGGATTTATTCACGCGTGTGTGTCTCCGCTTGCGGGTTGTGTGTGTGTGTCCTTAATCTCTCAGGTGAATACTTGGAGAAGATAATTCCTCTGGTGGTGAAGTTCTGTAACATTGATGATGACGAGCTGAGGGAATACTGCATCCAGGCCTTCGAGTCCTTCGTCAGGAGGTGAGGCATTTGCCCCAGGAACGCAGTCGCACCGCATTTCATGTTAGTCACGCAATAAACTGCCAGACACCCACTGTAGCAATCTGTAGAAAACCTTTACTCTGAACTAGCTAGGCGACATGCCATTTGGCCTAAGATCTAACCGACTAACTAGTTAGCAACTTGCAATAACTAGTGTAAGGAAATTAAAAAGCCATTATTGAATCATAATTTTTTATGGGACTAGCCTAAAGCACAAATATTTTTTTTTTATCACATAAAAAAGACAATGGAATTGCTTGATGGCCCATGTTAGGACTGTGAAATCAATTTACTGTGCACAACTTATGAGACATTTGTCAATAGAACCGTAATGCCAGTGTTTGTTATATGCCATTCCCAGAGCAATAAGGCCATCGTCTGCTGGTCCTGGTACAAAAACCATTAACATGTGCTATTATTCCCCTCCCTCCCTCTCTCTGTACTCCCTCCATACTCCCTTCCTCTCTCCATACTCCCTCCCTCCCTCTCTCTGTACTCCCTCCCTCTCTCTCCCTCTCTCTGTACTCCCTTCCTCCCTCTCTGTACTCCCTCCCTCCCTCTGTACTCCCTCCCTCTCTCTGTACTCCCTCCCTCTCCATACCTTTTCCCTCTCTCCATACTCCCTCCCTCTTCCATTCCCCCCTTCCTCTCTTTTTTCTCCAGGTGTCCTAAAGAGGTGTACCCCCATGTGGGCACTGTCATCAGTATCTGTCTCAAGTATTTGACTTATGACCCAAACTACAACTACAATGATGAGGATGAAGACGAGAACGCCATGGATGCAGACGGAGCCGATGAAGACTATCAAGGTATTTTCTCCCGTTTATCCTCGTCCCAGGGATTGAGTTTGGTGAAAGAGAAGGAATTGTAGCTCAGAGTGCTTGGACTCGTCCCTCTTTGCCTGTGTGGAATGCGATTTAGGCTAGCTAATAAATGGCCTGTTCCAAACAAGTCTTCCAACCGTATTCAAGAAATCTTGCATGCAGAATAAACCCCCGTGATTGCTTTACACTCTGCCTCTGTGACTGTTTTGCCTGTGACTGAGGCCAGGCGGTAAGGCCAGGCGGTAAGGCAATCTGTTCCTTGTTCACCCATGAGGCTTGTGAAATAGTATTGTAATAATGCCACAGACATAAGACACGCAGGCATCCTTTTCCTCCACTATCTCCCTTCTGTGTCATTGGTCGACCGACCGAACCCTGTTATCTACGGGCCGGATGGAACGCTGTTATTGGTTCGTTATTACTTCTACCGCTGTCGTTGGTTGGATGGCTGATTCAGATTGCTTTTTCTCCTTTACTTCACGCTGGTTTTGTGGGAATGAGAACACTGTGGCCCAGACAGGCTTTTGTCTTCTGAACCCTGGCGTTGTCACCTGAAGATCCTCCCAGCTCACTGAATGGACTGGAGTTCATTTCTCTCATTGGCTGAAGAGCCATGTTTTTTCTGTGTTAGGAGAGATGTTCCTGTTCATTCAAAAATGTTTTGGTGAGTGACAACAATGTTTGGTCCAGACACTTGGAGGCTAGGGGCTTTCCGTCCCACTTTCTCACACAAACACGCACCATATCCAATTTCACACTCTTGCTGGTTCTCATTTAAATCCTCCAGTCAGTGTTTTTCCGTGTGACTAAATGCCAAATCTTTTATTTATAAATCTATGATTGAAACCAAAATACTAATTTCTGAAACAGTGCTTGACACCACTTAATTGTTTTTGAAGCCTGTGGTGTATCCGGCGTCTTCTCTGTCTCCTGGAAATGGTTTGGCAACGTTCCAGTCATCCATAAATCATATTCTCTATCCATATTCGCTGGTTCTTTTAATAATTCATGTTGTTAGCTGCATGTAGCCAGTGTGTTGCTAGCGTGTTAACAGGCCGGAGGCAGCAAGCCTCATCTTGTCTCTCTGGTCACTGTCTGTCTAGTTTCCTGGTCTTCGTCTCGTCTCACTATGTTCGTCTCTGTTGGAAATCTCTCCGGCCAAAATCTCATTTAGATGGATGAATTAGGGTCACGACCTGCGGCGTGACTAGATTACTTTAGGTTTTTCCACTAAAGTTGTCAGGTCTCTTGGCTCCTTGGGAAAGCTTTTAAGTACGCGGTGGTAAGTTTGTCATTTGTGTTGGTGCTACCGAAGTACCCAGAATCCTTCGGTTTCTCTGCGGGAGACGTAAATTCTCTTCCAATTTGCCGTTAATATTGTCACTATGTTCTGCATGGCGGCATGTTTACTGCTAGCTCGCTGTTCCCAAGTCTTCGGGCTTCACTCTACGATGCCTGATGACCTTTACAGGAAGCGACGACGAGTACAGCGACGATGACGACATGAGCTGGAAGGTTCGGCGTGCCGCCGCCAAGTGTCTCGACGCCGTTGTAAGCACGCGGCACGAGATGCTGCCTGAGTTTTACCGCACCGTGTCGCCCGCTCTCATCGCCCGCTTCAAGGTACACACACACACACACTGGTTATTTCCTCTTTGTTTTCCCTAGCCTTTTTGTCTCATTTTTCTTACTCCTAAGATCCTTCAGCTTTTCACTAGAAAGTAAAAACCTTTTCCCTGCTGATGCATGTTAGATTTAACGGATTGTGTTCTCTGTTAATTGATTGGTCGGTTGTAGGAGAGGGAGGAGAATGTGAAGGCTGACGTGTTCCACGCCTACCTGTCGCTGCTGAAACAGACCCGGCCTGCTCAGAGCTGGCTGTGTGACCCGGACGCCATGGAGCAGGGAGAGACCCCACTAACCATGCTCCAGAGCCAGGTAAACCAGCCAACGATCAGGACCACCCTGGGCTCTGGTTCCAAATGGCTGTTTGTTAGGGGTCTCTTGGTCTGTAGTATGTCTGATATTTGTCCTGCTGTTTGTTAGGGGTCTCTTGGTCTGTAGTATGTCTGATATTTGTCCTGCTGTTTGTTAGGGGTCTCTTGGTCTGTAGTATGTCTGATATTTGTCCTGCTGTTTGTTAGGGGTCTCTTGGTCTGTAGTATGTCTGATATTTGTCCTGCTGTTTGTTAGGGGTCTCTTGGTCTGTAGTATGTCTGATATTTGTCCTGCTGTTTGTTAGGGGTCTCTTGGTCTGTAGTATGTCTGATATTTGTCCAGCTGTTTGTTAGGGGTCTCTTGGTCTGTAGTATGTCTGATATTTGTCCTGCTGTTTGTTAGGGGTCTCTTGGTCTGTAGTATGTCTGATATTTGTCCTGCTGTTTGTTAGGGGTCTCTTGGTCTGTAGTATGTCTGATATTTGTCCTGCTGTTTGTTAGCGGTCTCTTGGTCTGTAGTATGTCTGATATTTGTCCTGCTGTTTGTTAGGGGTCTCTTGGTCTGTAGTATGTCTGATATTTGTCCTGCTGTTTGTTAGCGGTCTCTTGGTCTGTAGTATGTCTGATATTTGTCCTGCTGTTTGTTAGGGGTCTCTTGGTCTGTAGTATGTCTGATATTTGTCCTGCTGTTTGTTAGGGGTCTCTTGGTCTGTAGTATGTCTGATATTTCTCCCTCCCGCCGGGTGCTGCTGCAGGTGCCAATGATCGTCAAGGCCCTGCATAAGCAGATGAAAGAGAAGAGCGTCAAGACCCGCCAGTGCTGCTTCAACATGCTGACAGAGCTGGTCAACGTGCTGCCTGGGGCCCTCACACAACACATCCCCGTCCTCGTACCAGGTTAGTAAGACGACATGTGGTTGGAGAACGGATGCAACCTCGTTATTTGGACGTGGAGGGGCGGAGTTATGTCAGAGCAGTACCTGTGGATGGCTGGCTTCTGTTTTTAAATTCCCTCCTCTTTGTACTGAGCGGGCCTGCATAATGATACACTCCTCCCGGCATCATAATATATTAGGTGTTCTGTTTTCTTTTTTATTTATTTATTTTTTATTTACTTTGAGTAATAAGCTATATGGTTGTCATTATTTTTATGTTACAAAGTCAAAGACCTCTTTATACAACATCCGATAAAATTGAATGAAGAAACCCTGTAGGGTCATTTGTAATGAAAATAAGATTGGTTTATGATTATCTACTAGGCTTTTTGTAAAGACAGTGGGATATTTTTGTGTGTATATCAATAAATAATCCCCTCAGCTCTGTGGAAAATCCTTGGCTTGTTCTGGCAGCTTCACTGTTCACACGGTTGGTAACGGCCAGATGCAGATTGTGCCCCAAAGCCATTTAGCCAAGGCCATAGTTACCTCCATGTAGTCCCAATATTTGCTCCATTATTTGTGCTTCCTCAGGACATTGTCTGGTTGTCCAGGCCCCGGTTCAGTGACCCGCCCGCCCGCCGGCATTTAGCCAGGTTGTTGGCGATATGGCTCTCTGGCATATACCTGGTGTCAAACGCTTTCAGAGAATCAGGAAGTGAAGTTTCTAGTTTATTCATGGCGTCCTGTTAATGCTCCACCAGATATTGGAAGTCCCTGCATTTCTACGACATGATTTAAATGTATTATATACAGATTTGTCAGTTAATACATTTGTTGTGATGGTTTTCATCCATAACTGCCCGTCTTTTGACTCTCTTTCATTACTGTCACATCCAGAGTTAAATGGTTGCCTTTTCATTGTGGAACCGGAGTTATCATCTTCACTGGAACCTCTTATTCTAGTTGAAGTTCATTATTTTACCACAGTCAGTCTGTCACCTTTCTGGAGCGGACAGATCGATTATGTGGCACTTTATAATTATTTAAGCCAGGGTCTTTCCCCCCCATCAGACATCTACAAGTGATTTATGTCAACTTGTCCTGAGTTAAATGCAATCCACCAAAGACGGCAAAGTGTATTTCCTCTCTTCTGAAATGTGTACATTTCCTTGGAGAAACCAATTATTCTAGTATTCACCATATACAATAAGTCTATTATAAACTCTCACTGCTCAGCTTCTGTAACCTACCTCTGTTATTATTCATTTGGTCCAACTTTATAAAATTACTCAGAATATATATATATATATATATATATATATAAACACTACCTGGTGATTCTGTTTTCTTTTCCCTGACGTAGACTGGGGAGGAAATGCTGAAAAGGCATTTTTCTCTGTATTATCAGTTTCGTGTAAGGCTCTCTGAATCGCACAGGAAGTCAAACAGTCATTTTTTCCCATTGGCATTCCGGACAACATTTTTTTAACTCAATAAACGAAAAAACATCTCTGTTCAACCATTCATTTAAAAGATGTGTGATTTTTCTGTGATTTTGTTTGTTATTAGCCTTGCCAAGTAAGGTTATAAAACAGTTAAAGGAATCCCTAATGCATTACTGGGAAAACTATTTAAAACTATTTGCAACTGAGAGTTGTCGTGTTTACTGAGCATCTGGAAGCACTACATTCCTGTTGTGTAAATATGGATGAGAAAATGACTGCCTGTTTGACTTTCTGACCCATTATCCCAGACAGGGGGGAGGTTCTCTGTTCTATCTCATCACTAACCTTATTGTTCTGGATGGGCCGGTTCCGGTGGCATGTCCCTGATTAAGATCCAGAGTTTAGTTTGAGGGATGCTGCTGTTTACAGGAAGTCATATTTGTTTAAAGATGTTCTCCCATTATTTAAAATGTTTTTCCTTCCATGTCTCTACTCTATAACACAGTCTTTGTTTGTCATCAGTATCTTGGCTTCATCTTCGCTTTTTCCTTTTAATGTTATTTCTCATTGGTCCGGTCTCTCAATGCTGACCAGCACTTACAGTAGAAAGTCTCCATTGATCATGGCTGTTTGTCGCAGACTGGGCCTAATCTGTTTCTGAAAACCCTTTTTGCAATTGGCAAATAGACAGAGCTAACTTCATGTCCTGCTTTCCTCTCAGGAATAATCTTTTCCCTAAACGACAAGTCCAGTTCATCCAACCTGAAGATCGATGCCTTGTCCTGTCTGTATGTCATCCTGTGTAACCATCAGCCCCAAGTCTTCCACCCTCATGTTCAGGTATATACCACTATATTACTCTACGGTACCCGTATCTCGGTACCCGTATCTCGGTACCCGTATCTCGGTACCCGTATCTCGGTACCCGTATCTCGGTACCCGTATCTCGGTACCCGTATCTCGGTACCCGTATCTCGGTACCCGTATCTCGGTACCCGTATCTCGGTACCCGTATCTCGGTACCCGTATCTCGGTA
The DNA here is from genome assembly GCA_029465975.1 of Dallia pectoralis. Lineage (NCBI taxonomy): Eukaryota > Metazoa > Chordata > Actinopteri > Esociformes > Umbridae > Dallia > Dallia pectoralis. The sequence goes on from CM055734.1 coordinate 5,202,049, forward strand.
CCCGTATCTCGGTACCCGTATCTCGGTACCATGATTGTCTCTGAATATGTGAAAATAGTATCTCACAACTCTTGACGAGTAGCCTGTCCACAGTATCTTCTCTCATGTAAAATCTGTAAATTCTGGACATTTTGTATGATAGTGAAGTGTAATGTGTCTACTGAACTTGTGGAACCCCTGCAGGTCCTAGTTCCTCCCGTTGTGGCCTGTGTGGGAGACCCCTTCTATAAGATCACCTCTGAGGCCCTGCTGGTAACCCAACAGCTTGTCAGGGTCATCAGGTACTCCTCATAGTCTTATCTAATCCGCTCATATCTGTGTGATTGCTTCTGTGGGACTATTGATATGTTTGTCAAAGAGCACTGGCGGCTTCCCAGTAAGTGTTCCGTATCCGCCTTTAATCCGGAACGTTCTCAGGCCTGTGGATCAGCCGGAGCGGGACACGTTCAATGCCACCCCGTACATCAATGACCTCTTCAGCTGCACCATCAGGCGACTCAAGGCCGCCGATATCGACCAGGAAGTGAAAGAGCGGGCCATTTCCTGTATGGGCCAGATCATCTGTAACCTAGGAGACAGTCTGGGCTCCGACCTGCCCGGTACTCTGCACATCTTCTTGGAGCGACTGAAGAATGAGATCACCAGACTGACCACAGTCAAGGCCCTCACGCTTATTGCAGGTAGGGGAGTCACACATCACCTGCTGTCCGTTAGGAGATATTCCCAAATGTTTATTATTTCTACGTATCTTGAGGAAAACCAATTCCTGTGTGTGTGTGTGTCCGTGTCCGTACTCTACACGTCAGGCTCCCCGCTAAAAATCGACCTTCGACCTATACTGGGTGAGGCAGTACCCATCTTGGCATCGTTCCTGCGTAAGAACCAGCGGGCGCTGAAGCTCAGTACCCTGGCGGGCCTGGACATCCTGGTTAAGGTGCGTCTGGGTTTCTTCTGGACAGATTCTACAGATGCGGAAGTGCAAGGTCGTTTTGGTAGTTGTACTTAATCGAACAATTTGGTGGATTCTGCAACGCACCAGTAATGTTTTAAAAGTGTAAATGGACGACATTCAAAGCATTTAAATTGCACTTTGAATACAATACAGGACGGCGTTTACAGACAATTACTGCAACACCAGTAAAATCAAATGTACAGATGTATGTTTTCCCAGTTCATAATCAGTTTATAAACTTCCATGTAGTGCCTCTTTGGAGCGCTAACCACTAAGCGCTAACCCCCGGGTGTGTTTCCCTCAGAGAACCTCTCTGTCTTATGAGTGTGTATTTGAAACGTGACTCCTTTCAGAACTACAGTGACAGCGTGACTCCGGCCATGATCGACACTGTGCTGGCCGAGCTCCCGCCTCTAATCAGCGAGAGTGACATGCACGTATCTCAGATGGCCATCAGCTTCCTGACCACCCTGGCCAGGGTCCACCCACTCTCCCTCGCCATGATTGGCGGCTCGACTATCCTATCGGAGCTCATTTCTCTGGTCAGGTCGCCTCTACTGCAGGGCGGAGCTCTCAGTGCCATGCTGGAGTTTTTCCAGGTAGGGTTGTCCTTCAGAACGAGGGAGGCATTGCAAGCTGGGAAAATGGCCTGAATCAGTCATTACCCGTTTAATCAGTACTTAATATATGTAGATGTTTTTGCATTACAGCTTTTAGCTAAAATCTAAATTAAGCAAACTCAAGAGGTGTGATAGTCTCACACGCCCGGTTCTGTTGTTTCCTTCTCCTTCAGGCGCTGGTCGGCACCGGGACCGCCTCTCTGGGCTACATGGACCTGCTCCGCATGCTGACCGGTCCGGTGTATGCCCAAAGCGCCGCTTTGGCACACAAACAGTCCTACTACTCCATCGCCAAATGTGTTGCCGCCCTGACCCGGGCCTGTCCCAAGGTGGGCCTGCCTGTCGTTTCCTCCGCCTTCACTAAAGTGTAATGTGTGTTTGGGTGTAATGAACGGAGATCTCCAAATGAAATGTATCCGTAGGAGGGACCTGCCGTGGTTGGCCAGTTCATCCAGGATGTGAAGAACTCCCGGTCGACAGACTCCATCCGCCTGCTGGCTCTGCTTTCACTGGGGGAGGTAGGTGGCACGCCTAGTTAGGATGTTTGTAACATTAATATTGGCCTCATCCCACGTGACGCCGGGCACGTCCCACGTGTCATTGATGCTGTCCATAAGAGCGTAATTGTCCGCCACGTGCGTTTCTCTGACAGGTCGGACATCACGTGGACCTGAGTGGACAGCCTGAGCTGAAGACTGTGATCCTGGACGCGTTCTCCTCCGCCTCCGAAGAGGTCAAGTCTGCCGCTTCCTACGCGCTGGGCTCTATTGCCGTGGGCAACCTGCCGGAGTACCTGCCGTTTGTGCTGGGGGAGATTTCGGGACAGCCCAAGAGACAGTACCTGCTGCTGCACTCTCTGAAGGAGATCATTGGGTAGGTGATGGATGAGCTGTGTCACAGGTGGTTGTCACGGTAACCTCTGAGGCTAATGTTGAGCGTAACGCCCACCGGGGCTCAGTTATCATACAGTTGCCATAAAGGGGTGTGCCCATGTGTGGGGGGTGACTGCTGTAGTCGCCTGTTGGCTCGTCTTGACCACAGGAGTCTCCATTCTGTGACTTGTGTTCGGTGCAGCTCGGCGTCGGTGGCGGGTCTGAAACCGTACGTGGAGAGCATCTGGACCCTCCTGCTGAAGCACTGTGAGTGTGCGGAGGAAGGAACCAGGAACGTGGTGGCAGAGTGTCTGGGGAAACTCACTCTAATAGATCCTGAGACACTGCTGCCCAGACTCAAAGGATATCTGCTAGCAGGTTAGCCACACACACACACACACACACTCTCACACACACACACACACACACTGTCTTTAATTAACGGGTTTATGGGTAATGCTTGATCCAACTGTATGGTATCTTTTAACTTTATAGCGATATACTAATGAGCCAAAACATTATGATGAGGATGATGAAGGCTGTCCCTTCTGGTCGGAACCAACAGAAGGTCTGCTGTGGCGCCACCTACCTGAACATCATGGCAGAACAGCTTGTGGTCATAATGTTTTGGCTCATCATTGTATATTAAACTAACTTGTGTAAATACAACTGTAGGTATTGCTGTTGGCTTTGAGATCAGTCAGTGTGTCGCCAGTCAGTGTGTCGCCAGTCAGTGTGTCGCCAGTCAGTGTGTCGCCAGTCAGTGTGTCGCCAGTCAGTGTGTCGCCAGTCAGTGTGTCGCCAGTCAGTGTGTCGCCAGTCAGTGTGTCGCCAGTCATTGTGTCGCCAGTCATTGTGTCGCCAGTCAGTGTGTCGCCAGTCAGTGTGTCGCCAGTCAGTGTGTCGCCAGTCAGTGTGTCGCCAGTCAGTGTGTCGCCAGTCAGTGTGTCGCCAGTCAGTGTGTCGCCAGTCAGTGTGTCGCCAGTCAGTGTGTCGCCAGTCAGTGTGTCGCCAGTCAGTGTGTCGCCAGTCAGTGTGTCGCCAGTCAGTGTGTCGCCAGTCAGTGTGTCGCCAGTCAGTGTGTCGCCAGTCAGTGTGTCGCCAGTCAGTGTGTCGCCAGTCAGTGTGTCGCCAGTCAGTGTGTCGCCAGTCAGTGTGTCGCCAGTCAGTGTGTCGCCAGTCAGTGTGTCGCCAGTCAGTGTGTCGCCAGTCAGTGTGTCGCCAGTCAGTGTGTCGCCAGTCAGTGTGTCGCCAGTCAGTGTGTCGCCAGTCAGTGTGTCGCCAGTCAGTGTGTCGCCAGTCAGTGTGTCGCCAGTCAGTGTGTCGCCAGTCAGTGTGTCGCCAGTCAGTGTGTCGCCAGTCAGTGTGTCGCCAGTCAGTGTGTCGCCAGTCAGTGTGTCGCCAGTCAGTGTGTCGCCAGTATGTCACTACTATGGCGCCAGTCGCTATGTCATGTGATGAGATGTAAATGTTCTTCAGGATCGTCTTACGCCAGAAGCTCGGTTGTGACTGCAGTGAAGTTCACCATCTCCGACCATCCACAGACAATAGACCCACTTCTGAAAAACTGCATAGGTAACTAAACTGTAGTATTTCATTAATTTATCGAGACAGTTAATGATTCGTAGGTAATTAAACAATACTGCTTATTGATTCCTAACAAATCTCCATTATGTAATTAGCACATAGGTAGCAGTTAATATAATGTCATTCATATATATTGAATGCTAACCTGCATGTTCTATATCATCATCTGATATCTGATGTGTTTCAGGTGACTTTCTCAAGACGTTGGAGGATCCTGATCTAAATGTGCGCCGGGTTGCCCTGGTTACCTTTAACTCTGCAGCCCATAATAAGCCCTCCCTGATCAGGGACCTGCTGGACATAGTCCTACCGCACCTTTACAACGAGACAAAAGTACGCAAGGAGCTGATTAGAGAGGTAAGAGTGTGTTCTGGTGGTTGTTTCATGTCGTCTGTACGATGGATGCTGATGTGTGTGTCTTTAACTATCCTGTGGTTTTTCCCTGCGTTCCTCGTCGCCATGCAACTTATCCAACTGCCCCATGGGAATTATTCAAATTCAAACTGACACTGCTTTAATACAGCTCTCGTCGCTAGTCGTCACGTCCAATTAATTTAGATTTGTTCCACAAGCCCCTGTTTGTCTGGAACATGGTCCTGCCTGATTCCAGCGTGGGGGGGAGGTCTTAAAGAGAAGTTGAATTGACGTCGTTCAGTTAATTTAGCCACTCTTGTTTTTTCTGCCCAGGTTGAGATGGGTCCCTTCAAACACACGGTGGACGATGGTCTGGACATCCGGAAGGCCGCGTTCGAGTGCATGTACACCCTCCTGGACAGCTGTCTGGACCGACTGGACATCTTTGAGTTTCTCAACCACGTAGAAGACGGACTCAAGGACCATTACGACATAAAGGTGGGTGTGCACGTGTGCCTGGCGTCCTCACGCTCGTCTGGGGGAATCGGATGCTCGGAAATGAAAGTGAGAAATGTTTGAAGAAACAGAAAGTCTGATGGTTTGTACTGATTGTGTGTTTGACCATTTTGGCACAACTGGGTGTGATATGCAACCAACATACCGCAAATAAGAGCTTGTGTTTGACACGTTGGGTAGAGCCACAATGTACGACACACAGTGAGTTGCTTTACAGTTGCTATGCGCTATAAGTTCATAAATAGGTGTGTGTCTCTCGTGTCAGTTGTTGGAAAACCAGGATGACGTTCTCGTTTCTGTCCTTTTCATTTGGTCAGATGTTGACATTCCTGATGCTGGCTAGACTGTCCTCTCTGTGTCCAAGTGCTGTTCTCCAGAGGCTGGACAGGCTAGTGGAACCATTACGGGCCACCTGTACCACAAAGGTATCACGCACACACACAGTACCGTCCTGGTCTTAAGCATTGTTACCACACACACACACAGCAGTCTCTTACCTTTCTTCTTTCTGTGCCACCCACCCTTACACCCACCCTCCCTCCCAGGTGAAGGCCAACTCTGTGAAGCAGGAGTTCGAGAAGCAGGATGAGTTGAAACGTTCTGCCATGCGGGCGGTTGTAGCCCTCCTCACCATCCCAGAGGCGGAGAAGAGTCCGCTGATGAGCGAGTTCCAGTCCCAGATCTCCTCCAACCCCGAGTTGGCCGCCATCTTTGAAAGCATCCAGAGGGACTCGTCCTCTGCTAACATGGAGTCCATGGACACCAGCTAAACTACGACTCCCATAATGCAGCTCTTCTTCCCTTCATTCCCAAACAAGATGATGCCGCAACAACAACAAAAAACCAGGGGACTCCCTTTTATCGATCGTCCCATGATGCATTGCACTGAATCAACGACAGTTGTAGGAGATAAGAAGAAGAATAAATAGACTTTAAAATGCCAGAATAAAAGTGTTGAAAAAACAAAAAGGAGAAAAAAAAATAAGTTCTCTCTAAAGGCTTCAAAGTTTTAGCGCCACATTTCTCATTTTCTTTTTCAAAAACTGCATAAATAAATCGGGTTTTGGTTTGTTCCGTCGTTCCTTTTTATTTATTGTTATTTTCAGTTGGGTCTTTATAACAATTCCACAGGTACCGCCGTGCAGATTTTGGATGCTGCTGTGGACTAACTGTTGTCGCTGGCATGACAGAAAATATAAACGGAATTAAGTAGAAGCGGATGGGGACTGGCCGGATGAGGACTGGCCGAACGGCTCTACACTGTTGGGGGACAGTTGGGGGACTGATAGTAGAGGCATTGGTTCTGCTCCAGAAATGAAATATGGGTCTGGAGCCAAGACTTCACCAACATGGGATCAACATGGGAAATATTAAGTTGGCATGTTGAGTTTATCTTCCTTGACCACCATCATCGCCATGTTTCTGACCATGACCACATTTAGTTCAATTGGAACAGGGAGGATGTGTTTTTGGCTTTCTTTTTCTACGAAGTGAATGTCCATTTGTCTGTCGTTCTTTTTTTTTTCTCCCCCCGTTGGGTCTCGGTGGACTGTAGGTCGTTTGGTGGAATTCAAAGAACATGAGAAGGTGATGTTTAAAATGTGTTTAGAAATATATTATTAAAGGAGACGAATGACTCGTTGGGGACCGAGTGTTCTGTTGTAAAGAGTTTGGGCGTGTTCTCTTCTCACCTCCCTGTCTCCACGTCGACTTGAAGTGGTGGCCTGAGGTGTTTCTTAGATCTGTAAGTAGACGTGTTTGAAACTACCGATGTGCCCTCGGACATAACGGATGAACATGTCCACTACAAGGCTGCACTTTCCCAGTATTGCCTCTGCATGTCGACAGAAGTGAACAGAGTGAATTAATTTTCTCCTCACATCTGGGGTTGTAAGTATGGTTGAGGTTTGAAACTGTCTAGACATAGTGTATACTAGAATCCTTTTGAAGAGGCTTTTAACTGCCTTGTGCTAAAATCCAGCTCTTCGGCTTGCCCCATTGATTTGATTGATCGACCGGTTCCTCTGTAATGAATGGTCCAAATGCTAGTGCGTCTCTGGTTCTGGCCGGGACCGGTGTGATCCAAGTGGAACCTACATTTCCTATATAGTACACTACTGTTAAGTTAGAAAGGTGCACTTCATACAGAATTGGGTTCCGTTGCGGAGCGGGTTTGTGAGAATCCACGTCTCGTCTCTCGCATTCGGACCGGTTGGTTTAAGATTGAAATGGCGTTCATTTATTTTTGAGGGACTTCTCTTTCCTTGTCAAAGCGTCTTATGTTTCCCTCCATCCTGGAAAGCAGCAGTCACTCGTGAAGGAACTGAGAGGTGGAAAACCGTAGCTGAGAGGTGGAGGTTCTGTTGGAAGTGTGACACAGAGAGAGAGATGCAGGTGTACTCACTTAGACCGCACTGTAAAGGTTTATATAAATATATATATAAATTGGGATGTAAAGCTCTGCAATTAATGAGAGGTGTTGCGTAAAGCTGTGATAAGGTATGTTGCAAAGTCCATATGGGAAACAAAATCCCAAATAAAGAGGTCCATTTCTGCCTGATTTATTTGTTTATATTACAGTGTGTCTATGTTTCAGATCAGTTGTGTGAGAGCTTGATTTTTCCTGGGAATCTACCACTGTAACCTGTACGCGTCCTTTCACACGCTCGGTGTCAATGCAGCTTAAGAGGGTATTTAAAGCACCCCTTTGTCTCCTTTAGAAATGGTCTGCCGTCAGAAGTCGCCAAGATGTTCACGTGACACAAAATGACAATGTGTATAAAAGAGCAAATGCTTAGCCGTAAGATATTTAGATAGCATGACTCTCAAACTCACTTCACAAATGTTCTGAATCCCTTTGAGTGGGTGCGATGACCATGTACAGAAGACATATGTTTTCTTAGATGGACAATCTACTCAGGTTTAGGTCTAAAAGCACAACGGTGTGCTGACTGCCCTGAAATCAAGATGGATAGAAAAGTGTCACAGATTAGTCGTTTTCAATAAACATGACTTTGTCCCAGCCCTTCAGCCGAGTGGGTTGGCTTAACACGGTTGGCTTAACACGGTTGGCTTTGCTTTGGAGCTGCTCTTTCTGATAGCTGTTAGTTCACTGTTCTCCTTTGCAGGTAGGAGGAGGAGGGCAGAGGCCTCCTCAAACATTGACCTCACATTATCCACCCTGGTCAACGGTGAGCCGACCAGCACTCAGGTACGAACGCCTTCTGGACTTGACAGAGTAACTTTAGTTGTATAAGGGGTATGTGTGTTGTAGCTTTATCTGACATAAATGCGCCTCGGCTGACATTCTTTGACAGTAAAGAATGCGCGTGTGTGTGTGTGTGTGTGTGTGTGTGTGTGTGTGTGTGTGTGTGTGTGTGTGTGTGTGTGTGTGTGTGTGTGTGTGTGTGTGTGTGTGTGTGTGTGTGTGTGTGTGTGTGTGTGTGTGTGTGTGTGTGTGTGTGTGTGTGTGTGTGTGTGTGTGTGTGTGTGTCAAAATCTGATTTTGTTTGAGTTTTTTTAATTAGCGTTCTATGCCAAACTCCTCGTTTCATGTGAAAGTAAGAGCAACTGTTGAACTGACTTGAATGAACAGGTTGTGTTTTGTCATTGAGACAAACGAGAACTAGGCACTATATTTTCCACTTAATATTGCTTGTGTTTTTTAGATAACATTTTTCTTCAAGACTTATCTTGAACACCTTTTAGCCATATTGCCACCCAAGCCATCAACATGATTTATTTTATGTTTGTGGCTGCAATTTATGCAAGCGAATACTATTCATAGTAAATCTGTTTCCACACTTAAACATACTGGTTGTGCTGCGGTCTAGATTTTATTATGTAAAACGTGTACAAATGTTCCAGGAATTCAAATATATTAACAACTTGAGAATAGTTGACAGATTGAAAAATGACCACGATAAAAAAAATGACCACGATAAAGACTCATCTACAATAGTGAGATTTATTTTAATTCCCTATTTTAGAAATGTGATTTTAAGGACATTATTTTCTTAAATCTCCCAGCTCTAAACATAAAATACAAGGAAGTATAGCCTGTGGATATATATATATTATATAACAGATATACAAAATAACCCTGATATATGTATGTTGATGCAAAAAAGTTTCATGTAGGACTTTATTTGTCTTTAAGTGCAGTAGTACCTAATCTATATAATATAGTATCTAATAACCATATTGGACACGCGTTTGATGTAGACAAGTTTGCTGAGTGGAAGTTGGTGTCTAAAGCATGTTGACATAATGAAACACAGAAATCTTTTTTTTCTGCTTATGAATCGGCGTACCCTGTTGAATCGGCGTACCCTGTTGATTCGGGTGTACCCTGTCCTGGTTCATGTTTTATTTTGAAGAGACCTCCATTCACCCTGCAGACAGACAGCTCTTCATTTAGCAGAAACTGTTTTAGGATGCCAGCCTCCAGAATGAAGACTCGGGCCCCGTCACCCCACAGAGACCCAGTATCCCCAGTACCGTCCTACTACTCTGAACCAGCCTATCGACAGAACCGCAAGGTACAAGACCCTCAAGCAGCTAGTCACCCGAATATACGTATATCTCCTGTTCATACCTTAACCATGAACTTGCCGGATTACATAGATACACACATACATGTGAATACACCAATGAGCCTGACACGATAAAGTGGACAATAAATACTCTTAATTTCTAAGTGACCCAATACATCAAATAGCATAAGCAGTGTATGTGATTCTTAGCAGTGTGTCCACAACCCTCGTTACGCATCACAGTGAGACCCGCCCGGGGTGCGAGCGTTTGAAAACCCCCCGCTGTTGAACGTTCCCCAGGATGTGACCAGAGATCTGCCCTTGTTGCCTGGTGGGAGGAGGGCACATCCCAGTGAGGAAGAGGAGGAGAGAGATGAGGAGACACTCAGCCTCAGGAGCATGCCCAGTAGCCTCCGCCCGACATGTAGAAGGCCAAGGGGGATCCCTAAAAGACAACCCGCACCCGTCACTGAGCTCCAGTTACCCGCGGTTACAAAGACGAGTCACCATGACTACAGGTAATAGATTAATGTTACTCAGATATTCTTCCTTTTGCATCTTGATTGGTGCTTACGTGTGTGTGTCCTGTGTGTGTGTGTGACCTGATGTGTTATCAGAGGTCATCTTGAAGTGAGGGGTACTGGATACACCAGGTGTGGCAGATTTCCACCAATCCTCAAATCCACCGGACCCAGAGGACCTCTGTACCACGACAGACTTCCTGGTCGAACAGGGAACAGGTAACAGACCTTCTGATGTTGACAATAATGACTCATAGCTATTGTACCTTTATGGTTAGATCTCAGCACGTTATGTGTTCCTGGATTGGATCCCAACTCATGTAGACGTCGTCTGTGTTTGGTGTAAGTTCTGCTTGGAAACACGCTGGGTTGAGCTTCCTACACATTGTTGTATTGTATTAAATATTACCACCAACACAAATGTTCTGTGCTTTTAATGATGTTTTATCTTCCCAAATGCTTGGTGAAAGGATTCATTTTGTGTATAGTTTACAAAACAAGGGCTGGGTCAGCTAACACTTTAGCTCAACTCACCCTGTTTCCTTCTAAATGTTCAGGGCCGTCAGCAGGACTAATACAGTAGGTCCCTTCACCTGATATGAAGCATGCATTCAACAATCAGTATTCCCAGATTTTGCAACTTGTGGATCGGGTGGAAAATAGGCAAAAAGGGCCTGTAGTCAATATCTCTGTCAGCAGACTCATGCACATTTTCTGCTTATTAATGATTCAAAGGTTGGTTGGTCCGTCATGCCTCTATGATGCTGGAGAGAGAAGAGCGGAGGAGCAGTAGGGGGAGTAGGGGAGGGGAGGAGAGGAGTGGGGGAGAGAGGGGAGTGGGGGAGTGGGGGAGTGAGGGGAGTGAGGGGAGTGGGGGAGTGAGGGGAGTGGGGGAGTGGGGGAGAGAGGGGAGTGGGGGAGAGGGGGAGAGAGGGGAGTGGGGGGGAGAGGGGAGTGGGGGGAAAGGGGAGTGGGGGAGAGGGTGTGGGTGAGGAGAGGAGTGGGGGGAGGATAGGAGTGTGGGGGAGAGGGGGAGTGGGGGAGAGAGGGGAGTGGGGGGAGTGGGGAGTTGGGGGAGTGGGGAGAAGGGAATAGCACCAAGCAGGAAAGTTGCTGCTTCAGAGAAGTCAGCTTGCATGTATAGAATCTGACACACACACACACCCCGCACACACACACCCCACACACGCACACACACCCACACACACACACACACACACACACACACACAAACATTGATACATAGAAACACACACACACCCACAAACATTGATACATAGAAACACACACACACACACAAACATTGATACATACAAACACACCACTCACACTCAGAAATCAAATACGAATTGAAAGGGCAGAAGTGTTTAGGAAATGGGAATACCTCCTGAATATAGCAGCACTGTCTTGAATAGCATGAGCTCGTTCATTGAAAGCTATCAGAACCACCTTGAGTATTATTCCATTAAGTTTCCATTTTTGGACGTGATGTATCAGGGTTGTTTTGAATAAAAGCTAAATGTCAGTGCTTCCTAAGTGCCGTGAATCGTCTGCTGGTGATTGAATCTTCCATTGGTCAATTATAGACTGTGTCTCTAGCACAATAGCGGCAAGATTCAGAGACAACTCATATAAGTGCGCACGGCCCTCTGAGGTAATATAAAACGGCATGTGCTCGTCTTGGGGAAGGTCACTGTAATAGACCCTTCTGATGTATTCACTCTGCAAATGGACTCGGCCGTAAATGGCAACGTGCAACACATTACACAATAAGTGCAGGCTGCCTTCACAGAGAGTAAAGAGACACAATGGGTTTGTTCAACATGGTTGAAATCACCCCTGTTCTTCTCTCTATAACGTGGCATTAAGTGAAATGCATATCACCTGTCTCTCTAGGCCTGAAGACCAGGGACCTGTAGCCTGTGGAGCTCCAGAGAAGGAAGGTAAGGGGGGTCTGAAGAAAGGTTTTAAAAGGGAGGAACACCTTTCAGCTCCCTGTGACTCGACTACGTCCAAAGTAATTTCTGATCCGCCTCCGTCCAAGACTCAGCGCATCATGTTTCACGACCCCGTAGTTCGGGATGTGTACCCCATCACCCCGGACACCGCTACTCAGACACGGAGGCCAGGGGAGGACGGACAAATCCTGTATCTCAGAGAGCTCAGGCCACGTCTTCGGACAGATAGCCCCCCTCCACACTCCTCTGTGTGGACTGATCCGAAGGCTTTGACCCAGGGTAAAACTGGATGGACAGAACCAAGGGCTCAGAACCAGGGTAAAACTGGATGGACAGAACCAAGGTATCTGAACCAGGGTAAAACTGGATGGAAAGAACCAAGGTATCTGAACCAGGGGAGAAGAGAAGTGCTGTTTATCAGACTGGGCATCAGTCTCACCAAGGCAGACAGCATCAGCCCTGAACGGGCCGGGCCCCAGTACTACCCCGTCCACCCCCTGAAACCATCTCCGAGAAGAGTTACAATCCCCAGCACCAGGTGGCCGAGGGACTGGAGAAGACTGGGAACACGATTGGGGAGTCTGTCAGAGGAGGAGGGGTGTCTGTCGCCCCCCGTCCCTGTCCAGTGTCGGCCTGGATTACTAGAGCCGTTCGCTGGGTTCCCAGAGCATCTCTGCCAACAGCTTGTGCCCGTCCTGTCCCAGTCCACCACAACTCAGCTCCAGGATGAGGTCTCTGTCGCAGGCAGGCAGGGAGGCAGAGGGGTGCAGGATCTTCTGGGACAGACCCAACAGACCTCTTGTTGTCCACTTCTGCCTGGACCTGAGAGTCCTGGAGGACTGCTGCCCAAAATCATCATGACCAGACCGACTCCTTCACCCATGCTCCCACGCCTCCTGTCTCCTACTGACAACAGGCATGCGGCATAGAGAACGACGGCAACGATGGCAACATACTGCCCCCATTTATATGATCAGGGGAACACAAGCTTTTACTCAATATTAATTCATCATAATAATTCATCTACATTTTAACATGAAACTGCCATTCTACTGGACTGTTCAACGAAGAAACATAAATCTTCAGGGGTGTCGAGGTGCAGCCTTGGGGGACGCCACCATCAGCACTGATAGGAAAACAGTTTTAGCTGTAGGAGTTTTATACATCCATGAAGGGTCGGTGGGGGACTGTGTGACAGAACATTGTGAACATTATGACAAGCTGACATATGATTACTATGTCAGTGCAATTTTTTTATATTCTGACCATTCCTCCATTTTGGAAAGCATTGACGGTGTTGATTGAATTTTAGATTATTACTGTAATGTGTAACCGTCTTTATTTATGTTGACATGCTTTTGAATCGTAACAAGCAGTCACAAATGTGCTTCATGACCATTTTTTCGAAATAAACATTCACTTCGACATGGAATAATTTTTGTAAAATAATGGCATCAGAAACAAGATAAAAAGCAGATTGTACAATAAGGCTTGCGGGATATAAAGTCGATGCTTTGCATTCAGAAACTAGCGCGCTTAGCACTTCGTTGTTCACTTTTACTGGTAATTTGTTCCCATTCGTTGTGATCGTAGAGGTCACTATTAGGGTCTAGCAACTGAGCAGGCCAATTGCTAAATGCTAGGCATAAGGTGGTAACGCCACGTGATCGCAAGGCCTCAGCCCGGGATCTGCTAGAGACTGTAGGTGAGGAGGGAGAGAAGGAAGCAGGGAATAGCTGCTGGAAGTAGTGGTAGGAGTGCTGTGTCTGCTGCAACTGACAATGACACAGACATCAGCAGCCCCTGAAGAGTGTCCATGATTCCTTTATATGACTGTTAGTGATGCACACGCCGTCTGTCTGTTCCCGATACCGTCCCAAACTCAACCATAATCAGCCCCCCTGGTCAAAACATGTTCCTGTGGCCATAAAGAAGGTGTGTGTGAGTGTGTGTGTGTGTGTGTGTGAGTGGGGGGGATTAATGAGTTCTCTGCTCTGGTGTGTTCTGCTTTCTTTACCTCAGTATGTGAGTAACACAACAGTGTGTTCCGTGGTTTAATGCTCCAGTAGTTTGGGCAGTCATCTGGTCAGTCATTAGCCAGAACCGCTCTCCCGGGGCTTGGGAGAGAGGTCCCCTACTGTGGATACTGCATACTTCACATTCCACACTGGGTTATGGATCTGGGAAACAACGGGGGCGGGGTTGCTTTTAGTTCACATTGCCTGGTTTGCTTTGGTGTGGATGGGTGTCTGCTGGTTTTTCCTGGTTGATGTCTGCGGTTGTGATTCGGTGTCCATTCTTGTGAAATGGTGATGTTCATCCTTGCCACAAGAGGGCGACATCTACCTTTTGAACGCATCACAGGTCGCTAATGATCAAGAAGCTCCAGTTCATCTGTTCACTTTTTTTTGCAGAACTTTTCTCAGACATGTTTACATAGTGAATTTACACATTAGTTTCTCTAATGAAAGCTTGAGGTTTTTAATTGATGTGTCAGAAGAGTGTCGGAGAAGTTCATTACAATGTTTTAACACTGTGAGTGATGTAAAAAAACAAAAACGGAAGACCACTTCACCAAGAGTCCTACTAGAGTCCAAATCGGTAAGAGATATCCAGACAGTGTGTCACAATGTGACCACGAGTCTATTAATTAGACAGATTTACAATCAGTGTGAACTTTAAACGAGGCATATCCTGTGTCCTGGCAGACCTTTCTGTGGGATTGAAGAATGTCTTGTCTATTTTCTCTCCAATCAGTAGTCAATCAGCGCTACTGGACCCCAGGTGATGAGGGTTTCCCAAATAGTGAGGGAAATGGGAACCAGTATTATCCACTGGCTTCACTTTAATGGGGGCGATGGGAACCAGTATTATCCACTGGCTTCACTTTAATGGGGGAGATGGGAACCAGTATTATCCACTGGCTTCACTTTAATGGGGGAGATGGGAACCAGTATTATCCACTGGCTTCACTTTAATGGGGGAGATGGGAACCAGTATTATCCACTGGCTTCACTTTAATGGGGGAGATGGGAACCAGTATTATCCACTGGCTTCACTTTAATGGGGGCGATGGGAACCAGTATTATCCACTGGCTTCACTTTAATGGGGGCGATGGGAACCAGTATTATCCACTGGCTTCACTTTAATGGGGGAGATGGGAACCAGTATTATCCACTGGCTTCACTTTAATGGGGGAGATGGGAACCAGTATTATCCACTGGCTTCACTTTAATGGGGGAGATGGGAACCAGTATTATCCACTGGCTTCACTTTAATGGGGGTGATGGGAACCAGTATTATCCACTGGCTTCACTTTAATGGGGGCGATGGGAACCAGAATTATCCACTGGCTTCACTTTAATGAGGGTGATGGGAACCAGTATTATCCACTGGCTTCACTTTAATGGGGGAGATGGGAACCAGTATTATCCACTGGCTTCACTTTAATGGGGGTGATGGGAACCAGTATTATCCACTGGCTTCACTTTAATGGGGGCGATGGGAACCAGAATTATCCACTGGCTTCACTTTAATGAGGGTGATGGGAACCAGTATTATCCACTGGCTTCACTTTAATGGGGGCGATGGGAACCAGTATTATCCACTGGCTTCACTTTAATGGGGGCGATGGGAACCAGAATTATCCACTGGCTTCACTTTAATGGGGGCGATGGGAACCAGAATTATCCACTGGCTTCACTTTAATGAGGGAGGATTTGGCAGCATTTTGTTCTCTGTGTGACTACGGTCAACGGTCTGTTCCATATAAGACTTGTTCTCTCCTTGTGATCAATCCACTGACTGCTCTTAAAGAGCTTTACACTGACAGCAGTATGTGTGTGTGTGTGTGTGTGTGTGTGTACTGTTTTAAATATGTATTATTATGAAACAGTGAACAGGTGTTGTGCGTGTGTACAATATATATATTTATATATATATATATTTGCACACAAAATTCCAAACGGGTCAAGTTAGTGCATGCCAAGACCATAAGATGCCAGTCTCTCCTTGCTTCCATTTCCCGGTCTCTCTCTCTTCCTCTTTCTGTGAAGCACTGTGAGTCAGTATTTATTCCATTATGTTCTCTCCATCCTCTCCCTGTTCTGGGCTGCAGGCTTCTGCAGATATTAGTGAACACAGGACGGCCGGAGAAGCACTATCCATTGGGAAGTGTGGTGTCTATCTCTGACTGAGAGGAAGTGAGGAAGAGGAAGAGCGGAAGAGAGGAAGCGAGAGCACCAAAATCAGAGTGCATCAGTCTCTCATGATTCTGGTCTGAATCATTGCAGGAAATCTAGAGATAAGTGTTTTGGAGAGCAGAAATAGATAACCACTGATGAAATTATTCATATCGGACAAATGTGTCAGTTTCATGGTCGTTCACATTCGGAGCATTAAAGTTCCTCAGAAACATATTCAAGTGCTGTTTGTTTCTAAGCGCAAGTGACAAAATGGGTGATTAGATGACTAAATCATATGACATTTCACAGCTGTTTATTTACTCTTCCCACATGAAGACGCACACAACCGCAAAAAAACACACACAAAGAAATCCTGGCCTCACACAACGACCCTGTGCTCCGGGCCGAGGCCAAACGAGAATGTGAGGAATTTGGTCGTGTCAACAGACCTCTTGTGCCAATAAGTGTAGACGTCCCCCTGTAGATTACTGGGACAATGCGACCCAGTCTACAACAGATCGGAGCGCCGGTGTTACAAACACGTTGTGCTGAGTTACTCTCTCCCAGGGTGTCGTAATTCAATAGTGCAAGTCAACACTGACAGGAGAGACTCTGATATGCACGAGAAACCCTGTGATCCGTGGCAACAAGGCACCACGCCGAAACCGAACGGCTCGACACGTCACCCATGACCCCCCGTTTGCTCGGACAGACAGCATGTTTGACCCTACAAGCTCTGGTCAAATGTAGTGCACGTTATAGGGAACCGGGTACCGCTTGAGGTAAAGGCCAAACGGTTCTCTTGTTTTTGACATTTACCGGATTTATACATGCCCCTCACATGTCCAGCGCCCTCACCTGGCAGGTTGGAGTTACAACATTGGCCCCTCTCACCTGGCAGATTGACATTACATCATTGGCCCCACCCACCTGGCAGGTTGGAGTTACAACATTGGCCCCTCCCATCTGGCAGACTGACATTACAGTATTGGTGCCTCCCATCTGGTTGGTTGCCCTGACGACAATCTTAGTAATTGAACATAGATGTTAGCGTAATGAAAGGGCTGGGCTATATTTCCTGTTAACCGATCTCATCTGAGCCCCTCACACATACACCCCAAATACAAAGGCATGCATGGTGGACATGCACACGCACACCTACACACACACCTACCGGCCACGCACATACACACACATACACACACACACTCACACACAGCTACTGGACGCAGACACACACACACCTACCGGCCACACACACATACTCACACACACCTACCAGCCACACCACCTCACCGAGGGAAATCTCATGTGACTCAGACCTCTCAACAGCCTTCACATTACAACCCAACCCCGCCTCCTTTTCGTGGGTTGCCATCAAAACACACCAACCCAAACAGACTCCAAGGTGCTGAGTGATTCGGTTGTTCAGGTTGTGTGTGCGTGTGTGTGTGTTTTAATTACTGCCGGGGTCCGGTTCAAACTGGCATAGTGCTGTGACAAGACAAAGACAGAAAGCTGAGATCCAATCAATCAAATTTCAATCCACCCTGCATTAGAGTGTCACTTGGTATAACAGGCCTCACCCATATGCTGGCCCATATACTGGCTCGTAGACTGGCCTATATGCTGGCCCATATACTGGCTCGTAGACTGACCTATATACTAGCCCATATACTGGCTCGTAGACTGGCCTATATGCTGGCCCATATACTGGCTCGTAGACTGGCCTATATACTGGCCCATACACTGGCTCGTAGACTTGCCTATATGCTGGCCCATACACTGGCTCATAGACTGGCCCATAGACTGGCCTATATACTGGCCCATAACTGGCTCGTAGACTGGCCTGTAGACTGGCCTATATACTGGCTCATAGACTGGCCTATATACTGGCCCATATACTGGCTCGTAGACTGGCCCATATACTGGCTCGTAGACTGGCCTGTAGACTGGCCCATATTCTGGCCTATTTACTGGCCCATATACTGGCTCGTAGACTGGTTTATATACTGGCTCGTAGACTGGCCCGCAGATTGGCCTATATACTGGCCCATATACTGGATTGTATACTGGATTGTAGACTGGCTCGTAGACTGGCCAATACACTGGCTCATAGACTGGCCCATATACTGGATTGTAGACTGGCTCGTAGACTGGCCAATACACTGGCTCATAGACTGGCCCATATACTATACTCATATACTGGCCCTGGTTTCAAACTCTTAGCACTAATGAACCAGCACTTTGTTTAACAAGTTATAGAGACTGTTAACTATAGACATAACCAGAGCCTGTTGGGTTGCATGCTGGGTGATTTACATTGTTAATTACAAGTCCCCACATGAAACACTTTTATTTTGCTAAAAAACAACAGCAAGACTGTGAAAACACGGATATTCCTGATATTCCTTGTGTTGTTCATCACAATCTCCGATTCATATTCAGGCATTTCTGGAATGTTCTCATATCAGCTAAGCGTCATTCGCTGTATAGTGTTTTTGCCCGAGGCAGCTGAGTGGCCTCAGACTGTGCAAATAGTCCTTTAATAATTTACTGGAATGTTCTATTTCTCTCTCATTGGTTTAATTGGTCACCAGGTGTCAGCATCAGAGAAACAGCAAACCTTAACGACCTAATGATAACACTGAAACCTTGTCTACTTTCTTGTCCCAAATGGAGAAATGATCCGCCTTCAATAAACCACTGAAATGAAGCAGCTAATTGGATTTTGAACCCCAACTCTATTTTGCACAAAGTGACAGCCTTTGTCAATATCCGGATTGCAGAATAATCAGTAGACATCACTCGTAGACACTAAATTGTTTTTCTTAATAAAGTGTAGGTACAATATTAGTATTGCTTAAGGTGCTGTATCGGTGTAAACATAATGTTTTGTAGAAAGGTATAGCACTTGTATAGCCTACGCAAGTAGCAGAAATCTGCACAAAGCACTTCTGAATGCCTTTTTTTAAGGGAGACACCAACAGTCTGGAACATCTTTCTTCTCCTGTCTCTCTTCCCACCATCCTCCCTGTTCCTCTCTCTCTTGTAGCACCAGAGCAATTCATATCTCCTCCCCAGTAGTTGGTATTGGTACAGATATTATCAGATATTTTTTTCCGAACAAACCCAATCGGTCAAACAGGATGTGTAAGGCAAGATGAATAATCTGATTGGTCAATGGCAGCACAGCTCATATTCCTGTTTTTGGTGTAATGCAACCGTTCCAAAAAGTATCAGCGCTGAAATAAAGCAGTGATCATGGCAGGAAGTAGATCCTCTATCGCACTATTCACTGGGGTTAAAGCCCGGGTCAGTCTGCTCCTTCTGGTGTCACCTAGGGTAACATCTGTATGGTGTCTCCATCACCAAGAGAGAATCGCCATGTTCAATTAGAGGATACTGAACACGCTCAGTCACATTTATGATTTACCACATACGCCGTGGTCTTTATATTCCTCCTGGTTTTATGAGAGGGTTAGGGTGTGTGTGTCCTGAGGTTTATGTGTCTTGTTGTGACGGGTTGAATATGAGCCCTGATCAATACGAGGCAGTTTATTGACTGGCAGCTCCAGTACAGACTACTGGTATAGAGAATAAAGGAGAGAAGAAAACAGAGAGAGAGGATTAGAGGAAGACAGAGGGAGAGAGATAGAGAGAGAGAGAGAGGGAGAAAGAGAAGAGAGCCGCTGTAGATGTTAGCTGCTCCTGACTCAGGTCTTTCTGCCTCCGTGTTGCTCTGGTCTCTGTAATACTCCTCTCAGACTGCCTCTATTCTGGGAGAGATCATCGATTTCAAACACATTCCTCAGAGTGCAACTGAGCTCAGCTACAACTGAGATGGATTCTGGGAGGAAAAACAACCGCTGCCAACTAAGCAAGTCAATTAAAAGACTGCAACGCGAGAGATAAACACCAGAAAAAGCAATTCACCCCAACCCCGAAAAATGTAGTTGATACGTTCGTCCTAGCTGACTGGCACACGCTGTAAAAACTAGACAAACTGAAACGAGCCATGATTGCCCTGGTAATATTTATAATCACAGTTTTAAAAAGTTGCAGCTTTTACCACCTAGTGCTTAATGGTTATGTTCTGGATTATGCCTGATGATGAAGAAAGAAAGGCAATAACCACCTGTACCGATCGGAAAGGCAATAACCACCTGTACTGATCGGAAAAGGCAATAACCACCTGTACCGATCGGAAAGGCAATAACCACCTGTACTGATAGGAAAGGCAATAACCACCTGTACCGATCGGGAAGGCAATAACCACCTGTACCGATCGGAAAGACAATAACCACCTGTACTGATCGGAAAGACAATAACCACCTTTACCGATCGGAAAGGCAATAACCACCTGTACTGATCGGAAAGGCAACCAATCAAATGCATTTTGTAAAGCCCTTTTCACATAAGCATCCTGAAACCCCAAAATGCAACAGCAGGGTTCGATGCACAGTGGCTAGGAAAAACTCCCTAAAAGGGTTGAAACTTAGGAAGAAACCTAGAGAGGAACCGGGCATTGGGGGGTGGCCAGACCTCAGTGACTCATTAAGAAAGTCTTGAAATACCCCGCTGACCTCTAGCATTCAGAGTGTAGCTTTCCACTTGGGCTAATTTAAGCGTTCTCCGTTTAGCCTCCCTTTTGTACATGAATACCCCAGGAGCAACCGTGAGAGAATTAAAGAGGAACTTCACTTTCTGAAACACAGCTAATTTTTTTGAACATTTGGATCTGTCTAATATAAGTATAATATATACGAAACCGAATGAGAAATGAATTACAATTATAATCCACAGTTGGAAAGACGGATTGTCTGCGTACAGTAAAATAACCCAAACTATGTCACCACCTTAATACACTGTGTGCAGAATTATTAGGCAAGTTGTATTTTTGAGGATTAATTTTATTATTGAACAACTACAGTGCTCTCAGTCAATCCAAAATGTTAATAAACCTCAATCCTGAATATTTAAGGAAGCAAAAGTGAGGTTTTGGCTTTCTTAGGAGAATATCTATGTGTGCACAATGATTGGGCTACTCTTAGTGTGCAGAATTATTATGCAGCAAAATGAAAATTTTCCCATCTCACTTGTTTATTTGAATCTGTAAAAAACAACTCAATTTACAAATAAACTCCAAAATTTACAAACTCAAAATTTAAAAAAAAATCAGTGACCAATATAGCCACCCTTCTGTTCAATAACAGTTATTAGCCTTCCATTCATGGAGTCTGTCAGTTTCTTGATCTGTTGATGATCAACTTTTTGTGCAGCAGCCACCACAGCCTCCCATACACTGTTCAGAGAGGTGTACTGTTTTCCTCCACCATAAATCTCCCGTTTAAGAAGGGCCCACAAGTTCTCAATAGGGTTTAAATCAGGTGACGAAGGGGGCCATGTCATAATTCTTTCATCTTTAAGGCCTTTACTGGCTAGCCACGCAGTGGAGTACTTTGATGCATGTGATGGAGCATTGTCCTGCATAAAAATCATGGTCTTCTTGAAAGATGCAGACTTTTTCCTGTACCATTGCTTGAAGAAAGTATCTTCTAAAAACTGGCAGTAGGTTTGGGAGTTCATTTTAAGTCCATCTTCAACCCGAAAAGGTCCAACTAGCTCATCTTTAATAATACCAGCCCATACCATTACCCCACCTCCACCTTGCTGTCGT
Source organism: Dallia pectoralis (assembly GCA_029465975.1). Taxonomy (NCBI): domain Eukaryota; kingdom Metazoa; phylum Chordata; class Actinopteri; order Esociformes; family Umbridae; genus Dallia; species Dallia pectoralis. The sequence continues at coordinate 5,223,829 of CM055734.1, forward strand.
CTGAGTCGAAGTGGAGCTCTGTGCCCATTACTGATCCAGCCACGGGCCCATCCATCTGGTCCGTCAAGAGTCACTCATCTCATCAGTCCATAAAACCTTTGAAAAATCTGTCTTCAGATATTTCCTGGCCCAGTCTTGACGTTTCAACTTGTTTCTTGTTCAGTGGTGGTCGGATTTCAGCCTTCCTTAACTTGGCCATGTCTCTGAGCACTGAACACCTTGTACTTCTGGGCACTCCAGGTAGGTTGCAGTTCTGGAATATGACAGCACTGGAGGATGGGTTCCTGGTAGCTTCACGTTTGATTCTTCTCAAATCTTTGGCAGTTAATTTGCGGGTTTTTTTCTCAACACGTTTCTTGCGACTCTGTTGAGCATTTGCTACAAAACGTTTGATGGTTCTGTGATCACGCCCCAATATCTTAGCCATTTCAAGAGTGCTGCATCCCTCTGAAAGACTTTTTACAATTTTTGACTTTTCAGAGTCAGTTAAATCTCTTTTTTGGCCCATTTTGCCAGAGGAAAAGAAGCTGCCTAATAATTATGCACACCTTGATATAGGGTGTTGATCTCCTTAGGCCACACCCTCCCTCATTACACAAATACATATCACCTGAAACGCTTAAATCCAATAAGGATTCAAGTTTATACAGCTTGGAGTTGGAAAAATTCATTAAAATGAGGATATGGTCAAAATACTCACTTGCCTAATAATTCTGCACACAGTGTAAGTTAATAAGTGTTGACTTCTGGGCTGTTAAAAATAGCAAACCCAGCAGACCACTTTCAACCAGGGCTCAGGTCTCGATTAATTCACAAAACCTAAGAAGTCCTCATGCGACACAATTACAAACACAATGTCGTAAATGCAGTAGGGCCAAATCCATTCAGTTGGAGAAGAATGTATTCCTTCATCTGTAGACGTTTTGATTCATGTCGGAATAAGATGTCCCTCTAGGGTAGCTGAACTTCTATGGTTGACATCAAATGACATATATCTATCAGAAAGCTCATTTCTTTCAGTACAGGATAGCTAGATCTCTCTTTTAGCTCATTCATACCACCCCATTTTAATAAGACACTAATAAGTCACAGTAAAACATATAAATGTATGTTAAATACAGGGAATCCTTCATGTCTTCACACAACTTCTAGTTGTGATGACCGACACTTGTTTATTTTTTAATCCAGGTTGCTTCGAACGCTGGAACCTCCTCCAGGACATGAGAAACAAGATGGCTGCCCTATATATCATAGGGTTCTGTCTATTGCTAGCGAGCCTTGTGAAACGTTTCCCCCGTTTGAACATTTTTCACACGTCTGTCAGAAGACTCTGGTCCCTCTAAAAATAAAAACCTTTCCCGCTCCTCTCTGACTCCGGAATAGACATGTTTCCATTGTCGACCAGTTCTCGGGAGTTAGGGTCATTGATCTCTGATGTATCTCTTAGTATTACCTGAATGGCCTTGTTCCTCACAGAATCTGAACAAGAGGGCTTCTTCTGAGGAGGAGGAGGAGCTTGGGCAAATAGGGGGAGCGGAAAACCAAGGCAAATCTCATTTCGGGTGCCATGAATCATTTAATGTTGTTGTGGAGGATCGTTTGAGCGAACAGAATCAATTGAGATCCTCATCAATCAAAGCCCCAATAACCCTGTTCTGTGAATCAGTCAATAGTAACTAGCCTTCAGGCAGTTGAGTCATTCACCATTTATTAATTTCCAAGAACCTGTTCACTCTCATGACTGGTACAAACAGCACAGGGGACACTTAACGTGATGCGTAACCGTGGCAACGGGTCGGCCATAAAGGGATCTGATGAGGTCAGAGGGTCAGAGGAGTGCTTGATAATTGTATTCATCAACACAGCTATACCTCACAGCAACTATAGGACTCCTGCTCGTTAGTGGGGTTTCCTGGCCGTCTGATATCAAGCAAACTCATTGTCATGCTTAACATGGTCACAGCCAATCAGATTTCTGTTTGGGGGGGGCAGGGCGGGGCAATTGTCGGTTCCCATATCCAAGTAAAAAGCTAACCAATCAATTGTCAAAGAGAGCTCTTCGATTCGAGGGGATGCCATTGGATCATTTTACAATTCTGACTATAGATTGACATGTTCCAAAGCTTCTATGTAAAAATATACCAGTAGTCCACATTTCCCAGAAGTCAACCTGCCATAAGTGGGTTGTTTTTGCGTGTTTTTTATTTGCCTACAGCCCAAAGGCTTCTCCAGCGAAACACAATGTCTTCCCCAAGCTATTCACCAACCTATCACATGCCCTCTTCTCCGTGTTGTTCATTCAGCTGAGCCATAAACTACAGCGAAGCTGCGACGTTTTAGATATCGTCAGCATTTTGGTAAATAGTCCTCAGCGGTCCAAATAAATAAACACATGGATCACGCACATGCTGAGGGAGGTGTGAAGGAATGTGCGTCTGCTTCACAAATGGGGCCCTACACTTAAGGGTTCCTGTCAGACGTAGTGTGGTTGGAGGGATGGGAGACTATTTCGGATGCCTGTAAGGCCACCGGTGTCATTGGAGAAGGTGACAATATTCTGCAAAGCCAAGTGGGTCATTGGAAAAAGTGATAAGTCTTATCCAGTGTGTTGGCCTTAAGGGACCTGGGTCGTTGCCGTGTTCAGGACACATCCAGACACATTCAGGACACAACCAGACACGTCCAGGCTCGACCAGACCCGATCAGACACATCCAGACACAATCAGAGACATCCAGACACAACCAGAGACATCCAGACACAACCAGAGACATCCAGACACAACCAGACACAACCAGACACAACCAGACACAACCAGACACAACCAGACACAACCAGACACAACCAGAGACATCCAGACACAACCAGACACATCCAGACACAACCAGACACATCCAGACACAACCAGACACAACCAGACACATCCAGACACAACCAGAGACATCCAGACACAACCAGACACAACCAGAGACATCCAGACACAACCAGACACAACCAGAGACATCCAGACACAACCAGAGACATCCAGACACAACCAGAGACATCCAGACACAACCAGAGACATCCAGACACAACCAGAGACATCCAGACACAACCAGAGACATCCAGACACAACCAGAGACATCCAGACACAACCAGAGACATCCAGACACAACCAGAGACAACCAGACACATCCAGACACAGGGTTTCACAGCAGAATATTACCCAGAGGATCACACTCTCTCCCTTGGTTTCCCACAGTGCATTCGGGTGTCATCACTTTTGCAGGTAAACCCGGGCACATGTACACGTCCGTCCACGAGATGTAAAAGAAACTGGGACTCATGGACCAGCCAACCTTTCTTGGCCCATTGTAGGTTCCCTTAAAGCAGGGATGTCAAACCGGTTCCACGGGGGGCCTAGTGTATGCAGGTTTTTGGGTTTTCATTTAAATTAGTTACCAGTTCAGACCTAAACAACCCGGTGAGGGTAGAACCTAACCAATTAGTGACCTAATTAATCAATCAAGTACCAGGTGAGAGCAAAGACCTGTAGACACTCGGCCCTCTATGGAACCGGTTTGACACCTGTGACTTAAAGGGATAACATTTCTTGGCCCATTGTAGGTTCCCTTAAAGGGATAACATTTGTTGGCCCATTGTAGGTGCCCTTAAAGGGATAACATTTGTTGGCCCATTGTAGGTGCCCTTAAAGGGATAACATTTGTTGGCCCATTGTAGGTGCCCTTAAAGGGATAACATTTGTTGGCCCATTGTAGGTGCCCTTAAAGGGATAACATTTGTTGGCCCATTGTAGGTGCCCTTAAAGGGATAACATTTCTTGGCCCATTGTAGGTGCCCTTAAAGGGATAACATTTGTTGGCCCATTAATGAACTACCCGGCCCTTTCCAGATGCCCGTGTTAGGAGATGATCAACGTTATTGGCTTCACCCGGTCATAATGTTTTGGCTCTTCAGCGTATAATAGGACTGTAGTGAACTGTAGCGTTTAGGGTTTTAGTGATTAGTCTTTATGCAGTCGATGTCCAACGCGGCTGGTTTTATTCTATGTTGCAGTTAGCACTCAGATTACAGCCTGAATAGCTCACAATGTTGGGTTGGGAGCACAGACGGGGGGGACTGGGGGCGGATTGGTCAGCTGGACCCCCTGAGGGGCTCGACACATCTCGGGTGACAGTAAGACACAAAAGGGATACGTGGGAAAATCTGATTTGCTCTTCATCCATCACAACTGCCACCTCTTCCTCCCTGTGCTAGTCTTCCTCCAGCCTCCTCGGGAATCGATACTGTTTTTGGGGGAAATATGTCCTCTGTGTGAAGGGCTCCGGGGGGTGTGAAAGAGGCAGACGATTCGGTGAACCCTGAAAATGACCCATTCGGTAACTATACAGAACTCCTGTACCGGCTATCTGTTCACTGGTCCACCGCACTGCTCCAGCAGGTTCACGGCTCCTAAAACGTGCAATATTCACTAACCAGTGCGATATTTTAGAGTGGGTAGGTGTTCGGTCCAGTCTTATGTAGTAATGTTTGGGAAATAGGGTGCCATTTGGGACACAGGGTTAGTGTGGACAGGCATTGGAGGCGGGGAGGAATGTGAGCAGGCCCCAGGGTATAGTCAGAAATAACCCAGAAGTCTCTATCGAGCCCTGCTGACCTCGTTAAAACCAAGCTATACTTATGCTACCAGGACATCTCAGCCAGTCGCTTGGTCAAGAGGCAACTGGGTCCGACTCACTGTGGAGGGTTGGGGAGATTTGGGGACACTGGGCTGAGGATGGTGGGTTGGTGGTGGGGGTGGTGGGGGTAGTAGTGGTGGTGGGGGTAGTATTGGTGGTGGTGGTGGGGGGCAGTATTGGTGGTGGTGGTGGGGGGCAGTATTGGTGGTGGGGGCAGTATTGGTGGTGGGGGTAGTGTTGGTGTAATCTGAGTGTTGGTGGGGATGGTGGTAGTGTTGGTGGTGGTGGGGGTAGTAGTGGTGTAATCTGATTGGGGGTGGGGGTGGTGATGGGGCGCTAGTTTAAGGGTGGTGCTGAGTTGTCATGGTGATGATGATGACATCCAAATGGCTCTCTGTAAAGCCGGGATTTGTTTTCTTGGGATTTTAAATCGAGTCCCAAATCCACAGCCTGCTGTGTGATATGAGGTTACCACTGGGCCTAATTAGGGGGGTGGGGCGGGGGCACCTTGCTGTACGGACCAAACAACCCCCCCCCCCCAGTGAGCTCGTCAGATAACTGAACCTGTTGAACTGTAATTAAGAGAGTAGACTGTAGCCAAGCATCATTCCAAATTTGGCCTCCATGCAGGGGGCTGAATGATCCATCCATCTGCTGAAAGCCCACTGGTGGTGATGCCCGGTGGAGTCCCTGGTGGTGGTGCCCCCGTTAGTGCCCCTGGTGGTAGTGCCCGGTGGTGTCCCTCGTGGTGTCCCAGTGGTGCCCGCTGGTGTGCCCGTTAGTGCCCCTGGTGGTGCCCGTTGGTGTCCCTGGTGGTGCCCCCTTTAGTGCCCCTGGTGGTGCCCGTTGGTGTCCCTGGTGGTGCCCGCTGGTGTGCCCGTTAGTGCCCCTGGTTGGTGGTATGCCTAAGGCTGTGTTTACCTTCCTAAGGTTGTCTGAAAATACACCTGGTATCGACCACGTTTAACCTGGACCGATAAGAGTATTGTTTGCATTTAATCCTACACAATTCCATTTTGTGAGCGCCACATTAATTCTGATCTGATGCTGGTGCGCTACTATTGAATTGTAGGGTGTGCTGTGACCTTTTCCCTGACACACACGTCCTTTGACCTCACATTGAGCCGCTTCGTGGAACATATGCCAAGGCTCTGACCCTTCAGACGGAGATATCTGCTGGCGACGTACAGTTTGGCATTGTGGCGGCGTTAGAGGCTTGGCCGCTGAGTGAGTCTATAGCTGTTTATGAGCTTGTATGTCAATGACACGGCCTGAGACGTGCAGCGCGTGGAAGAAAGTTGCAGCGAAAGGAGAAGGGCGTAAGAGGACAAGGGTACATGATCGGACACTGCCAACCAGTCAGGGTACTATTTCTCACCACAGACAACAGACACAGAATGCCGGAGCCATAACGGTTTTCCCTCCAAAACTCTGTCAGAGCATGACATGTCCATTAATGTATATTTAGAAATGATCACTTAATGTTTGTATAATTTTTTTTTGTATACCTCTCGGAAGAAAATGATGTTCTGTTTTTTTGGCGTCTAAAACTTTTTGACCTGGCTTGTGGGCTATGGGATTTTTATGAAATTAGCCAGGCTTTTACATTATGTAATGTTATAGCATAATGGTTGTTAGTTTGAACCCAGGCTTGTATATTATGTAATGTTATAGCATAATGGATGTTAGTTTGAACCCAGGCTTGTATGTTATGTTATAGCATAATGGTTGTTAGGATGAACCCAGGCTTGTATGTTATGTTATAGCATAATGGTTGTTAGGTTGAACCCAGGCTTGTATGTTATGTTATAGCATAATGGTTGTTAGGTTGAACCCAGGCTTGTATGTTATGTTATAGCATAATGGTTGTTAGGTTGAACCCAGGCTTGTATATTATGTAATGTTATAGCATAATGGTTGTTAGGTTGAACCCAGGCTTGTATGTTATGTTATAGCATAATGGTTGTTAGGTTGAACCCAGGCTTGTATGTTATGTTATAGCATAATGGTTGTTAGGTTGAACCCAGGCTTGTATATTATGTAATGTTATAGCATAATGGTTGTTAGTTTGAACCCAGGCTTGTATGTTATGTTATAGCATAATGGTTGTTAGGTTGAACCCAGGCTTGTATGTTATGTTATAGCATAATGGTTGTTAGGTTGAACCCAGGCTTGTATGTTATGTTATGTTATAGCATAATGGTTGTTAGTTTGAACCCAGGCTTGTATGTTATGTTATGTTATAGCATAATGGTTGTTAGTTTGAACCCAGGCTTGTATGTTATGTTATAGCATAATGGTTGTTAGGTTGAACCCAGGCTTGTATGTTATGTTATAGCATAATGGTTGTTAGGTTGAACCCAGGCTTGTATGATATGTAATGTTATAGCATAATGGTTGTTAGGTTGAACCCAGGCTTGTATGTTATGTTATAGCATAATGGTTGTTAGGTTGAACCCAGGCTTGTATGTTATGTTATAGCATAATGGTTGTTAGGTTGAACCCAGGCTTGTATATTATGTAATGTTATAGCATAATGGTTGTTAGTTTGAACCCAGGCTTGTATATTATGTTATAGCATAATGGTTGTTAGGTTGAACCCAGGCTTGTATGATATGTAATGTTATAGCATAATGGTTGTTAGGTTGAACCCAGGCTTGTATGATATGTAATGTTATAGCATAATGGTAGTTAGGTTGAACCCAGGACTGTGTCGTCTCTGCATTGTTTTATCAAAACCCCTCGGTTAGGCCAACCAGCCGGTCAGGCAGGTCCTGGACCAGTGGCTGTGTGTACATCCACGTCATGTTCTGAGAGGATACTTCCCCATAATTCCAAGCTTTCTTCTCCCTGTCCGACCTGTCACGTTCCACCTCCGGCGCCCCCACCGTCCATGTCCGGGTTACCAGGCTCAGGGTGAAAACGCCACTCGCCGTCTCTCGACAACGTAGCCCAAAGGACAAGACTGGACAGGTTTTTCTGTTTCCGTTGGAACAACAGTGTGGGTTTGTTGAGCCCAGACAAGCTGAATCAATCACAGATAAAGTATTTGTGGTGATTCATGGCCCGGGGGTCATTGAGTCCGGCATGGCAGCGGGCCACTGCTCCTAGAAGCCAGAACCTCATTCTGGTTATGCATGAAGCCGGACTAAATATAACCTGGGGCCGTTTTCCTGGGATAGAAGGTCTAGAGAGAGTAATCCCTGGCAGCGGCTGAAAAGGCCACCGTATTCCCTTCGTAGTGCAGGCCTTATTCAGGCTCTGGTTAAATGAAGTGCCCTAGCTAGTGAATAGGGTGCCGTGTTTGGACGCGGCTCCATCTGCTGAAACCCGATGCCGGCTCAGCGTTCGACAGGAAGGTTGTGTGAGTGAGCGGTGTCGTGGAGAGGCACGCGGCCCAGAGACCAGGGTGGGACGGACCAGGGCCGCTGAGGTCTGATAGGGTGGGTAGTGTTACATGTACTTCCAAGTAAAGCACAATTACAAACAGGCATGTGGAGAGCTGCAAGGCCTTCTGCTGACAGTGGTCATATGGGACGCTGTGTAAAACCCGGCACGTTACTGACCGATCGCTCCAAGAGCCCAGAGGGAAGCAATTAGCTGTCTGAGGATCAGGACTTCATGCTCATTATGTATAATCACTTTAACGATGTCCGTTAAATGACGTAATCCCCATAATGCATCACTGATCTCCCTGAATGATCTCTCTAGATGATCTCCCTGAATGATCTCTCTAGATGATCTCCCTGAATGGAGCGTTCGGTCAGTAACGTGCCGGGTTTTACACAGTGTCCCATATGACCACTGTCAGCAGAAGGCCTTGCAGCTCTCCACATGCCTGTTTGTAATTGTGCTTTACTTGGAAGTACATGTAACACTACCCACCCTATCAGACCTCAGCGCTGGGTTCCATTCCTCAGTGTTTATTTGTCTAAGCAGTTTGTCATTTGGTTGTAAGTGCCACCCTGTTTCAGATATCAAGAGCAGTATGTCTGTAGTAGTTACTGTACACTACAGGTGCCGTGTTGTAATTTCACCACTTGTTTGTCCCTTAAAAAAAGAAACGTGTCCATATTACAATAAATTGCCAAATGTCGATTAATTACTACGACTCCAGGATCATGTTCTTAGTAAGACACGGCATCACTATGTAAGGAGCCGGCTGACATGCTAGCTCCCGGCAAATCTTTTGAGTCTCTACATTGTCTAAGCTACTGGGTGAGGGGTTAAGCCCGGTTCTGTGGAGTTGGAGCCGTGCAATACTCTGAGAGTTCTCACCCGGGGCTGTGCTGGAGAACGACGTTCTAAGTGCTACTGATATATGAACGAAAGGTTGTTGGCGGTGTGTTGTACTGGAATAGGTGAACTTCAGCACATCAGACACACTGCCCTATAAATATACTCGACATGGAAGGAGGGAATTTTTTCCGTACATCTGGTAATAGTAACTTTTCAGTCACACTTCTTGGGAGTTATGCTATCTGTGACTTACGGCTGTGTGTGTGTGTGCGTGTGCGTGTGCGTGTGCGCGTGCGTGTGCGTGTGCGCGTGCGTGTGCGAGTGTGACATATGTCCATGTCTCTGCTCCTGACACATTAGATAACAACTGACCAGCTGAGACAGAGCCCAAGGTTAAAATGGAACCACGGCGAGGGACAGTTCTGTGGCTGTAAGCTCAAAGAGTTACCCCAATCGTATTTGACTTTGGTGGACTATGGGTAATGTAGTTTGTTATTCTGTATGTTAGTTCATATGAACGACACACCTTTTCATCCCAATGTCTAACTAGAAGTTACAACTACCAACATGTGTGGGTCAAAGGTGTCTTCCAATACTTCCAATAACCCACTGGACTCAATATGCTGAGTTATGGAAGTGCAGATGTCATTGGCCTTGAGAGTGTTTCTGAAGCCGTCCGCTGCTGGAGAAGATAAAGACTAGAAATGGAACACTCAATACGGAGGAGAAAATGGTCAAGTGTTTTCTAGAGTTCATTATCTTAGATTTGTAAGAGTTCGATTTGGCAGCAGATACACAGGAATATGAGATACAAACGGTGTATAGGAAATAAACGATTGCAGGAAATCATTTCAAAGTTCAAATGTATTTCGCCTCAGCTGCCCAAATCGCAGATGGGAGATTTACTTACTCAAACTTGTTCTAAGGGCAGAAAAGAAAATGATTGGTTTACAGATTCAACCAATAAAATTAAAGTAGAGGCGGGATTAAGGTGTTTGGAAATATGGAGGGAAGGATCTTACAGACGACGACGCGTTATTGACTGTTCGTGGGAGAAAGATCGATTGTCATAAGGTCAGCGAATTTATTAAATGTTGTTTGTTGAAATTCTAAATTCACAGTTGAAAATCGCAGATAAACAGCCTCTAAAATGTGCAAAGATAATTGGGGAACATTTAAAATGCACAAAAATAATTTATCGTTTATATCGGATGCATTTGATGCCTGCTTCAGTCAACCACACCAAAGCAGCCAACGTAGAATTAGCATAACGTTATACACTATGCAATATGAATATGGAGTACTCCTGCCCTGAGAGCAGCGCATTATACACAAAAAATAAGACAGCGATACGAATATGGTGTACTCCTGCCCTGAGAGCAGCGCATTATACACAAAAAATACAACAGTAATATGAATATGGAATACTCCTGCCCTGAGAGCAGCGCAATATACACAAAAAATAAGACAGCGATATGAATATGGAGTGCTCCTGCCCTGAGAGCAGCGCATTATACACAAAAAATAAGACAGCGATACGAATATGGAGTACTCCTGCCCTGAGAGCAGCGCATTATACACTAAAAATAAGACAGCAATATGAATATGGAGTACTCCTGCCCTGAGAGCAGCGCATTATACACAAAAAATACAACAGTAATATGAATATGGAATACTCCTGCCCTGAGAGCAGCGCAATATACACAAAAAATAAGACAGCGATATGAATATGGAGTACTCCTGCCCTGAGAGCAGCGCATTATACACTAAAAACAAGACAGCGATATGAATATGGAATACTCCTGCCCTGACAGCAGCGCATTATACACTAAAGAGACGACAGCAATATGAATATGGAGTACTCCTGCCCTGAGAGCAGCGCATTATACACCAAAAATAAGAAAGCAATATGAATATGGAGTACTGCTGCCCTGAGAGCAGCGCATTATACACAAAAAATAAGACAGCAATATGAATATGGAGTACTCCTGCCCTGAGAGCCGCGCATTATACACAAAAAAATTGACAGCAATATGAATATGGAGTAACGTTACTCCTGCCCTGAGAGCAGCGCATTATACACAAAAAATAAGACAGCAATGTGAATATGGAGTACTCCTGCCCTGAGAGCAGCGCATTATACACCAAAAATAAGAAAGCAATATGAATATGGAGTACTCCTGCCCTGAGAGCAGCGCATTATACACTCAAAATAAGACTGCAATATGAATATGGAGTACTGCTGCCCTGAGAGCAGCTCATTATACACTCAAAATAAGACTGCAATATGAATATGGAGTACTCCTGCCCTGAGAGCAGAGCATTATACACTCAAAATAAGACTGCACTATGAATATGGAGTACTCCTGCCCTGAGAGCAGCTCATTATACACTAAAAATAAGATAGCCATATGAATATGGAGTACTCCTGCCCTGAGAGCAGCGCATTATACACTAAAAACAAGACAGCAATATGAATATGGAGTACTCCTGCCCTGAGAGCAGCGCATTATACACAAAAAATACAACAGTAATATGAATATGGAGTACTCCTGCCCTGAGAGCAGCTCAATATACACCAAAAATAAGACAGCAATATGAATATGGAGTACTCCTGCCCTGAGAGCAGCACATTACAGACTAAAAACAAGACAGCAATATGAATATGGAGTAACGTTACTCCTGCCCTGACAGCAGCGCATTATACACAAAAAATACAACAGCGATACGAATATGGTGTACTACTGCCCTGAGAGCAGCGCATTATACACTAAAAAGACGACAGCAATATGAATATGGAGTACTCCTGCACTGAGAGCAGCGCATTATACACCAAAAATAAGACAGCAATATGAATATGGAGTACTCCTGCCCTGAGAGCAGCGCATTATACACAAAAAATAAGACTGCAATATGAATATGGAGTAACGTTATTCCTGCCCTGAGAGCAGCGCAATATACACAAAAAATAAGACAGCAATATGAATATGGAGTACTCCTGCCCTGAGAGCAGCGCATTATACACTAAAAACAAGACAGTAATATGAATATGGAGTACTCCTGCCCTGAGAGCAGCGCATTATACACTAAAAACAAGACAGTAATATGAATATGGAGTACTCCTGCCCTGAGAGCAGCGCAATATACACAAAAAATAAGACAGCAATATGAATATGGAGTACTCCTGCCCTGAGAGCAGCGCATTATACACTAAAAACAAGACAGTAATATGATTATGGAGTACTCCTGCCCTGAGAGCAGCGCATTATACACAAAAAAATTGACAGCAATATGAATATGGAGTACTCCTGCCCTGAGAGCAGCGCATTATACACAAAAAAATGTACAGCAATATGAATATGGAGTACTCCTACACTGAGAGCAGCGCATAATACACAAAAAATAAGACAGCAATATGAATATGGAGTACTCCTGCCCTGAGAGCAGCGCATTATACACTAAAAACAAGACAGCAATATGAATATGGAGTAACGTTACTGCTGCCCTGACAGCAGCGCATTATACACAAAAAATACGACAGCAATATGAATATGGAGTACTCCTGCCCTGAGAGAAGCATACAGTACACAAAAAATAACACATTATGATACTGAGTTGCGGAGATTTGAGTTATGTGATCGCATAACTTATCGGTTTCACAGACAGCGCGTGGTAGCATTGGGAAACATTAACGTTAACATTATGCTAATTCTACGTTAGCTGCTTTGGTGTGGTTGACTGAAGCAGGCATCAAATGCATCCGATATAAACGATAAATTATTTTTGTGCATTTTAAATGTTCCCCAATTATCTTAGCACAATTTAGAGGCTGTTTATCTGTGAATTTCAACTGTGAATTTCGAATTTCAACAAACAACATTTAATAAATTCGCTGACCTTATGACAAGTGATCTTTCTCCCACGAACAGTCAATAACGCGTCATCGTCTGTAAGATCCTTCCCTCCATATTTCCAAACGCCTTAATCCCGCCTCTACTTTAATTTCATTGGTTGAATCTGTAAACCAATCATTTTCTTTTCTGCCCTTAAAACAAGTTTGAGTAAGTAAAACTCCCATCTGTGCCCAAATCGCCATTACGTGGCCTTGCAGTGAGTTTCTTTCCCACAGCGTAGGAGGGGAAGATGAGTCTGACGTGGGAGTCATTAGACGGGGACAGGAGACACCATGGACAGAGATGGGTCAAAGAAGCTGAGTCAGGTGTTTAGCAGATGGGAGAGATGATAGGATAGAGGAAGGGACAGTGCTTGGTGAGGCAGAAGATCAACACTAAACCACTGACCTTAACTAATCCTCACTGTAACCGCTTTAAATGTTAACTTCATTCGACTGCTGAATTGGGACACAAGCGTCATCTTCTCCATTGAGTTAAACAATCTGTCATCTTTTATCTGTTTCAGGTTTCACTTCCTGTTCCTAAAGATCTAGAACAATCACAATAAGTTGGATTTGACCTGATGCAGCTCAACTTGACTCAAAGCCTTTTAAGACTCAGACAATTGTCACGAAAACGATTGAATTTAAACAACATTTATTATTTATTAGATAAATGTAATTTCCTATTCACACAAGCAATTTAATCTTACCGCGCTGAAGCCAGATTTCTTTTTCAGTGCATCATCCTGAACACTGACAAGAAAGGCGTCCTGTACTTTTTACACATTCTGTTATGTTATTCCAAAATGGAAAGCCTTATTCTAAAATTGATTGAATAGATCTTTTCCTCGTCAATTTACACGCAATACCCCATGATGACAAAGCAAAAACTGGTTTTGATAATTGAACTAAAGACAAACAGAAATATCGAATATACCCAAAAATTCAGATCCTCTGCAAATGACGTTGAGTGTAGATACGTCCTATTTCTGTCAACCTCAGGATTTTTTCACAACTTCAATGGAGTCCACCTGTGGTGAATTCAACTGATTGTACACGATTTGGAGACACACATTCTGTCTATATAGGGTTTCTGAGTGGACAGTGCACGTCAGTGTTTTGCAACAGGATTGAGGCCCCGTTTCCCACCAAAACATTTCTGCAGCAATGAAAGGCCCCAGGAACATAGGGGTTTGTCGTTTTGTGGTTCAATGTAATTCAGGACAAAACGAAGACAACAACGCCTTTTCAATGGACTGTGAAACTATTTGATGAGTGGACACCATTTGGCATGACAGGGTCCCCAGCTGTCAGAGCAATGTGAGCAATGTCCATTGGTCGGTTTGCATGGGGGACTGTCTAGAGAAGAAGGGCTCCAAATACTGGCCAGAGTTGAGTAAATGTAATAGTATCAAGCCAAATGAGACAGTGGGCTGTGTTCAGTACCATTCCATGAATGCCATTCCCGGCATTACTAAGAGCTCTCAAAATGAGATTCCCCCGAGCAACTGTGGGTCTGTTGGGCCCGGAGAAGATTTGTTTTTCCGCATAGCGAACATAAAAGTGATACCAGCCCTGTCAGCCGTTCAGCCCACCAGCCCATACAAATCACCCTGTCCTGGATAGGGAGTAAGGACTGAAGATCGGTAAGGAGATCCAGGACGTATGCACGACGGTGGCATGCCAAGTCCCACACAGACACACCCTCATAGCCTAGGAGGGGATAAAGTGCCGCGGCTGGAGGAGCTAAAGTCCACGGGAAGGAACGTGAAACTGGACAGAAGCCATGGTGGCACTACGTTGCCAGGTTGTGGTGCAGGGGGGCGGGGCGACATAAATAATTACCTAAATGGCAGTGTAGAGTGGGAGGATGCCGGGAAGCCGACGCCCTGGGGGAGGAGTTCGGCAGGTGACAGGACCGCCCACCATGATCCTTGACCAATAGAATGCCAGGACTACGCATGAGGGTTACTGAATAACGCCGTAGTGCTGAACTGGCGATTACAAAATGTCAATAGTGAAGCGACACGATCCAGCATATAGCTATTGATCGGTCTAACCTGATCTCTCTGCTCTCCCCCCCTCACCCCCCTCTCCCCCAACCCTCTCTCCCCCTCACTTTCTCTACTACATCCAGCTACACATTGAATGAAACCACTGAGGCATGATCACATTACCGCCCTTGGTGTCCTCCACAGATGTAAGATCATATGAGGGAGAAATCAGATTGACACAGAGAAAGAGAGGGAGAGAATTGAGAGAGACAAATAGAGAAGAGAGAGATGGGAGAGAGAGATGAGCGAGACATAATGAGAGGAGAGAGGCAGAGGGAGAGTAGAACTCAATGATGACTTCGGAACAACAGTTTACAGCTCTGCAAACCGTCTGTTTGTTCCAGCACCTAGTATTATCCTGATATGACCTTAAAAAACGATGCCAGTAGTGTAAAATGTAAAGCGAGACGTCCTGGGGTGCCAAACACTGGGACGACTTGTGTCCAGTATTGGGGAAAGGTAACCCACATGCATGGCACGTTGGGGCGGGTACATGGTACCCTAAACACTATACAGTAAACTGGGGAACATGGTACCCTACACACTATACAGTAGACTGGGGAACATGGTACCCTACACACTATACACAGTAAACTGGGGAACATGGTACACTATACAGTAAACTGGGGAACATGGTACCCTACACACTATACAGTAAACTGGGGAACATGGTACCCTACACACTATACAGTAAACTGGGGAACATGGTACCCTACACACTATACAGTAGACTGGGGAACATGGTACCCTACACACTATACAGTAGACTGGGGAACATGGTACCCTACACACTATACAGTAGACTGGGGAACATGGTACCCTACACACCATACAGTAAACTGGGGAACATAGTACCCTACACACTATACAGTAAACTGGGGAACATGGTACCCTACACACTATACAGTAGACTTGGGAACATGGTACCCTACACACTATACAGTAAACTGGAGAACATGGTACCCTACACACTATACAGTAAACTGGGGAATATGGTACCCTACACACTATACAGTAGACTGGGGAACATGGTACCCTACACACTATACAGTAAACTGGGGAACATGGTACCCTACACACTATACAGTAGACTTGGGAACATGGTACCCTACACAATATACAGTAGACTGGGGAACATGGTACCCTACACGCTATACAGTAAACTGGGGAACATGGTACCCTACACACTATACAGTAGACTGGGGAACATGGTACCCTGCACACTATACAGTAGACTGGGGAACAGATTGGGATACGCTAATGAGTAATCTTGTTCAGTGCCGTACACCTGTACAAGCAGGTGACACGTGTAGACGCCTGGTCACTCTCAGCCAATCAGCTGCCTCAGCAGGTCGGACTGACCGGACACTGGTTCCCTGTGTGAAGTCAGGTTTGCCTCTCCCCTCACCGGCCTCTCTTCTCTCCCCTCACCCCCCTCTCTTCTCTCCCCTCAACCCCTCTCCTCCTCAACCCCCTCTCCCCTCACCTGTCCCGGTTAGCCTCTCTCTAAGCTAATCACATTAGCAACTGGGTGGCACCGCTCTGCTTGTAATGACACAGCTAACACCGTCCTAGAGGAGCGGCCCTGTGATGTCACGCCAGACATAGCGTGCTGAGGTGATAAAGGTCGTCAGGCAGACATTCTCAGTCATGCAATGACTTAACACTTAGGGATTAACCCCAGTTAACACCTGTGTATGTGGGAGTGTGTGTGTGTGTGAGACACATTGATGTGAGATGTTATATAAACCAAGATCTAATCAACACGACAGACAGCTTCCGCCCTGTTGCCCCTCTAGTGGGCCACTCTGAACGAGGTCTTGGGGATCTGATGACAACTAACACATACATTAATACATTATTATTTTTTCAAGCAGACAAATTTGCTCCAACAAGTCCAGAATAAAAGTTCTCCCAGACCATTTGGTCCTGAATGAGGATGGGACAGCCTTATGGGAAAGGCTCGTGAGAGATAGCGTTTAACAATATTTTTATAAAAAGCACATATATTTTTGTGGTATAATGTGACTGTGACATCTTATTACTCCAACAACGCAGAAATCATACCAAAATACCCCAAACCCCGGAGACGCCTCATTGCAATTATAGGCTGGTTTTATAGGCTGGTTACCAAAGCAACAAGAGCAGGAAAAAGCACTGTGATGTCATGCCTGTTGTATCCAGTCTCGTATCCCACGGATATCTGTCAGTCAACAATTAGGATTCAATGCAGCCGGTTCATAAATCCCAAAAGAACACGACAGGTAACATATGTACCATTTAAACATATTACCATAAAGAAAGACAGCATTTACCATACATTTGTGTGGGCATGTTAAAGAACCATATAATTACATCACATGTCAGGACGGATGAGGTTAAGTTTTTGCAGACCACAATTCCTCTACATACCCTGTAGTTTCAACAGCCAATCGCTACACAGCCTGCTGTTACATCGGCCAATCGCAACACACACTGCTGTTACATCAGCCAATTAATTGACATTAATGCAATTAATCTGAGACACGTCAGAGACACGTACTTGTAATGGGTCTGAACTCACACAGTAACTTCAGCTGATATTGAGGAAGTCTGGGTTAACAGTGAATGTGTGTGTGTATGTGTGTTCATTACTTATCTGACATGGCCCAAACTCTCAGTTTCCCGTTTTAGACAGAAAAATAGAAAGACAGCTGATGATAAGTGTGTATAACCCCCCTCCCCAGAACTGCAATGCTACCTGACCCTCCCCCCCCACTCAGAGAAGAGGGGCAACCTGAGTCCTGGAACCTAGTGAGTGACAAGAACCAAAAATATATCATAAAGTTCACTCCCCTATATAGACGGCAGAGGCCTGCGGGATCTATTTCCAAACACTTGGTTATTAACGATGACACTTGAACATTTGTACACCTCTTGACGCCCAACAGAGAGGTCCCGAGGGGTCCCTGGGGAGAGAGGCCGCTGTTCTGTGGAGAGGAAACTATTAGCAGCTCAGAAACAGCATGTAGGTCGGTCAGAGTATCTCTGGTGCTGGCTCAAGCTGGAATACAAGCACTCAGAGAGAGAGAGAGAAGTAAAGGTTCACCTTGAGGAGTGTGAGAGTTACAGATATGCTACACTGACAGACGTTAACTTTCAGGTCCACTTTCAGGTCCACTTTCAGGTCCACGCTCAGATCTACTCCCTGGTCAACTCTCAGATCTACTCCCTGGTCAACTCTCAGGTCAACTCTCAGGGCAACGACCAAAAAACAGAAACAACGCTGGCATGGAAATTTGAGAAAATCCTGTGAATGCTGGTGGGATGGGTTACTAGGCGTGGCCCTGGGGGGTGATGGGTTGATGGGCGTGGCCCTGGGGGGTGATGGTTTAATGGGCGTGGCCCTGGGCGGCCGGACTGCACATGCCCAGTTTGGTGGTATCCTCAGGTCCTTGGCATTGCCAGATAAAAGCCCAGATGAAAAAAAAGCTCAGATGTGCGGTTTTTAGGGGCCTTTGAATAGAGCAGAATGAATAAACCCTGATTTAGAGCAGCTCCAATCTGTTAGGAACCTTACTTACTTACAAACAGGACAAAGATGATTCAGGAGGTCCATAGAAAAGTGACTTTGTTAGGGCTGAATGGAGAGAATCTCTCCATATTCTCTGACCTTCTTGAGTTGATTCGGCTGAGACGAAATGTCTGTTGGTGGGTGTAGAAACCCTAGGAACCCACAGACAGTGACTGACCACCCATGTCCTTCTAGAATGACCTACCCCGTGTGAAGCCAGATCTCTACAGGAGCAGTTTAAAGGTTAGTGTTGTCAGTAGCTGGGAAATCGTGCCAGAGGGTAAACAGAGCTTAGTGGTCTGGCCGTTCTACAAACACACACAGGTTACTGAAGTCCCGGTCCACACTGGCTATGGGTTTTCATTTCTACAGCAGAACGGAATTGTTGAAAAAAAGGTGAAAAGGCGAGAAACATTGAGAAAAATAACGATGGGAAAGATAAAGAAAGAAACAGGTTGGTACTGTTGGTTGTGACTGTAGTGGACACAATCAAAAGGGTTTCTTACCATCCTGTGATTATCTTTTTTCCTCATTCATAATGAAATGAAAGACTGGAAAAATTGAGAGATGGAAACTGGGAGAGATGAAGAGACGGAGAGATGAAGAGATGGAGACGAGCAGGTGGCAAATGGGCAGGTAAACACTCATTTGATTTCAAAACATAATCACTGTGGATACCAACACCAGGGCAAATGCTGACGTCCCCATGTGGAGTCCTTTGGGCACTGGGTTTTGTGTTTGAGTCTGTCTTATTAGTCTGGCAGACATGCAGACAGACAGACAGACATGCAGACAAACATGCAGACAGACAGACAGACATGCATACAGACAGACATGCATACAGACAGACATGCAGACAGACATGCAGACAGACAGACAGACAGACATGCATACAGACAAACATGCAGACAGACATATATGAAGACAGACAGAAAGACAGACATACATGCAGACAGACAGGCAGACAGAGATACAGACATGCAGACAAACATACAGTCATACAGACATGCAGACAGAGATACAGACAGACAGACAGACAGACATGCAAACAGAGATACAGACAGACAGGCAGACAGACATACATACAGAGTCATGCATGTAGTGAACCAATTGTCCATTATGGAAGTACAGACAGGCAAGTCTCTCTCTTAAAACTGGTAAAACTTCTCTGTTGTCATAGTGATTACTTTGACGTGATGTGATGACAGTTTGTGGAGTATTCTCGACGTCTTAAATGCTCAGTGTCTCGTGTGCTGTTACAACAGAGCCTGGCAGTTGTTGCAGAGTGAATTGGATTGGCTGTTGATGGTCACGTGATCCAACAGGTACTTTCCAACGTTGAGCTTGATAGCAATACTCCCCTTGTCTCCCAGCAAGAAAGTGTCTTTTTTCATTTTTATTATTAGTAATTATTCCGATTCTTTTCAGGGGGAGTAGTGGCGTTGGAGAAATGGTGGCTAATTACAGTATCATCATACCCGCAGACCCTACTGACTCTAGTGAACCTAACAGCTAGCAGGGTTACAGTACACTGGGCCTACTGACTCTAGTGAACGTAACAGCTAGCAGGGTTACAGTACTCTGGGTCTACTGACTCTAGTGAACCTAACAGCTAGCAGGGTTACAGTACTCTGGGTCTACTGACTCTAGTGAACCTAACAGCTAGCAGGGTTACAGTACTCTGGGTCTACTGACTCTAGTGAACCTAACAGCTAGCAGGGTTACAGTACTCTGGGTCTACTGACTCTAGTGAACCTAACAGCTAGCAGGGTTACAGTACTCTGGGTCTACTGACTCTAGTGAACCTAACAGCTAGCAGGGTTACAGTACTCTGGGTCTACTGACTCTAGTGAACCTAACAGCTAGCAGGGTTACAGTACTCTGGGTCTACTGACTCTAGTGAACCTAACAGCTAGCAGGGTTACAGTACTCTGGGTCTACTGACTCTAGTGAACCTAACAGCTAGCAGGGTTACAGTACACTGGGTCTACTGACTCTAGTGAACCTAACAGCTAGCAGGGTTACAGTACTCTGGGCCTACTGACTCTAGTGAACCTTACAGCTAGCAGGGTTACAGTACTCTGGGCCTACTGACTCTAGTGAACCTAACAGCTAGCAGGGTTACAGTACACTGGGCCTACTGACTCTAGTGAACCTTACAGCTAGCAGGGTTACAGTACTCTGGGCCTACTGACTCTAGTGAACCTAACAGCTAGCAGGGTTACAGTACACTGGGTCTACTGACTCTAGTGAACCTAACAGCTAGCAGGGTTACAGTACTCTGGGTCTACCAGCTGAATGCTATCAGAGCTTCTCTGCAGATTCTTTCCTCTGCCCTTCCTGGCTTGGCTGATCCCGGGAGGGTATTTCAGGAGGAGTCAGTGACACAAATAGTGATCACTGAATGTAAACCAGGAGGGGGGGGGGACTTCATATGAAAGACAAACATGTCTATCATACAAAGCACAGCACACAGACACGGATACAGTACCGAGTCAATCCAGCAGCTAGACCTGGTTCTTCCACGGTCAGTTATATATTTGATTATACCTTTTCATACGACAACACTGAAGGAATGACACTTTTCTACAGCGTAAAGTAGTGAGTGTACAGCTTGTATAACAGTGCAGGATCGCTGTCCCCTCAAAATAACTCAACTGAGATACTGTATATAAGATCTGGTCCCGGTCCATCCGTGTAGAATTCGCCAGGAGCCTGCTGGATATTTTTTATGTTTTTATCCCTGTTCCTTCCCAGGTTTCCTCTGTCTCTTTGCTTCTGTCTATTTCTTTCTCCCCATCTCTCTCTCCATCTCCCTCTCTAACGGCCCCCCCCCCTCCATTTCTCCTAGACATTCCTTATATGGCCGACATACTTCCAGGGCTGGTCCAGTGTCACGACTTCCCCCTGAACACATTATTCCTATTATCAAGGCTCTATCGATTAGCCAACTTTACATAATCCTGTCTCTGACCCATGTCCGCTGACGGGGCTCTGAAGAGAAATGCAACGGCGCCGAGACAGAATGTGAATTCACAAGTTTAAGTTAATCGTGTTGTTTTTTCCACGGTGAAGAATGTTGTGATGTATGTATATGTATGCATGCCAACGTGTGCATTAGATTCAGGCGACAATGATTCTCTGTCACGCTCACACGAGGCTTACGGCGTCTTCACGAGACGGCAATCAGGATAACTGAATATGCCAGCAGACCGTTACAAACGGTTCATTTACGTTCATACATGTACGTACTATTTACAGGCCCATGGTCTGGAGTTAGTAATGTCAGTGGGGCGGTGACTCTGTTGCAACAGCACTTGTGTACCTGTCGTCAGAGACGTCGGGGCGCAGAGAGGGCAGATTCCACTATCAGACTCTCCCGTTGACATGACCCGACATGTCCGATGAAACAACTCGCCTGTGATCCTCCACTGCAGCGACATTCGGTTTGTCGTTTCGGAGCAAGGTCAGCGGGAGCAGGCCCAAACAACAGCCCCTCCCCACAGCCCCGTTTTTATGATGAGAAAATTGCTGTCGCCAATGGATCATGGAGAGAAGATGAGAGATTTTTTTATTTCAGTCTGCACTGTCACACAAGCTCACTGCCTCGAACAAGTATGTATGAGATTATCAGATCCATGTTAATTAATCCATTTGTTGTGACACTCCGAAATAACCACTGGACCCACTTGCCCTGTTGAACAAGTTCTGGGCAGACCGCTGCTAGCAGGTGAGGGCTGTGTGTGTCAGCTCGGGTCAGTGGGTCCAGCTGGCATAAGTGGGGCGCGGCATCAGTGGTCAAGCAGCCAATGGATGGGCAGAAATTTGCATAACCCATTGTCTGGCTCGCTGGATTGGTTGGTGCCAGCTACTAATAAACGCAAGACTCCAAACCAGGACAAAATATATAGAGCCTTAGTTATCACTTCATCCTTTTCGCCCCCCCCCCCGCCCCGCCCACAATAGGCAGATAGCTCAAACAGGATGAGTGAATGACCCTAGTTTCAAGTAATGTCAGTACCTTTCAAAGACATGTTTCACAAACACATTATTTTATTGAATGAGTTATGCAATTACATGAACTACATAGAAGAGTACACATTCACAAGTACGAGGAAGCATTGACAACGCCTTAGCCAACTCCTACAGAAACAGGCCAACTTCTATTCTATTTACGAGAGCCGAATACCCGGTCGTAAAAAGGAAGTGACTCCCTGCGGGTTGAGATGGAGACAGTGAAGGAATCAATACATTCTGCTTTATAGCTAATACAGCTACAAATGAAAGCCTGTCAAAGGTGACATATGATTCACCTTTAAAAATACATGCCGGTCGCTTTATATAGAGCACACTGTAGGCTGTGCTTGTGCTGTCGAGCTGGCACTGTATGTATGTATAAAGTAATATGTAGGCTGTGCTTGTGCTGTCGAGCTGGCACTGTATGTATGTATAAAGTAATATGTAGGCTGTGCTTGTGCTGTCGAGCTGGCACTGTATGTATGTATAAAGTAATATGTAGGCTGTGCTTGTGCTGTCGAGCTGGCACTGTATGTATGTATAAAGTAATATGTAGGCTGTGCTTGTGCTGTCGAGCTGGCACTGTATGTATGTACAGGATGGGATCTCACGCCTCATGCAGAGGAACAGCTTGTTCCAGATGGTGGCACCAACCTCTCCTGGATGGCAGCTCAACAAGAATGTTTAAAACCTCCAGAAAATCTAGCCAGATCTTAATTCATTAACAAGGGATGTACTCGC
Organism: Dallia pectoralis; assembly: GCA_029465975.1. NCBI lineage: Eukaryota > Metazoa > Chordata > Actinopteri > Esociformes > Umbridae > Dallia > Dallia pectoralis. The sequence goes on from CM055734.1 coordinate 5,247,005, forward strand.
AAACACTCTATACTGTAGCTTAGTACAGTTTCCATCGAGTGAATCTAAATGAACACAACTGGCAATTGTTTAAACACACGTTACCCACGATGCACAGGGAGACAGAAGCTTTTACTATTTTACTATTATTGGCCTTCAGTCAGGAAGTAAAGTTACTGTTTGTTAGAGATGTTCTTGCAAACCACCCAAAAAAACTCATGATCCTAAATAATGTACACAGCTGAATACTCCTTGGAACAGCTTCACCTCTAGTTTCTGATGAACTATAGAATCCCACCAACCTTTTTTCAGAAACCAGACAGGTTTCACTGTGAGTCATAAACAGCACAGTTCTGCTAACCTGCATCAATCATCTCTCTTCTCATTAACTCGGTGGTGTTCTGGCTTCTTGTTCACTTCAGCCCGATGGATTTGCGAAACTCCACCTCGATCTTTTAAATACATCCTTTTACTCTCCACGTTCTTCTATCGCCTCTCTTTTTTAATAAATCTATCTTTCCCTTCACTCTTTTAATAGACCATTTCTCCCACTTTTTTTCGATATGTCTCTCTCCCTTTCTCTTTTCAATATCTAACACCCCCCCCCCTCTACATACAATACGTCTCGCTTCATTCTGTTTCTCGTTTCAATACATTCCTCTCTCACTCCAAATTCCACTGCATTCCAGAGTGGTGACATCAGCAGCTGTTTGTTTACAGGGATTCCACATCATGAACACCTTCTCACATTGCCTCACCAAGCGGAAATATAGTAGAGCAAGCCAAATACATGCATGCGCAAAAAGACACAGACACACACACACTGAAGATCAATGTCATATATAATTGTTGTCACCTTGGAGAGATAACTTATTGCTTCTACATGTTCAGAGTTAAAAAAAAAACAAGACGGATGTAATGCTGCGAGAACTGTAAAGAGAAATGGGTTCTCCAAGCACCTTCACAGAGTGACGGATGTGGACAGACAGTGAGTGACAGTGAGGTGGATCTAAAGAGAAATGGGTTCTCCAAGCACCTTCACAGAGTGACGGATGTGGACAGACAGTGAGTGACAGTGAGGTGGATCTATGAGGCCATCTAACAACGAGAGATCTGCTGTGACAGATGTACTGCGTCTGAGACAAATGAGCCTGATCGCTGATCTCCTTAAGCAAGCTGACTAAACCCTCTACAACATATCTCACCAGTGCAGCAGTATTGACTTTCCCATTCAGCTTGTCTAGGGAGTTGCTCACTGAGGAAAGCTATTCTGTGTTTGTTTTCTGTATATGTAAAAACATGTTTTTGGAACACTAGCTGCAACACAACAAGGTAGACTGGCATTCAATTGCGGAGACTTTGTTACAGAGAGAATACACAATACAGTACATTTCTTATGGACAACTTAGGTTTTCCAAAAACCTTGTTTTACTTGTGATCTAATGTATATGTAATGTAATAAAAGAACAACATAGAAAAGTGTGATGTCTTGAAATCACATGTTAAAATGTGATCAAGTGTGTGATATCAATTAAACCCATTTTCCTAAATGGTTTGAATGTATTTCTGATGTTATTATTCTCCCTGTTTTCTTTTTCACGTACAAACACACAATTCCATATTTCCTCTTCAGATATTGGACTTCTGGCCTATCTTGAACAGCTCTAAGAAAAAGAATATGTTATTGGTCAAAATATACTAATGACAAAAACCAACAAACTTTTTTTTTTGTATACGTTTTAGGCCGTTGCTGTTCTGTGTGATTACATACACGAATAAAATAATAAAAAATAGGGCCTCTAACTGCACATTTATTCTAGCACAAACCAAACCAGCACAGTGTAGATTTGAGCCTTGACTAGCCGCTGGACTACATGACTGGGAGGTGATAGCCGACATTGTCAGCAGCAGTTACCTGTTACTATCCCAGTAGCTCGAGCCACTCCGGTAGTCAGGTGAGTTAGCGCGCGCCCGTACACGCGTTGATCCACGAGACATACAGGTTGCACGAGCAGTGCGGAAATGCGTATGAGCTATGTATAAATGCGCCAATAGAAAAACCTGTCGTTATTGTAAACTTTATGAATTTCAACCAGGCAACGGACCCAATTTTATATTTTAGAAAAATTAGGCAGTTAGGTAGGTGGTTAAAAAGAATCAATAGTTATTTATATCTAAATGATTGAGAAAAAACACGCTGCGATAATGTGACGTAACTTCCGTTTATGTCCGGGCTCCTTCGGCTCGCCTTAATGTATTCAGTGTTGAGTGGTGACACTTAGGTAGCACCTTCCCTGCTGGGCGCTGGAGCACTCAGACTGGAATAATAACACCATCATTTCCTCTGACATCATCGGTGTAGAATTGTTCACAGCAAACCGTCAAATGTGTCTTACTTGATGAATTGCTGTGGACTCACACGGTGAATCATTTCACACTTCTCTCACTGCATAGGTTTTATTTCGGGCATGTATGTGTGATAAGGTAAATCAAATGTACCCTGTCGTGTTACTGGGCTGCTGTTGTAGCAATGAAAATATAATTGTGAGTTTCTGTCAGTTGATGCCACCTAACAGGCAGGCTGCAGTACCGACCAGCACGGACTGTATATTGGTACAAACCAGTGCAGTATGATAGGAATAGGACTAATAAAGCCTATTGTTATTGTTTTACTAGTCCCTTCGGCTCTCCAGCCCTGGAACACACATGTTCAGTCTGTTAACCCATACACAGTGTGAAGCGGCCAGCGCAAAAACCGGCAGCCTCATCAGTGGGTGGTCTGTGTCCTTCATTTAACAAGTGGGAGTCATTTGAACTTTGTCTGTGCTGCTAATGTGCTGCTGGAGTCAACAGAGGCTCTGAGCAGGGTGGTTGGGTTAGGGGGCGTGGCGAGGGGACCGGGTGTAAGGGTCTGGGCTTATGTGGGGTAGGGGGTCAGGGCTTATGTGGGGTAGGGGTCTGGGCTTATGTGGGGTAGGGGGTCTGTGCTTATGTGGGGTAGGGGGTCAGGGCTTATGTGGGGTAGGGGTCTGGGCTTATGTGGGGTAGGGGTCAGAGTTTATGTGGGGAAGTGGGTCTGGGTTTATGTGGGGTAGGGGTCAGAGTTTATGTGGGGTAGGGGTCAGAGTTTATGTGGGGTAAGCAAAAGCAGAAAAACAGATTTTTGGCAACTTCTCTAATTTTCCGGATGGGTTGTAAATAATTGACAGCAGACACATCAATACTCAATGGAATATGAAAAGCTTAGACTTTAGGACAAAGTGAATGTTCCTTCTGAAGTATTATTATGGCATGTTTGTTGATGGTAATTTTCTTACAGTTCTTTAAAACAGCCCTGTTTTGAAGATTTTATTAGAAATCGACAGTGTTTAAGTAATATATTAAGCTCCTGCACTGCTAATGACGTGGCCCATTACAGTTCCGTATTGACAATTCCATTTTGAGAATTTTTTTAATCACTCCAACTATATTGATCCCTATATATACACAACAGATAACGCCTAAACACATCTTTGTACCTAGCCGGTTATGTGGATATTTTAGCACACAAAAGCAATGCTTCTCCATCTGGGAGAAAAAAAGTAATATTGTGCAATAGCATGTCTACAGGTGAAGAATCACACAAGACAAAGTGGACAAAGAGCACCACGTCATTAAGCCAAGCCAGACTGGACGAAAGGGTTGATAGTTGTTCATATTTGAACAGTATCAACATAGAGACATAACTAACAGTAGCTACTCTCTGAAACATGACAGTGTTCAGACATAACTAATAGTAGAAACATGACAGTGTGTTAGACATAACTAACAGTAACTACTCACTGAAACCTGAAAATGTTTTAGACATAACTAAAATTACCGGTAGCAACTCACTGAAACCTGAAAGTGTTTTAGACTCAACTATTAGTAGCTACTCACTGTAACCTGTTTGGTCATTTAGACATAACTGTATATGTATTTAAACAGCCAATGTATGTGAGAAATAACCACAAAAACGATTCATGTAAAGATGGACATTAAAACTTTTAATTAATAATGTTTTCACAACAATAAAATTTAACAAATGATCACTAGAAAAAAGTTAACTTGCATCAACTATACAAGTCATTCAGATTGGTAAAACTGCCTGCCTGGGTTAAAAGCCACTACACCTTAAATGCAGAGACACCAGGAGCATTTCACCAATGAAAAACCCCCCATTATACATATTTACAAATCCACATTTAATCAATAGCATATTTCACATTCGTACAGCGTACGTGACTGCTGTAGAAAATACCTACACTTATCAACTTGCACAGTTCAAGGTTATTTTGTTTCTAAATGTAGACATATGTGGCATAGTTCCCTATACAGTCAGTTAAAATTCTTACTAGAAATGAGCAACAACAAAAGAAAACAATTCAAATCACTCACATCATAGCTAAATGCTGGATTCTGCCACGCTACTCTCACGAGGCATAGCACAACAGGCTAACTGACATATTGACTACAATCTGTAGACTTTCATAGGACAGCTGGAACTGGATTGAAAGATAGATACATCCAACCACGTCGAAGGAACAAAGGTTTGGAGTTCTGCTACATCGTTCAGACATTATAACACGTGGCATGAGAAAAAACCCTACACCGCAGAATAAAACAGGGTTTCCAATAGGGTTCTTTGACTTTCCCAGAGAACCACCTCTGTTTTCAGACAGGACCCTTTTTGGTTTTAGACAGGACCCTTTTTTCCAGACAGAGCAGAAAGGGTTCTGCCTTGAACCAAACAGGTTCTACTTGGTAACAGAGGGGTGGCTACCTAAAACCAAAAGGAGCTATTTAAAGGGTTCCCCCACAAGGACACGCAAAGAACCCTTTTGGAAAGTGTTTTTGTGTAGAGCCAATTCTCCATCTCTCTACTCTTCTCTTCGGCTGAAGACAAGAATCCCTCATATTAACAGAAACGCAGATATGGCCCTTGAGTGACAGAAAGTGGCTTGAGTGCCTTATTTTTACTCAGACAAAAATCCACTGGCTTAATTTCCTCATAGCCACAAACGTAGAAAGGAATGCACTTTGGTAAACTACCAAATGCCCTGGGTTATTGAAATCACAAAATAACTATTACAACAGTCTGAGGTAAATATTGAAATGTGTTCTTGCTCTTCCGGTTAATTGAAATGAAACAACCACGGCTGTAACCACGGCCACAACCACAGCTATAACCCCACGACTGGTTCCGATGTTAAGACAAAGACAGGAGCTCTCAACCCGTCAAACCTTTTAGAGATATCAGCTAAGATGATTGCATTATAATCAGTGTTTACCTGTTGGCCAAGGGTGTTTACATGCGGGAGTAAGTCATCCCACAGTACTGACGATCAGTACCTAAACTGATTGCCTGTGGCCAAAACCGTGCCCTATTACCTTCGTAGGGTAGAGGGCGCCATTTTGGGCACGACCCCTGTGATACATGTGATCGTGTGGCCGCTAGGCTTTCTCCCCGCCACCATTCTCCAGTGTAAGGCCGGAGGGTCTTTGGGCATTACTAGAAGAAAAACGTGTTATAAAAATCTGTGTAAACATTTCAGACAGACGTTTTGTCTGTGAAATGGTAGTCGCAGAGGGATGACATCGCTCGCTGTTTAAATATGAATGACGTACAAAGGCACATTGTATTCGATCTAAGGGCACACGTCCTCCAGACTATCAATTCACAAAACATTTAAAATAAAGTCCAAAAATCAGTGTGACCTAACACCCCTCCCCCAGCCCCCAACGTCGTCCGGCTTCGCCCCACGTCTGTCCAATCAGCTCGGGGGAAGTGGGGTTCCAAAGGGGCGTGGCTACTGAGCAGTGTGCAGCCGGGCCTAGCAGGCACTGAATCAGCAGCAGCAGCAGGGACACTGGCTGAAAACCTGACCCCTAGTCAGTCCTTTGACCCTTGACCTCTGCCCCGATATCGTCCAATCGAGCCACACCTGTTCGTCTGCAGAGTAGCAGTAATAGCTATAGTAGTAAGCACTCCAGAGACGGGGTTCCTCCTCTGTGAGACTCGGTGCATTCCTGTGGTGGCAGTCCAACAGTCTCCAATACGATAGTGTTCTTGTGCATTAGTACATAATACATAGTAAGTCATTCCGTGGTTACCCAGCAACGAGCCGACAGCACAACATTCTGTTCTATTCAGCCCTCCATTTAGTTACAGTTGGATTTTATAAGAACTATTTTCGTTGAAAATATTTTTCTATATGAAATAAATAAGTAACAACTTTTAGTAATAACTTTTACAAAACGCCTCTGTGTGATTTACTGTTTTCATCAACGACAAAAAAAGTGTGTCAAACGCTTTGTAAAAATCACGTGGTCGAAACATTTTGGGGAAATGTCACATCTGAGACTTTGTTCCAACGGTCGAATTTCACGTGAGCTCGACATTCGAAACACTTTTTTGAACTGTGCGAGGGAACAACATTTTTAGGAATTTACACTCTGACCAGAGACAGAGCGTTTGTGGGCCACTATAGAAGACAGTTCTGAGGCCCTGACACCACATGAGAGTGTCTTAGGGAGATGGAATATGCCCAAAACACATTTCCAATTCACACCAACACGTTTATACATGTGTGGAATCGGACAAATATAAGCACCCTTTAATTTAACCTTTCGAAAAGGTTTGAGAAAATTTCAGAAAAACCCTAATCTACACTTGCAACATTGTTTAAACTAAACAATTTAAAAAGCTACACATCTGAACCGTTAGAATAAACGGACGGATGCTTTATAACAACGTCTCATTACGCTTCCTAACGTCTTGTGATGCTCTAATTCACTGAAACCTGGCTAATTACAGAGACAAGCCGGGTCTGAAGAACGTCCTCTTAAATTCAAGTATATTCAGTCATGCCTACTTAGTGAGCACATGACCTAAGTCAAGCTCCTTATTCTCTCTGACGGATCATCCTATCCAAATCCAAATCCACTTCACCTCTACTTTGCATCAGTGCATTCAGCTACTCGTCATCCAAAAAACCCCAGAACAAATAATTTTTCTTCCAAAAAGCCTCTTGCCTTTCCATTTTCAAGCAAAACATACATTTCAGAAAATGTTTAAAGCACCATAGTGTTCCTGTGAGGATGGTATTTACCGCAGCTGTACCGAGGAATATCACGTTATTACTTCTCCCTCAACGTCTGTCACACACACTCTTTTCCCTTCCAACAGAAAACTGTGTTTTTTCTTCTTCTCCCCTTGGTTATTGGTGCGCCTAAAACCTGGCACACCTGCCCTCTGACCGTATTCCTCCTTTCTGTTCTTTTGTTTAAGGAATGTCAAGAGAATTATAGGAAAAGTACCATAGTCTGTCATGTAAACAATGTTTCCTGCAACCACCGCGGACCTGAACGATTTACAGTCTTAAAACTTCAACTCGTCTCCTCGTTTCACCCCTCTGAACCAAACGTCAGAGCTGAACCCCTTCAAAACTAGCGTCTCAAATTCTTAAAACTCTCACAGCCACTTTCATCGATCTGATAAAAAAGCTCCAGAATATCTGATCACCAACATGTCTGCCTTGTGTCCAGCCACCAGGTTTAGTATTCCACACTGGCGAGCAGACATTCTCAACCTCTGCCTGCGACTGGTACTGTGTAAGGCCAGGTTTTTTAAGCACAGATTGTCCTGAGTTAAAAACCTAAAAGCATTGTTCCCTTCGTAATAGCCGTTTGCATGTTTTTGTCTTGTTTATATTTAGATAAAAGGTGCTACAAAGCTGATAAAAAATGATGTAGTGAATAATAATGAATGCATAAAAGATGCTATGTCTAACACCTAAACCCTTCTTCACACTGTGAGGAGAATTGCTTGGCTTTCCAACCCCGCTTTTGATCATCTCAGAGATATCATCTCTCCATAATCATCCCTCCATATTGAAAACAAACTAAAAAATAAATAGCCTAAATGAGACAGCGAGCTTGCTGTCTTCAGAGTTCGTTCAACTGACTAGTTTTGGCAAGACTGTCCTCTGTTGGATATTCCCGTTAGCGTCCGTCATTTGTGCCATGTTAGTCCTTATCTTGGAGGCGGAGCCTGAGGTGGGAGCTAATTTTGAGATTGACGTAATAGCACCGGAGCCCCCGTCTGTGACTCGCTTCACCAGAGTTTTGTCACCCGTAGGCGGTTTGGGCAAGCGCCTCCTCAGCCAGGGGTGTCTAAGGGCCTGGCTGGGGGTCATGCGCAGGGCTGGGTCCCACTCCAGACACTGCTTGAGGAAGTCCAAGAACGGGGGGTCGTCGCAGCCCTTCAGGGCTGTCGCCCACTCCTTGCTCCCCGGGGGTCCCCTCAGCTTCCCCCGGCGGGAGCGACCCCCGTTCAGCACCGTTGAGCCGTCCGGCAGGGTTGTCACCGTACAGTACCGGGGGTACCCTTTGGAGCTCACAAAGTTCTTGGCTCTTTTCGAAGAGTCCAGAAGCTTCTGCGTAGGCATGCCCAGCAGTTCAATGACGCAAGCCAGTTGGTCCCCTTCGTCCTCGCCCGGCAAGAGAGGGTACCCCGTGAGTAGCTCCGCTAAGATACATCCCAGGCTCCACATGTCGATGGGCATGCCGTAGCGCGAGCCGAGGATCACCTCAGGTGCCCTGTAGAAACGAGACTGGATGTAGGTGTAAACCCGCTGGTGCTCGTAGCAACTGGAGCCGAAGTCGATGACCTTGATCCCACTGCGTCCCTGCTGCTTCAGCAGGATGTTCTCTGGCTTCAGGTCGCAATGTATGATCCGGTTTTTGTGCAGCGAGTCCAGACACTGCAGGATCGAGTGAGCGAACTTCCTCACCAGCGGCAAGCTGAAGCCCTGGAACTTGTTTTTTTTAATCAGCTCGTAGAGGTTCATGCTGAGGAGTTCAAAGGTCATGCAGATGTGATTGCGGAATGTGAAGTTCTCCAGCATGTGGATCACGTTCATCGTCGAGTCCTTGTCTTGCTTCCGCAGGTGCTCCAGTATCCGGATCTCCTCCGCCGCCTGGCGGTGGAACCTCTTCTCGTTCCGCACCATCTTCAGTGCCACGTGGCAGTGGGCCTTGTGGTCGTAGGCCTTCACCACCTGACCAAAGCTGCCCTTGCCGATCACCTTGAGCACTTCGTAGCGATAGGAGACGTGGTCGTGGGGAACGTGGATGTAGGAGCCCTGGTCGTCATCGTAACCTCCGTTATTAGACCCCCCGATCACCCCCGGCCTCTTCTTGGCGTTGGGGCCCGTGAAGTAGACCTCCGGGTAGCTGAAGATCTCGTGGTGCTCGAACGCCGTCAGCTTCGCCATGAACTGCTTCATGGTCTGCTCCGGTGTCATTGGGGCGGGCTTGGGCTTGATGTCGGTGGACTTGAGCGACGTCGAGCTGCCCTGCCGACACTGAGCCGTGGTGGTGTCCGAATGCTGTCGCTCGGGCAACGGTACCCCGGCCCGCCCCCCCGGGGTCAGCCCATTGGATTGTGCGGTCAACACTGTCCGTTTGTTGCAGTTCTCCTCGAAGAGCTGCTGAACGTGGATCTGCTGGTGACTCCCCACGTGCGAGTGGTCGTTCATGGTGTACTTGTTGCCTCCCACCTGAATGACACCGACAGGAAGACAAAGACAGAGTGTTTAAAATCAGAAGGCAATGGGAATATTACCGATTTTAAATCAATATATCGTCAGGCAGTGTGTTTCTCTCCTCAAATCAGACATTTCATCAGGCTTTTGTGTAATTGAATCAGGTGTGCAGTTTCAGGGTTAAAACTCAAATGTATGGCGGCCTGGGGGGGGTTAGACAAGACAAGTTAGGTTTAAGCATTAGGGCTAGGTTCAATTAAACCTTAGGTAATTGTGGTTGTGGTTAGGTTAAGTTGAGGTATGGTTAAGGTTGAGAATTGGTAAAATTAGGATAGTTTAAGAGCAACTTTGGTGACCCAACTTTGGCGACCCAACCTCAACTTACTAAATGATGAGCTCATAGCACCTCAAATCATTAGATAAATAATCCACACCTCAAATCCTGTGTCATATCCTCAGTTTCCATGTATAGAAAAAATTCCTTACTGAGTAACGTGAGGATATTATGAAACAAGACGCAAAGGTACACAAACAGGTCAAACAAACTCAACAGGATTAAAGGGGTCAGCTCCCATGGCCACGATGCCACCTCATGGCCAGTATTGACCTTCATTATAAGCGTAATCTGCAGGCTCCCTGGCACTGAGCCCCTCTAACTCAGGGTAACACACCACCCTGGCACTGAGCCCCTCTAACTCAGGGTAACACACATGCCCACCCTGGCACTGAGCTCCTGTAACTCAGGGTAACACACCACCCTGGCACTGAGTTCCTCTAACTCAGGGTAACACACCAACCTGGCACTGAGTTCCTCTAACTCAGGGTAACACACCACCCTGGCACTGAGCCCCTCTATCTCAGGGTATCACACCACCCTGGCACTGAGCTCCTCTAACTCAGGGTAACACACCACCCTGGCACTGAGCCCCTCTAACTCAGGGTAACACACATGCCCAGCCTCGCTCCAGACCTCCAAAACCATAACTCAACCCTCATTAAACTGAGCTTTCTATATTGTATGTAATTTAGTCACTGGCACATGCCAGAGTGATGTATGAGTGATGTATATATATATATCTTCTTAACGGGTATCACTGGGAATAAATATTTACAATGAACATTCATTCACATCCTGTTTTACTGAGGTCCCTCCCTGTAAACCGCACCCTAACTCCTTGCTAATGTGTTTTACTCATCTCTCGACAGGCATCTTGTTGTCTTTAAAACATCCTGCTCGGGCCAGGGACACACACACACACACACAAACAAGTTCATTCCAACAAACAAACACACATTCGATTTTTGTCAGTTAGCAGAGCAACTTGTCATACCCAGAGCAACTTACAGCACCAATTACGGTTACATGACCCCCCCCTTTGCAGCTTTGGGATTTAATCCAACTATCTGCTGCCCCTCACAGAGCTAAAATGTACGTCCCTCCAGGGCGGTTAAGTGCACCATTTCACGGACACGCCCCCTAGATTGAGGATCCCTGCTCTAATAAACTACACCAGGCCTGTGTGTCCAATATCACATGCAATAAACCACTCTATTCCTAAGTAAGGCACTTGAGGGAATACCGGGCCATTCCAAACACACCTAAACGTTAGCATGGGATAATGTACTGCATTCTTTCAGTGTCCACTGCAACTAGTTTGGAGCACTAGTTCTCAATCATGATAGAGGCTAGTCCTTTTTCCCAGCGGTCACAGCCTAGAAGCAAAAATCAAGATCTCTGCTGCATTGACTACACAGATCCCAGCGGATTCAGTTCCTTATCCGAGCAGAAGGCAGATCCCTTGATAGATAGGTCAGTGTCAACTCTGACAGCTGAGCAACTCCTACTCAAGTAACTTCAGCCACGCTAAACACTACCCACAGATACAGCAGGGTGAAACCAATAGACCCATTGTTGTAGAGACGGGACGCTTCAGCCCTCATAAACACCCATCGAAGGCATCTTCGTGATATCAACGGGAGGCAGGCTGATGGGAAATGGATAACTGGACCATTGATGGATACCACATTCAAGGCAGCATTGGTCGTTTTACACATTGTAATGTGTATTTTCCACCCACATCTGTATCTCTGACCGGTGAATTCTCACCATTGCTCTGTGAAACAGGGTGGATGGCAGCACTGGTTTAATCGGACATTCAGTCTCAATCCAACCTGGATGTCACCAGAACCTTGATAGTGCCACTGTAACTCATTGAGCCTCAGCTGAGACAAAACAACAAAAACGCTACAAGTACAACCCGTCATTGAGTATTACCCGAAATAATAATATTAGTAATAATAATAGTGACACTTTGGTGACCTAAACGCGCTTGTCTCCTGGAACACAGTGTTGTGTTGGATTCTTGTTGTGTCTATAATATTAACAGGTAGTATTCCTATATTACCATCACTAATATTAAGGTTCCCTCTCTCCAAAATGTCTCCTCAGTTAATCGGGGCGAAGGTGGGAGGGGTCACTGAGAGGGCAGCGTAAAATGTCAGCTGTGAAGGACAACATGGGTCTGAAGCCCAACGAAACACACTCGTACAGTCACTCAGTAGTGAACTGGGTGAAACGGACAAACACAGGGAGCAGTAGTTTTTTAACGTGTGTCCAGGTGGTTCCCGTTACGTTTCAGTCTGGTGAGTTGACAATTAACGTGACCACGCTCTCTGCGTTGGCCTGGGGGTACGTACGAATAGGGGCGAGGATACCCCAAAATCCCCTCTCATTGCCCGGGTGCAACAAAAGCTGTTACCGTCAGTGACCGTCGACTTTGTACTGCAACACGAGCGATCTATGTTTCCCAACCTCAGATTGGCTCCCACTTTCCCAGAGCTATGTATTGTGGAGGCTCTGTAACCCGAACAGAGGTATTTGTGGCGCTGCCAAGGAGGTCTGTTCGGGTCCGGGACAAACAGGTGAGACAGAGCCGAGCAGTTATAAGTGAATGAACGGACCCCTAGCAGGTGACCTTGGAGGCCAATAGCTGTTTATGGCTAATAATAATAATGACAGAACACGTGACTGCATTGTCCCTGTGTCTGACGACGACCGTCTGTGGCATATGGAGCAACTGCCGTCGACTGTTTGCAATGGACTCCGGGGCAACTGGAACACAGACAGACAGGCCTGGCAGGGTGGGCAGCTAAGATAATACGATTCCAAGCACTTTGCAGCTGTTTGCACTCTACCTCACAGCAGGGTTTTTTCTCCAGTTGCACGGTCAGATACATTTACACAATCAAATACACCATAGCTGAGAGTACATTTTGTCTCACGCAGTGTAGCAACCTTGTTCGTTTATTGTGTCAGGTTGCATTGGTGACCGATGTGTCTCTAAATCTAACGAGCAAATTCGAACGTAACCGCACACCAAGATCAAAACGAGTTAAAGGCGAGCGTTGTTTGTACTCCAGGTTCTAACGTAACAAAGACAGGACTTGGTGAGTGAGGGCTTGGTCAGAAAACTACTAGTGATTTGTTTACAAATTAACAACATTGTCTCTCTGTCTATTTCTGGAAAGACAAAAAAATACGCCCCAACTGACTTCCTGGATAGAGAGTATTTTTCATAAATCCCTGTTCAAGATAAACACTGGCTAAAGGCCTAGTGAAATAGTCAAACTCTAGCAAGGAGGAAGCTGTAGAACTGTTCCCCTGGCTAACTTGCTATATTTACAGCTCATTTGAATACTGAAGTACTAAAGAAAGTACCGAAAACTCCCCCTTCACTCAACTAGAGCCATAGTCTTCTGATGTTACAGTGAACTGGACAAATCTGTTATTTTTTGTTTATCTGTCATGTGGTGTTCATGTTGCTATTTTTTTTACTCTTTACTCTTACTCTTTAACGTTTACTTGATCTACTACGGTACCTGGTTTCTTAATGAACAAGAAGCGTTGACATTTCACAACGGTTATAATCAAATCACCAAACAAACGAGTCACATTGAGTGCCACCAAACCCTACATTTCCCGAATAGCACAGATCACACTCCCAGTGAGTTCCAAGCGAGCCGGGGAGGAACGGCTGCTGGTTGCCACCCATCCCCCATCGGACATATGCACACAATACGCACTCCATAGTGTCACTTGGATACCGGCCCGACACCAAAAACAGAGGCTACCGACTCACAAATGCTTGTAGGCCTTCTCCAAAACCAGTTGACTTGCTTTGCAAATTGCAACACTCTTTCTAAACAAAACAAATGTTGGCTAACCATTTTTTTTGGTTACATCTAGGTAGGTTTGGGGGGGGCTTCCATGAACATTTTGCATAGGCTAGAGGAAAAACCCAGAGGGTTTTCTAAGAATCCTCTTTTTAGAGTGTACATATGTGCTGTCCCGGAGTGGGCTAAATATAGTATATTATAGGCCACACTAGTAGCCCAATGTATCTTCATGCGCTCCGTTGAGCCAGGATTAAAAGTTACATCACTATGCATGCTACGAGTGTATGCACCTTGAAGTGTCATGACCTATGAAACATGCACACACACACATGTACTACAGTCTGCGTGCTATCTAAACTTAACCCATATGTAAATTTGACAGCGTCACACTATCTGTGCACGCCCCTCATATGCATACACGCGCTATGCCCACAGATGTACAGCCCACGTGACCAGTGCAGCATGACAACTTGTTACATGGTTACATTCAGCCGCATCGAAACCCAACAGCCGCGATACTTTGTACCAACCACCGTGAAAGTACATGACAAAGACTCTGCCTATATGCAAAGTAACCAACCCCACCAACAACCACCGTGAAACTACACGACAAAGACCCTGCTTATATGCGAAGTCACCAACCCCCCTCTGATCTCAACAATAAACGATGCTTTTGACGTTGGCAGCACTTTACTGCAGTTAGTGGCGTCTCTATACAGCCGAGGTGACTCCAATGTGCAGGCCTACACATGACACAATGAAACTAGGCTGCATGCAACATCCATGCATTGTAACGAGACAGCCAATGCACACTGCTACATTGCATCGGTAGTTAGAAATACAGGAAGCATAGAAGCAAGCACGTACCGTGAGTGAGTTGAAATTCCTGAGGGGTGGCAGTGAGACGGGCGACAGCGGGTCTATCGCAGATCCGGCCCCGAGACCACCGACACCGATTCCGGGGGAAGACTGTAGCTGGCAGATCTCACCCCCTTTGCCTGCGGATCGCACAAACCCACAGGGCTACATTATAATATGGGCTTATAATAGGCTATTGCACAAACCCACAGGACTACATTAGAATATGGTCTTATAATAGGCTATTGCACAAACGCCTCGGTCGATAGGTGGCTATATATTCGGGCTCCGCCATAATCCCTGTTAATAACAGTATTATAAGCAGTACTGGGGTCGGGTTGATGTAAATGAATCCGTCACACGAACACGACTCGGGCACAACCGGACTATTCACAGTAATGTGCATTTGGCAGAAGATTACAATCCAAAGAGCAAGAACTGGGTTTTAGATACGCGTGCGTGCGTCCCATGGTCGCTAAGATCCTAAAAACAGTGCATTGAAGCGCGTATGATTCAGTCCTGCATGCAAAATAAACCATATACCTGCCACATATTATGTTAAATGTAATCTACTACACACCGGGCATCCCTGGTGCTTTAAAAAAGGAAAAAACTGGATCGCAATTACTGTAAGTGCAAGGAAATAGATCCCAGTATTAGATAGGCAATAACCAGGGCGACCCACTCCCACAACAAGACACGGGAAAACCCGAGCCGGACTACCCGTTATACGTGTAATAACCGCGTTACACGGACCCGAGAAGAGCATCAGATCCATCAACAATAATCCTCCGATGACATGCGGCCAATAAAGGGCAGTGTAACCGTATACCGTCTAGCCCGATCGGCTCCACACTGCGACTCCTTACCAGTCGGGCAGACAGCAGCAGCGCAGGGCTTCTTGGCGAACATGGCCGCTGGAGAGTGATCCACAGAAAACCCCACTTCACAAGCTCCCTCCTCCTCCCCCACCTCCTCCCCCACCGCTCGGTGATCACCCACCACGTTACTCCAATCAGCTACACCCAGACGTGCACTCTGGATGGCCTCCGCACACCGACGCAACGTGCATCCATTTGGGATCGTTGCTCGTGTAGCGGTTCGATTCCCCCCCCGGACGCTACTGCACTTGTTCAAGCAACCGAAAACACACCACCCATAACCGGTCAAGTATTATTAAAAACCGTCCGTAATTGATGCTGACAACACTGACTAATCAACAAAAATAACTTAATACTTAATGCCAATACAGAGATCTGTATTTAAAAAAAGCATAATTTGATACTTTCAGTTGAAGCAGGAGTGAAAGTCTCTCTTAAAGCCTGTTTGAAAAGCTCTCACTTTTGCCTCTTTATCTCTGTCTATCTTATAACCGCTCACTAATTGCGTGCGTGAGAATGAGTCGGTTGCTAAGCTTCGCTGACGACGCACAGCCTGCGTAAATAGCCTGCGTAAACAGCCAGCAAAAACAGCCTGCATAAACAGTCCGGCAGGGATGTCAGGTGGTAACCGCTGAACTCAAACACACACCGTTATTTTACACACTGTTTTCCGTTAAATCTAAACATTGCCTAAAACTCAAAGCTAATAAAAAATATGATTATCCTAACCTAAAAAAAAAAATCCAGGTAAGAAAAGTCTTGTTGCCCATTCCACACACGATGTATTGCACGTTGGTGTCACACGATGGCGTCTTCAGTAAATATAATAGAATCAAACATGCATGAGTCATGACTATACACTATACAAGCTATTTTAACATGTGGAGCTGGTTGACAAAACCATGTGCATCTATGCAGCCTAGAATCTATTACATACAGAGCCTCAGACATCACCATCTTCTAACTATAATGGTATTCGTTTGAAGCTTACCTTGAAAATACGGCATGGAGTACAATATGATGCAGGGTATTCCTCAAATCCAGAAAGTCATTAGAGGTGAGGTGAACTGTGCACCGAAACTTGGTGGAATGGACCAATATAGTCTGGGCCAGGCTGACCACTAGAGGGTAGAGCTACTTCAACGCCTACTCCCACTCAACGCCTGACCATACAGAAGTCAGGATTCAAAAGCAACTCAAAGACACACACACACGCACACTCATACATACACATATATAAACGTGTGAGTAGGCAGCTAGTAAAAATAATTACACCAAGAACGTCCTGTGTGACCGAAGCCCAGATATGGCTGTTTTTCGTCCAGGCAAATCGACAGTAAGACAAAGAGCTGGCGTCCATCAGGAAAATGTACGACTGTGCACGTCGCTGTGTACACACTAAGGGCTTCGCGAGACGGGTCAGGCGGTGCCTGTCTGTTTATACAGGCATATAAGCTGAGGTAACACCATCCGTGCTGCGGACAGAACCACTATGAGGGGCGTGGCAAACAGTCAAGACCACGCTTCACGCGCCGTGCGTGTGTTTACATCCCCGTGCGCTTTCTTGTAATTCATGGAAAACACACTGACAACACGTTCCTGTTTGCACTCGAGCCCTGTATACAAAATACACGCTTGTTTGTGTGCATGTTGTTGAGCGGGTTTTCAGTGAGGAGTTTGAGCAGTTGAGCCACAGATCAGAGTTCTGCTCGACACCGCCGCCCCACCGCCGCCCCACCGCCGCCCCACCGTCGCCCCACCGTCGCCCCACCGCTGCCCCACCGCCGCCCCACCATCGCCCCACCGCCGCCCCACCATCGCCCCACCGTCGCCCAACCGCTGCACCAGAAAAACGACTTCCAACAGTTGCAGGCCCTTTTATCGGTGGACAGACTGGTGCCACAACAGAACCCTATGTCAATTTGAACCAGACAAAATCGTTTTTATTGCCTACCCATGTGCCCTTGTTCATAATGTTTTGGCTCATGAGTGTATACAGGCATCAGATAACTATAGTTTTTACAAGGTCAAAAACCCAGCTTTGGCATGTACACACACACACAGACACACGCATACACACACCTCCACAACACTTCATGCCATATTAATTGTTGTGACACACCCAGTAATTACTGGGTAAGGCCAGGCAGAAACAGCAGCCCTCACTTTGTGGGAACCCACCCAACTGAGGGAGGTTCAAGCATATTTGCATGCGCTGGTGATCATTTGCCTGTCAGCTGGGAATAAAGGCAACTTCCCACACTGTTCCCGACATCAGGTGAGCCTTGTAAATACAGTAGGTAGTCAGTTGTAGTGTGTAAGTTTATTCATAATAGTTTCAGTTGTAGGGCTCTATTAATCCAGGTAATTGTACACAAACACCTGCACAACATTAAACGTAATGCCTGCAGCTACACGGCCACATTTGTAAACACGTTGTACTTTTTCAATGTTTCTGGCCTGAATTGAAGCGATGAAACATCTAATTACTAGTTTTATGTTTGCACAGAGCAGATATTCCTCAAAATGATTTCCCAGCACAGTGCAACGCCGTTATAATGAGAAGATACTTTTACAGACTTTTCTCAGAAGTCGTATGTACATAAGAAATGATCGCCTATTGCTTATTTCGTAGCTCATCGCTGTAGAGACATAAGAGAGCGGTTGGAGCTGGTAAGACAGCACAAAAACATCTGAGGACCAGGCTAACATACAAACAAACAGATTTTACCCTGTAAATGATGGTCACTGGCCTTGTTCAGTCACTTCAGCCCACAACGCACACACACACACACACACACACACACACACACACACACACACACACACACACACACACACACACACACACACACACACACACACACACACTGTGTCAGATGTTTGCGTCTCCCCTTCTTTGACACAGGCTGTGTTTCTCTCCTCAGCCTTCTGCTTCGAATCCAACCCACTCATTATATAGATGGTAACAACATAACAGACATATGGCAGTGCGGCTGGCGGCCATTTTGCCCCTTCCCCCCTCCCACCAAACGAACACCTAGGCCCAGTGCTTGAGAAACAGTCAGAAGCACTCCTACCGCGACCTACTTTCAGGAAACAGAATCCAAGTCTCTGATGTCCATTTAAACCAGATTGAAGCGTACCTACATCAGCTCTCCAGCATCCATCCCATTCTAGACCTGGCCTACGTCTTCATAATAATGCACTCATGTGCTTTGGCTTTTCATTGGTCCTTTTGTCAATGCAGGGGGTAGATGCCCTTAATGGGAATTGGCGCACTGACGTTGCCTGAGTTCTTAGTAAACCTACATACGTGCACGACCAATCTGGCAAATTAAATATGGGACGGAGGTGGCGACAGGAGTTTCCCGTTACAATGGTTACGTCTACGGTTCTCCTTGGGGCGTGTCCGAAATCGCACACCATATTCCCATGGCAGTTTACCCATAATGCTCTGGTCAGAAGCTGTGCACCGTGTAGGGGATAGTGTGCAATTGTGTACATGTTACGAGTCAACGTGTTGTCTTCCGTCGCCATGGCGATCATCTCTGAAGAAGGGGAATGGTGGGGACTATTTATAGCTGTAGAAATGAGATTGAGCCAGAGAATCCTGGAGGCGTCAGCACCGCTCTAGGTTATCAGTGGCCCCTAATCTCATCCCTAGTCCAGCACCTAGTCCGCCTCCGGCTGCTGGCTAGATCTACCCCACTCCCACCGGAGCGTAGTAACATGGTCAGACGAGCACGTGGATGTATCAGCTCAGGCCTCACGTGCAGGAGGTTGAACAACGCGCTAAGTGAATTACTTGTTTCACTCCTGAATGAGGCTAAGAGGGCCTGAAAGTTTGTAAATAATAGTCTTCAAATAAATATTTTTGGGCACATTCCATTCTCCTCATTAGCGAGCTACACACCACGTAAAACTGTGAATATCTGTAGGGTCCATTGTCATTTCAACACAGTGTCTGTGGTTATCAGACATTTCTGAACACATTCATGTTGTATCGCATCCACGTATTGCATCTTATCCAGAGGGGCTTGCTGGTAGAGTATTCCGTGCTCTCGGCCTATATCTGACACTTAGATAATCATGAAATGCCAAGACTCTAAAACCGACAGACATTTGTCCCTCTAGTGCCAGAGATATTCTAGTCGGTAGTGAGTATCTGTGAGTTTTTACATTGTCATGTAACCTGTCACCAGTTACACCTCCATTAACCCACCATCTGTCAGCTAGCCTGCTGAAAAACCCTGTGTTCCAAAAGGCACCCTATTACCTGTCACGTTTCGGCGCGGCCGGGTGGCCGTGCCTGTGAAATCCAATGCCCTCTCTTCCTCGCTTGGCGCACTAACACTTGGGTTTGTTGCCCCCTATCCTATTTAAGTTCCTCCTTTCCCAGTGTGTGTGGTCGGTCTTGGTTTGGAGCATGCCAGCGTTACGTTTGCTTATGTCTTGTCTTGTTTTGAGTTTTTCCGTTATAGTTACATTTTTATTATATAAATGACTTTCGTGCGCCCTGCGCTTGTGTCCGTCTCCCCATTCGTGACCTTTTCTTCTGTCAGGGAGGCATGCAGCGGACGTGGCGTGTAAGAAGTCTCACCTGCCTCCGACACCGTCTGTGAATCCAAACTGGTATACATTTGCCTCTGTAGACCACAGCTGTATGACCCTGGAGAAAAGTAGTGCACAATGTAGGGAATAGGGTGCCTTTTGAAGGCGTTAGCAGTGAAGATGTTAGCGGTGAAGGTGTTAGCGTTGAAGGTGTTAACGTTGAAGGTGTTAGCGTTAAAGGGGTTAACGTTGAAGGTTTTAGTGTTGAAGGTGTTAGCATTGAAGGTGTTAGCGTTGAAGGTTTTACTGTTGAAGGGTTTAACGTTGAAGGTTTTAACGTTGAAAGTGATAGCGTTGAAGGTGTTAACATTGAAGGTGTTAGCGTTAAAGGTGTTAACGTTGAATGTGTTAGCGTTAAAGGTGTTAACGTTGAAGGTGTTAGCGTTAAAGGTGTTAACGTTGAAGGTTTTAGTGTTGAAGGTGTTAGCATTGAAGATGTTAGCGTTGAAGGTGTTAGCGTTGAAGGTGTTAGCGTTGAAGGTGTTAGCGTTAAAGGGGTTAACGTTGAAGGTTTTAGTGTTGAAGGTGTTAGCATTGAAGGTGTTAGCGTTGAAGGTTTTACTGTTGAAGGGTTTAACGTTGAAGGTTTTAACGTTGAAAGTGATAGCGTTGAAGGTGTTAACATTGAAGGTGTTAGCGTTAAAGGTGTTAACGTTGAATGTGTTAGCGTTAAAGGTGTTAACGTTGAAGGTGTTAGCGTTAAAGGTGTTAACGTTGAAGGTGTTAACATTGAAAGTGTTAGCGTTGCAGGTTTTAGCGTCAAAGGTGTTAGCTTAGCGTGTTCCTGAGGTGAGACTGCTACATGCACCAGTGAGTGAATGCTTCTGTTTGTCTGTGGTATAGTAATAAATCAGCTGTTCAATAGCAGTTGTTTTTTTAGGTATTAAAACCTAAAATGCTCCTAAAATTAAATGTACTGCATATTTAATTAAGGAGTCCCTAATTGAGTAATTGAGTTTTAATCAAGTATAGCAGAATAGCAGCTAACTACCTGTCCTCTACACAACGACCCATTAGCTCAGGAGAATACTTAGCACGGCTCTTTTCCAATGCAAGGGACAATCCTTTAGAAAAAGCTGCATCAAAGGGCCAGGTGCATGAAGGTATCGGCAGCCTTTATACTCTATATTAAAGTCTTATTATACAGTCAGTCCTGAATAGAGATAATGGATATCTCCTGAATAGTGTCCTCGTGCCCTTGTTTTGACCAGATCTAAGGTGTTCCTGTTGTAATGTATAGGGAATAGGGTTCCATTTTGGAGGCGTGCCTACAGCTGCATTTATGCTGGCAGACAAATCCAGGCTTTGGTGGTTTTTAAAGTAATGGGTCTTTTACACAGCTCGCCTGATTGGTCTGAAGTGTTTTGGGGATCTGAAAACTAGTGAATAATTTCTTTGGTCTCTACAAAGATAGAAAAGCCAATGTGTGTTTGTGCCTGTGTGTGTGCACACATATGTGTGCACGTGTGTGTGTCTTTTTTGTGTTTGGGGGAAAAAACCTCACCCATTCACATGACTGTTTAATGTTCCCCTGTCGCCCAGAACCAGCCGAGACAGAACACACACTTCCACGCCAAAAATGACCCACACCCGTTAACACATGAAGCTAGAGACTTACAAACACACAGCACTGACAGGCTAGCCAACAGACCCACACACACACAGCACTGACAGGCTAGCCAACAGACCCACACACACACAGGACTGACAGGCTAGCCAACAGACCCACACACACACAGCACTGACAGCCAACAGACCCACACACACAGCGCTGACAGCCAACAGACCCACACACACAGCACTGACAGCCAACAGACCCAGACACACACACACACAGCACTGACAGGCTAGCCAACAGACCCACACACACACAGCACTGACAGGCTAGCCAACAGACCCACACACACACACACAGCACTGACAGCCAACAGACCCGCACACACAGCACTGACAGCCAACAGACCCACACACACACAGCACTGACAGCAAACAGACCCACACACACACAGCACTGACAGCCAACAGACCCAGACACACACACACAGCACTGACAGGCTAGCCAACAGACCCACACACACACAGCACTGACAGCCAACAGACCCACACACACACACACAGCACTGACAGCCAACAGAACCAGACACACACACACAGCACTGACAGCCAACAGACCCAGACACACACACACAGCACTGACAGGCTAGCCAACAGACCCACACACACACAGCGCTGACAGCCAACAGATCCAGACACACACACACAGCACTGACAGCCAACAGACCCTCACACACACACAGCACTGACAGCCAACAGATCCAGACACATACACAGCACTGACAGCCAACAGACTCACACACACACAGCACTGACAGCCAACAGACCCAGACACACACACACAGCGCTGACAGCCAACAGATCCAGACACACACACACAGCACCGACAGCCAACAGACCCTCACACACACACAGCACTGACAGCCAACAGATCCAGACACACACACAGCACTGACAGCCAACAGACTCACACACACACACAGCAAAATCGCTTTTTTATCGCTGCCCATAGACCAAGTTCAGCCATGTCATCGTTTAGAGCAGACACATGTTTAGAATCTGTCGAGCAGTGTTCCCCAGCCGGAGGTAACCAGTCTGCTTGACGTCTCCACAGGGGGTACTTGAAAACACTCATCACACCATATACTAATATAATCAACAAGAGAGGGTACTTGAGGGGTACTCTGAGCAGAGTAAAATTCTGGGGTTTATAAACCCCAAGTGTCTGGTTCTCGGCTCACCTGTCCTGCCGCTCCACAACACCTGTGTGTGTGTTCAGAATACTTACGCTATACGTGGGCGAATATTTTTTCATACTGTGACATGTCAGATAGGCGGCTGTGGCGCGGAGAGTGTGTCCCAGTCAGTTCTGCTTTAATATCCATCCCACACACATGGACCCGATTTAGCCCGACTTTTTATTTATAAACCCATCCTGTGGGCGTCTGGTACAAAGAAATAAAAAAACGTCTCATATCGTCACGTTCAACGCTTCTTCGACGGGGGGGGGGATATAAACATTTGAGTCAAGCGTGTCGTCCTCTGTCTGCAACACGTCTACGACATGTTCGCTCAGACTTATTGGTGGCCATATTGGATGTGGGGCCAATGACGTCCTAATTGGACTGGTCACGCCGGTTCACAGTGTTTCCTCTCTCTGCCCATTGGATTCGGCAGAGACTGACGGTTCTCCATCAACACGGCAGTGCAAACGGGGTGAACAGACTGCGTCATTAGCTCCGTCTGGGTGTCTGGGAGTCAGAGGGAGCTTTCGGTAGAGGATTGGAGGGAAAGGAGGGGGAAGGGGGGGAGGCGAACACACCTACCAACGTCAATAACACCTCCTGCCCTCTCTCCTGGAGCACCTGATTCACCCGGTGAGAAGACTTGTTGTTCTGTTGAAAAGCTGAATCAGACGCGTCGGTTGTAAAAAAAGGCTCCGGTTGGAGAACCACTCAGCTTCGCTCCCCTACTGTTGTGGAGATGCAGACTGGAAGGAGAGAAGATACGACAGGAGGGGATGAGATGACAAGAGGAGAGAACAGAAGGGGAAGAAAGGAAAGGCCCGGAGGGAACGAGAGGAGAGGGGGGAGGCAAGGAATGGAAGAATTGGGATTAGGTGACGAGAGGACAGAAGGGGAACTAGTGAAGAGGAAAGGAGGAGAGGAGGAGAGGAGAGGAGGAGAGGGGACCAGAGGAACGAGGAGGAGGGAAGGAGGTGTGGAGAAGAGCAGTGCCCACTACAATATTCAGCTCCTTATGCTTTTATTTTCTGAGTCAGTCCCTCTCTTTTTTTCACTCTTTAACTAGCTCTTTTTCACATGTTGCCTTTCTCTTTCCTTTACCACAAGTGGTCTTCATGAAGGAAACGAAAAACACCATCCCCATTTACACAGCATGTAGGCCTCGTTAAAGACGTCATTAAATACCTTGAATTTCTTGCCCAATGTCGAATAATTAATCATAAATATCACCAGATTTTGCCAAAGGGATTGAGGGCTGATATTGGATTTTGTCACAACAGCAGCGTGTGGCCTTCCCACGGCGCCTATATTTA
Source organism: Dallia pectoralis (assembly GCA_029465975.1). Classification (NCBI taxonomy): domain Eukaryota; kingdom Metazoa; phylum Chordata; class Actinopteri; order Esociformes; family Umbridae; genus Dallia; species Dallia pectoralis. The sequence goes on from CM055734.1 coordinate 5,271,190, forward strand.
ATCACCAAAAACACAACACCAATCAACTAGATTGGCCTTTCAAAAGGACAATAGAACAATCATCAGGCTCTGAGTCATGTCAGGGCTGAAACATCCAATCAGCAATAAATGGCCAATGTCTCTCTCCCACAAGAGGCGGAACCTGCCAACACTGGACAACGGTGATGTCAAACAATGACAGCCAAGTTGTCATGGAAGCAAAGAGTTCTGTTCCATTGATGTGAAGTTCCATTGCTGTTGTACTTCCTGGAGAATCTTCAACAACACAAAGTTTACGACAGATTTTAACATGATTTAACTCAGCACAACAATCAATAATACGTCCGGGACAATTAGAGATTCCAAACAGAGGAATTAGATATTCACAGCATAGGGGTTTTGCTAGAAAATGGGACCATTTGGTTGCGATGTTGAGCTATTACTGGCTGATTTTTTTTTATGTTTGTCAATAATAGCACAACCTTCCTTCTCGTCTTCTCTTACCAAATGAGAACGGAAAAGTGTGTTTACGATGGGAAGAATAGCACAGTGAATGTCTGAAGCAAGTATACGAAGATTACGAGAACAGTAAAAGCCAACTGATAGATGGACCGCTGAGAATGTTTATATGTGGAACATCTCATCTTATTTAATAGAAACAGATCTATGTACCCACTGACATCCAACATGAGCCTTACCGTGACTCGGTCACACCATTGACAAACAATCTGGTCCTCATCGTGAAACAAAAGTCTCTTGAAAGTCCATGACTTTCCCCTTTCCTTTACCTAGATATTTATTGATCTCTGTTCCACCTTCGTACACCCTCTGACACTATAAATATAAAACACACCTTCTTATCTCTCTGGTATCCACTTTCTTTTCCCCAGGACCTAGTCCACTGCAATGCTCAGCTCGCCAAAATGTTCAGCCATCGGTCACACTCCTTATCAGTCGAATTCTGCCGTGGTCACTGACCGAATCATCCATAGTTCTCCTATCAGGCCTCTGAATAACGCCTCAAGCTGTCAGGTTTAGGTTCATGCTACTTAATATCTGTATGGCTGATCAGTGACACCTTTTGTTGTTTTCGGATCCCTCCAGGGGGACCTGCGCTAGTGAAGCTCTGTTGAAATTGCTCTCCTTCTGGTGGATCCAGGGACAAGCCACACAGTGAAGAAATACAAATGAAAAAGTTTACTGCTTTTCAAATTTTACCAGCAACTACTGGGTCTTATAGCAACAGGGAAAGAGAGAAGATCATTTACAAAAAGGCTTTCTCTCGCCAAATGTCTGACAAGGCCAAACAGGCAAGACGGGGCACCCCTCATGGCAACCATTTTGTTCTCGCCTGGTTCACAGTCGCATCTGCTCCTAAAAACCTGTCCTGGCCGTGGAAACTGCCGAGATCCATCACTGTAACATTTTATTATGTCGTCAAGCGGCTCTCTCAGCCTGCCGTCGCGTAATCCACTGCAGATACCCAAAAGGGAAAACACACGGGCACTCTTAACTGAAGGCTCTGTATGCATTCCAAATGGCACCTTTGTCAATGACAGTGAATTAGTAAGGGGCTAGGGTGCCGTTTGAAACACAGGCTGAGTTGCTCAGGTTACATAGCTTGGGGAGACAAAAAGCTAAGCTGGCTCGCTCACCATGACACACTTGTCAGGTAACACTTTACAGACAGGTACAGTGACAGATAGGTTCAATAGATTACAATGTTGCTGTAATGCCTATTTTCTTCTAGTTAACCACAGGCCTGTTGTATTTAGTCAATCGCTGCCTAATTGATCAATTAATCATACACACCATGTCTGAGATATGTGGTCATCTCACTATTGTGTTTCAATTAAAAACCTGCAGCCTAAAAATATGCAATAAACAACAGCATATACTGTATGCGTGATAATGACACATCACAACACGAGTATTGTTCTTTCATATGTCATCGAAGTGTTGTGTTTTTGTTATTTGTGTGTCGCCCAGGCTGACTTTGCTGGGCCTTGCTTCCTGTCTGTTGTTTTCTAAGTTGGTGATGTGACAAAACAGGCGCTTTGTTTCTAAGAAATGGCTCTGAGAGTTCCAGGCACTTCCTGGAATGATGGCAAATGCACTGGTGCACTATTAAACTAGTAAAGACATTGATTGGCTCTCAAAGGGACCTATATTTGCTGTATTCGTGCACTCCTTTAATTGGGCATTGGCTGAACAGATGTACTTTGTAGCTAATATGCCCAATTGGGATATGCAATATAACTTAGATCAACTGTTATTTTACTTCACGCACACGCACATGTGCATACACAAAACACGCACGCACATGTGCATACACAAAACACGCACGCGCATGTGCATACACAAAACACGCACGCACATGTGCATACACAAAACACGCACGCACATGTGCATACACAAAACACGCACGCACATGTGCATACACAAAACACGCACGCACATGTGCATACACAAAACACGCACGCGCATGTGCATACACAAAACACGCACGCACATGTGCATACACAAAACACGCACGCACATGTGCATACACAAAACACGCACGCACATGTGCATACACAAAACAAAATATACAAAACAAAACATGGTCAACGAGACCAAACACACCTCCATCTCTTCACCCCCCCCCCCCCATCTCTACATCCCCCCATCCCTTCTGCCCTGTCCTCCTCCATTCTCTCCACACTCTCCCTCACATCCCCCCCACCACTCTACCCTGTCCCTTGGGTAATGCCAGGTGAACCAGGGTGAGAGGGTTCATTTGGATCTGAGTCCTGGCTGTCCCAATTTGGATCCCTGTCCAGTTTCCCCCCCCCACACCAGCCAGCCAGCCATCCAGCAACCCTCATTCTCTCTGCCAAGACCCATAGGCTGTAAAGCTCATAAGCTCCCTTTTTCTATGCTAGACCCAGCAGCAGATGCCAAAGGTTTGTTTTAAAATACAGGGCAAGGCCTCCCCTCCCCCTCCCATTGGGCAGAGACATTTCTGACCGTCGATTTCTTCCCTTGAAACTCTCATTATGAGGTTTGTCTGTGTGTTCCTGAATTGCCCTTTTGACCAGTCCCCGTTCTGCCTTCGAGAGATAAAACCTATCTTACCTTGTGCTATATTATCTCTCCCTGGCATCGGGGAGTTGCTATATAGGTAGCGTTGTATTATTACCTCGGTGTAATATTTCCTTGGCCGGCTGAGATGTTAGCTAGTCTGTGAACGGCACAGGCTTGCTTTTCCTGTCTGAAATGTGCCAGTCAGGGTGTTTGGCTTTCCGCTCCAGGCCCATGTCTAGACAGACCAGGTGAGACCGGCGATGTCCTTCTATGGATGGATTCATATTTAAAAATAACTTCAGATTTCATCAAAATTAAAGGGGCATTAAGCAGCCTATTCCATTTAAAACCTCCCATAATGACCCTTAGATATCATCAGTTAACTCTGGCACAGCGTCAGTACAGACCTTCCCATCAACCCATCTACCCAGCTACCCCTCTACCCATCTACCCCGCTACCCATCTACCCCGCTATCCCTCTACCCAGCTACCCATCTACCCCGCTACCCATCTACCCATCTACCCCGCTACCCTGCTACCCCGCTACCCATCTACCCCGCTACCCATTTAACCATCTACCCCTCTACCCATCTACCCCTCTACCCCTCTACCCAGCTACCCAGCTACCCAGCTACCCCTCTACCCCCTACCCCTCTACCCATTGACCCCGCTACCCATTTAGCCATCTACCCCTCTACCCATCTACCCCTCTACCCATCTACCCCTCTACCCATCGACCCCTATACCCATCTACCCATCTACCCATCTATCCCTCTACCCTGCTACCCATCTACCCCTCTACCCCTCTACCCATCTACCCCTCTACCCAGCTACCCCTCTACCCAGCTACCCCTCTACCCAGCTACCCTAGTAGCAAGTTGAGTGCAGAAGTTATGTATGTTCATTAGTGTAATCATTAAACATCACTGAGCTGTTAATGATGGGAGATGGGCGGCGGTACGATCGTGCAACCTAGGGTATATAATCTGTATAAAAACCTGGGGTATATAATCCATATAAAAACCTAGGGTATATAATCCATATAAAAACCTAGGGTATATAATCTGTATAAAAACCTAGGGTATATAATCCATATAAAAACCTAGGGTATATAATCCATATAAAAACCTAGGGTATATAATCCATATAAAAACCTAGGGTATATAATCCATATAAAAACCTAGGGTATATAATCCATATAAAAACCTAGGATATATAATCCATATAATAACCTAGGGTATATAGTCCATATAAAAACCTAGGGTATATAATCCATATAAAAAGCAAACCCAAACCCCAAGTTTACTACCTGGCAATCAATGAGTGTCTGACATATAATAACACAATTGATATCCCAGATGACATTCTGCTGTGTTTTGCTGCATACTGTGTTTATTCTGTGTTCCCTATTTTATATACAGGGACAATCAACAAAGAACTGACATTCAACTCACTGCCAATAGGTGGCGCAAACGTGCATATTGCACCTTTAAGTAGGAAATTAAGAAATGACACAATTTGTCTCGCTGAAATGTAAGTCCATTATGAAAAGTCCGATAAATATTGCATAATCACATACATTAACTTAACGGATCATTTCTTCTTTTAATAATTATTTATATTTATTTATTCAAATTCCCCACTGTCATTATTAGCGGTGTAAAACACAAGACTTACTTTCCAGTTGACAATCTCAGGGTAGAACTGTAAGTGTCACACCAGTGAATTCAACAGGAAGTGATGTCATCGGTTGCTATAACAATCTAATAATAGGCCAATTGATCTAATGACATGCTGCATGTGTGAAAAACATATTTTGCCCATTTCGTGTTTCCTGCTTGTGAACGCACCTTTCCCAGAGGCTGTGTGGAATCAAATGAGTTAGAAAGCTATGGAACGGGCACATCTTCGAACACCCTGACAATTTCCGAGATGGAAGAACCACACATTTTCATGTTGACTAACACAAACCAGATAAACCTTCAGAAACATCTCAACCCATTGTTTTTTGGGACAGGAAATCTTTGTCCGTTTGCCCCTACAGATGCTCAAATCAGTAGGATACCTGTAAGATACTCTAAATTCACTCACACGGCTATTTCTTTGACTAGTAACGGATAACTGAAGATGTGGCTAATGGCCTGTGTGGAGGAAAAGTATTATTGACAGTAACTCAGATTCACCGTCAAACAAACGGCAGATAGACATGTGCGCGCACACACACACACACACGCACGCACGCCCACACACACACACACACACACACACACACACACACACACACACACACACACACACACACACACACACACACACACACACACACACACACACACACGTAGTGGGGCCCTCTCTGCATTCGATTGCCCTGAGAGCAGAGTAAAATTGGGAAACCAGTTTTCCCTGTAGCGGTAAGACAACCCGGGACTAAAGAAAGCTGCAGTGTCCCAGAATAAAAGGACCAGAAGAGGAGAGTGGGACAGGGAAAGAGGGAAGGAAAGTGCGGCAGGAGCAGAGGGGCAGGGGTGACAGCTGGACGGTTTATCAGCTGGTCGTCTCGTTGTGCCGCTACATTTCTGCCCAAAATAAAATGATTTGTTTCGGTGAGGTTAAGTCGGTCAGCATACGCCTCGCTCCTCAGGGCTGTTTATAAGTCCAAATATATATAGAGAAGGAAGGGAGATTGTGGGGGAGGGACACAGAGAGAGAAATAAATGAAGGGAAAGAAGAGACGGAGAGAGAGAGAGAGAGAGAGAGAGAGAGAGAGAGAGAGAGAGAGGGGGGGAAATGAATGAGGGAGGGAGGAGGGACACAGAGAGAGAAATGGATGAGGGAGGAGGGAGAGAGAAGAGAGAGGGAGAAATGAATGAGGGGTGTTGGTTGCCCAAGGCTCATCAATGTGCAGGGGCCACATTGGCTTTCCCGTCTGGTCCGAACCGACAGGAGATCTACTGTGTCACCAGGGTTTGTGGGGTTAACTCCCCCAGAGGGGCTGTCGTGCCGAAATGTGATATTTTATGCTCACCTAGTGACTGAAATGTATATATAGTGATAGCAGAACGTGTAGTGAGATGTATAGAGAGTTAGACATATATGTGGAATGTTGTAACATCTGAAGTCTCATTAATGGTTTGGTAACAGCATGTTGTAGCATTAAAAGCATGTTTGGCTTCCATGGATGGTTCTTCACACAATGTGTCACAGAGGAACAGCGTGTCTGTCTAGCAAGTCATGTTGTGTCAGACGACAGTCACGTTTACCCAATAGAACAAAAGCTTAGATAATATCTGTCTCTGCGTGGGTGTGTCTTTCTGTTTGTTTGTGTGTGTGTGTGTGTGTGTCTATATCTCTCTGTGTGTGTGTGTGTGTGTGTGTCTATATCTGTGTGTGTGTTTGAGTGTGTCTATATCTGTGTGTGTGTGTGTGTTTGTGTGTGTCTATATCTGTGTGTGTGTGTGTCTATATCTGTTTGTGTGTGTGAGTGTGTCTATATCTGTGTGTGTGAGTGTGTCTATATCTGTGTGTTTGTGTGTGTGTGTGTGTATATCTGTGTGTGTGTGTGTCCATATCTGTGTGTGTGTCCGCTTGCATGTGTCCTTAGACCGGTGGGCAAGTGGAGAGAGGATGAACGAGATGGACATTGATGAAAGAGATGCTGTGAAGTGAGGAGGGGGTTAAGGAACAGACAGCAGAATCTCCTGGTTAAAACCGAGAGAGAACAGGGAAGTAGAAGAGAGGACACGAAAAGAGAGCAGAAGGATGGAGGGGTTGCTAGGCAGTGGGCTCAGCCACCTGTCACCATGACGATCGTCAGTCTCTCTGGAGGGGTTCCTAGCAACTTGTAATGCCACCCTTCGCCGACCACTGGCCACGTCCAAAATGGAACCCAATATGCTGACTGGTATCCTAACATTCAGGAGGCAACCGTCTCCAGTCCTACTAGGGTCTCCAACCCTCAGGCTGACATGGACCTGGTCTTAACTTGGTCTGAGCACCTCCAATGGGTCACCTGGGAATTATTGAGTGTTCTTTGCAGATAGAAGTAAACAACAATAACATGGAAGTATTGTATTATAAACTAAACCTTAACGGAAACGTCAAGCAACATCCGTCGAGCGAGAAGGCAGCAACTGCTATCCAGTGGTAAATATTTGGTACAATATCACTTCACAATATGGCAACATGTAACCAAATCTCCTGCCATCTAGCTACAAATAATTTGGCCTCACAAACAAACACTTACAAGTAAGCCATTTTCTCCTCTGTTCCACGCTATGTGCAGGGTGAACGGGGAATCCTATATTAACTGGTAGCAGTGCTGCTGCTGGGGTCTCTGCAATACTGACGGTTATGAAGGATAAGATGTGGTTCTAAAGATGAGACACTAGAGGGCAGTGTCTACCCGTGATTTCACACAAACACACACACACACACACACACACACACACACAGTACATAAAGCATGAAAACTGTTCAGAGTGGCAGGAACGTACCGGAACCTTCTCCCACCCAGGCTCTCTCTCTAACTCTCTCTAACTCTCTCTCTCTCTTTGTCTGTCCTTGAGGTGAGAGTGCGGCTTGAACATGTGGTTCTTGTAAATGCCCGAGGCTGTTACGGGCAAGAGAGAACCTGGAACCTGATGACCATCGGGTCAGGGCAACTCTTTTTTTGCTTTGGATTACTGTTTAACACTTGTGTGTGTCTGGGTGTTTGTGTGTGTGTGTGTGTGTGTGCGCACATTCTAAGGGAATGTCATCTCTCCCTCTGACATGATTAATCAATATTTCCTATCTGTAGGGTAAAACATGATGCCATGGCAAGCTTTACATTTTATTCTGAAACCAAGAACCCGGGCCTCCCGAACGTCACAGCAATACAGTCTGTTGCTCTCAGTGGGACTTTAACCGCAAGTGGAGTGAACTGTCTTGTTCATGGACAGATTCATTGGCTAATGTTTTCCTGATGACAGTGGCCCTTTTCAGCTGGGTAGTGCACACATTGTTCGGGAATGGTTTGAGGAACATGATGAAGAGTTCAAGTTGTAGCCCTGGCCTGCAAATATCTCAATCTGAGCATCGGTGGGACGTGCTGGATCAAATTCCTTTATATCTTATTAAGCGATCACTGCATGGATGTTGAGTGATGTGCCACAATAATTTCCTTGTTCAGAACAACACAATATGATTCAGTATTTGACAAATAAAATACGTATTTGACTTTGACAAGTCCGATCCACACCGGCTTCCCCTCACAACTTACTTTAACAAGGATCTGCTGCTAATGTCTTGGTGCCAGATACCACAGGACACCTTCAGGGATCTGCTGCTAATGTCTTGGTGCCAGATACCACAGGACACCTTCAGGGATCTGCTGCTAATGTCTTGGTCCCAGATACCACAGGACACCTTCAGGGATCTGCTGCTAATGTCTTGGTGCCAGATACCACAGGACACCTTCAGGGATCTGCTGCTAATGTCTTGGTCCCAGATACCACAGGACACCTTCAGGGATCTGCTGCTAATGTCTTGGTGCCAGATACCACAGGACACCTTCAGGGGTGTTGTAGAGCCCTTGTCTCAGCAGGTTGGTGCTGTTTTGACGGCACATGGAGGACCAACAGCATATAAGGTGTCCTAATGTTTCGGCTCATTAGTGTACACAGCGCACACACTTTTTCTGTCCACCAACATTACAAATTAGAGTGCCATTTGCTCTCTTGACTGGCACAGAAAAGACATAGACAGTCAACATGGACGTACACCATCTGAATCAATCAAGCAACATCCGTTCAATGTTGTTTGTTTTGCATTGGACTACAGTTTAGTAGGTACTCCTATGTGGGTGTGTGTGGGTGTGTGTGGGTGGGTGTGTGTGGGTGTGCGCACATGGTTAGGGAATGTCATCTCCCCCACTGACATGATTAAACATTATTTCCTATCGGCAGGGTAAAACACGATGCCATTGAAATCTTTACATTCCATTCTGAAACCAAGAACCCGGGGCTCCGGATCGGAGCAGCAAAAAGGTCTGCTGCTGTTACCAAGGCTGCGGGTTCCTTATCAGAATCAGAACCCTGGTCATGGTACCCAAACGAAGTCCTGTGAATGTGCCAAACGGCCCACGCACTTGTTGGGAGGAATGTTTCGTTGCAAAACAAGGAAATAATTTTTCCCTATCTGCGTGTAAAAGAAAATGCTATTGTCTGTGGTGCCCGTCCTGGATAAACAGGTCTCAATGTCCGACATGTCATAAACAATCGTTAAACGATAAGTGTTTGGACAGTAATTGCTTTTGTCTTTAAACGGTTAGCGGTTTGCAGAGCTGCTCGCCCTCCCACTCTCCCACAACTGCTGAGAGTGACACAGAAGTGACACATTATGGTGAAAAAGCTTGTGGAAAGACAACGAGAAATAGGAGTGAAGAGGCGAAGAAGGGGGTAAAGGTCATGTCCCACAGGGTGACAAAACGGCATTACTGCAAACCTTGATCAGACCCGGTTTTGTCACATTTAAATGTGACCAGTTTTGTGTGTATTTTTCCACCTAGTGGATACACTAACTAACATGCAAATGACACACACATCAGATTTAAGTCATTATTTGCAGTACAAACGTGTAGATAACGTGGATTCTGCTCTCAACCAGTCAAACTGTTAATTGGATGTATCTGTCCTGAATTGTTGTTGTATTTGTGACTTAATGTCCCCAGGGCACACAGTTCGGGCTCACATTGGGTCTCCCTGGGTGAACAAAAGATTTTAAAGAATGAGCTCAATGTCTCGTAATGAGTGGAACGGGACAGGCAGACGATGTGCCACACCAGATGTTGTAGAGTCTGCCCGAAAGCCCACTAGATGCTGTGACCTGTGGGGAAGGCTGTGTGGAGGCTGAGTTCACCAAGACACCACCATCATTGCTTCTCAGCTTACAGAAGACAGATATCCGAAAAAAGAAATTCCTTTCGCTGATGCTTATCTTCGATCTGGTGTTGATAATCTGCCTTTGCTTTCTTTCGGCCGGATTGTTATCTATCCAGGTCTGTGACAGCGGTGTGGTATGTGAGATAGATTACATCTGTCACCGTTAGTGTAGTGCAGAGCTTTAACCTCATTTACAGGACGGCTTCTGCAGTTTATAAACTGCACATGACTGGTTCTGCACACGACTGGTTCTGCACACGACTGGTTCTGCACACGACCGGTTCTGCACACGACCGGTTCTGCACACGACTGGTTCTGCACACGACCGGTTCTGCACACGACCGGTTCTGCACACGACCGGTTCTGCACACGACCGGTTCTGTCGCTTATAAACTTCACACGACTGGTTCTGCCATTTATAAACTGCACACGACCGGTTCTGCCATTTATAAACTGCACATGACCGGTTCTGCCATATATAAACTGCACACGACCGGTTCTGCCATTTATAAACTGCACACGACCGGTTCTGCCATTTATAAACTGCACGCGACCGGTTCTGCCATTTATAAACTGCACACGACAGGTTCTGCCATTTATAAACTGCACACGACTGGTTCTGCACACAACTGGTTCTGCACACGACTGGTTCTGCACACGACCGGTTCTGCCATTTATAAACTGCACACGACTGGTTCTGCCGTTTATAAACTGCCCACGACTGGTTCTGCACACGACTGGTTCTGCACACGACCGGTTCTGTCACTTATAAACTGCATATGACTGGTTCTGTCGTTTATAAACTGCCCACGACCGGTTCTGCACACGACTGGTTCTGCACGGGACCGGTTCTGCCATTTATAAACTGCACACGACTGGTTCTGCCGTTTATAAACTGCCCGCGACTGGTTCTGCACACGACTGGTTCTGCACACGACCGGTTCTGTCGTTTATAAACTGCACATGACTGGTTCTGTTGTTTATAAACTGCCCACGACCGGTTCTGCCATTTATAAACTGCACACGACCGGTTCTGCCATTTATAAACTGCACACGACTGGTTCTGCCATTTATAAACTGCACACGACTGGTTCTGCACACGACTGGTTCTGCTGTTTATAACACACAATTAGCGTCTCTAAAACACAATGTTCTGTTCATCCAACATACAACCGGACATAGCAGGTTCTAATCATTTGGACCTGTTGTTTCTGCTTAAACAGTTCATTGTGAATCCCACTGACCACTTGAGTCCACAAGTAAAGACGGAGAGATGAAGAGATGAGGCGATTTGACTGTTGCAAAAGTGTCACTGAAAGACACTCTACGAATAGGTGTCAGAGTTGCAATGCTGTTCCCAGATCTGCCAAGCGTTGGTCAAAGACAGTCTCTCACAGCATGTTCACTGCAACGAGGAGCTTTCGCAAGCGCTCGTCGTCGGTTTCATTTTCGTTTCCTGTAGCTATATACGCATCTCTTTAGACAAGAAAACCTTTTCGGGGGATTTGTGTGACGTGGAGGTGCATCACTGTGCATCTTGATGAAACAGAATACCTTTCACATGTACCGCTTTCAGCTTACCTCCACAACCGTGCAGGAAGCATCGAGAACCACCCAGGGAGAAGTGTTGCACAGCCCCTCCTAGGCAATATCCCAGCAGCCCTAGGCTGGGTCGTTTGCTGAGAAGGCATCGCTGTCTGTGGTCTGGACACAGCTGAGTCTGTGGTCTTGTGATTATCGGAAACCCTGACTGAAAGACACTTACGAGAAATGAGGAAGGGGTTTTCTCACCCCGTAAACTTTTAACCAAAGTGTTTCTTCCTCATCTCAGTAAGTAGCACTGATGGAATGACCAGCTTTTGTAGATTACAGAATAAGCCCTTTTTTGGATCCGGTCGGTTCTGCGCACCGTGTGAGAGCATTTGACATCAGCTAGTTTTGCCCAATAGGTCCACAGAACCTGTTTTAAACCATCTCTGCACGATTCCTTTCTTTAGAATATTGTTCTGTTTTCATCACACAGTGACGATCACGTTGGCAGTTATGTTCCACGCTTTTTACGGGCACACTGACTAAACCGACCGGTGTTCCTGAGTCCGTGGAAGATGTTCGGATCAGAGAGCACTGATACGGGCTGACCGTGTTGTGAAATTGAACCGACACCGAACGTGCGATGGGAAGCGCCTCTCTGCCGACCGGCGAAATATCGAGAGATTTTCCGAATTTCGTCATGTGGGCAGCAGACCCCAGACAGCCATACATCCTGCCTAGGGCTTTTGCATTTCACAGTTTGCCTCGTTAACTTTACACATTATTTTAAGAGACCTTTGAGCTAGAGCCTAATTTAATTTATAGGGTTATTTTAATCTGTAACCGCATAGCCAACAATATCTTCTCACACATCTCAACTGTTTGATTTGGCCGAGAGATTGTTTGCTAGCTAGCAACCCAACTTCTCTTTTCCGATCTGCTATTTCATGATTGAGCAGATAAGATATTTACTTTCACCAGATGACGTACAAATTACAATGATCACTAGACACACACACACACAAACACGCACACACAGCAAACCAACGCACATACACGTACCCAGACACACAGAGGACGAACTAGGACAAACTAACAAAACCATGTGTTTTCTGTACTGTAGATGGCAGGCTCACTGTGCTTTACGATACACTGTACCGGCAATATTGATTTTGAACCAGTCCAAAGTCTATACGCTCGTGAAACACAGCCTGGCTGTTCACAATCCCAGACTGGAGCCAAGTTGAGAACAATTACAACAAAGAGCTGAAAAGAGCTGGAGCTTCCATCCGGACTCAAAGTCAGAATGTTTGGAATTGGAATAAACATTGAATCGCTTGAAGGGCCAACAGCACATTGGGCAGGTGGTCATAATGTTTTGGCTCATCTGTGTACGCATCTTGCCTGTCAACCAACATTAAAGATTAGAGTGCCATTTGCTCTGTTGATTGCCACAGAGAAGCTGTAGACAGTCATCATGGATTGGGAGCACATGAATATGCATGAACGACAAAACCTTATGAGGCAGTAAAAAGTCAAACCTATTGTTGATATGGTGAGAATGGTGCAGTTGAAATGATACGCTGTTACCCATATTACCGTACTTCCATTGAACAGAGCCTATAGTGCATTCAATCAATCAAATGTATTTTCTAAAGACCTTTTTACAACGTTGTTGTCACAAAAGTTCCATTACAAACATCCGGCCTGAACCCCGACAGAGCACGCATCAACAAGCAGATACCCAGTGACTAGGAGAAACTCCCTGATGCGGCGAATTTAGGAAGAAACCCAGAGAGGAGCCAGGCTCTGAGGGGTGGCCACTCCTCTTCAAGTTGTGCTGGGTGAAGTAATGCTAGTTTAATAATTATGAAATGCATTTTTTAAATGAAGACAGTTACTTATAAAACAGTCCAGGTCAAATGCATGAAAAGTCTGACTGGGACAATCAGGAGGGGTGAGGGGTGAAGGGTGAAGGGTGAGGGGTAAAGGGTTAGGGGTAAAGGGTTATAGGGGTGAGGGGTGAGGGATGAAGGGTTAGGGGTGAGGGGTGAGGGGTGAAGGGTGAAGGGTTAAGGGTTAGGGGTGAAGGGTGAGGGGTAAAGGGTTAGGGTGAGGGGTAAAGGGTGAGGGGTAAAGGGTTATAGGAGTGAGGGGTGAAGGGTGAGGGGTAAAGGGTTATAGGGGTGAGGGGTGAGGGGTGAAGGGTGAGGGGTGAGGGGTGAGGGATGAAGGGTGAGGGGTGTGCATTCATTGTTATGGTGTATTCAAGTTATGTACGTAAGCTAAAATGTTCATTTCTATTAATAGTGAAAATGGTTTCACCTTTATTGGTTTATTGGACATTGTGTTTTTATTATTGTTTCATTCACTGGTAAACATCCTGAGACACCAGGTGAGTGCAATTAACCACCAAGTGCAGAACAAACACGTTCTTTAAATGAACAAATACTGGCACTGTTAAGTCAACAAAACCCAGTTCTTTGCTCAACTTAGAACCCCTCCTCCTCTCGCTGTGACTTTATTTGTTCTACGCAGTAGGTTACCTTACTTATTTTCAATAGGCTTATTTTCAGTTTTCCTATAAGAGCATTCAATCATAATCTTGTGTGCAGGAAACACCACTGTTTCTTTACTTTGCTGGAATCCCCCTTATTATATTTCTCTGTCTTGATTCCTCCCTCTTGATCTCTGTCATCGCCTCTCTGTCACTCTGTCTTTATCCCTCTCTCTCTCTCCTCTCTCTCTCTCTCTCTGTCTCTCTCTCTCTCTCTTGCTCTCTCCCTCTCTCTCTCCTCTCTCTCTCTTGCTCTCTCCCTCTCTCTCTCAATCTCCCTCCCTCCCTCTCTCTCTCTTTCTCCCTCTCTTTCTCTCTCGTTCCCTCTCTCAATCCACAGGTCAGAAGATATTAAACAGAGTATAGTTTTGTTACTTATTTATATAAATGCACACAGTACAAAACAGAAGTAATACATTCATTGAGCACAGCGTATTTTCACAGACAGAGTTTTCATAGAAAAACAAAACATACATTGAAATGCTGGCATGCTTAATCTTTAGTTGAAGGCGTGGATCTATTATTTAAAGCAATTATCTTTCACTGAAAGTACAGATATTTTGAGAAAACACATGTCTTCGTTGTCTTTAAATAAAGTGTATATATATCTTTGAGATGCAAAGCACCAGATAATTACACACACCTTTTTACCCGAAATTTTGAGATGTCGAATCAATAGAAATATTCAGTGTAATCCAAAGCAAATAAAAACAAATACAAAAGAAGAACAACAAATTGCCAAAACCACATGGCAACAAGCAAAATGGCCAAAAGACAGTAAAGCCGATAAACGCAGCTGTAAGCTGGTCTACATTATGTTGTTACGGCAACGCATGGCAGTATATATACATTGTCATGGTAACCAGGTTTGTGGGTGTGTACGTTGGTTTTCGCTCATGAATACTCTTTTCTTAAATTATTCGCCGTCCCCACCAATCAGATCACGTCTTTCTCCCCTTCCGGAGGCCCTTTCCAATGATGTACTCGTCCAACCGCTGTAACTCCCCCATGGCTTTGTCCAGCGTTGCCTTCTGGGATTTAACTACCTGCAGAACCACATTAAAATAATTAACTGGTGAACTTGGGGCGACGTTGAGACGAGGAATTAGGCCGGGGCAACTTGATAAAAGAGACAGCGTGATTGACAGCGGCTTGAAAGTTGCTGATGTGTGCTAAACTCTGTACGGGTTTGTGTCTGAACACACCTTTTCTCGGGCTTCCTGCAGATTCTGCAGTTGTCGAATGGTTATGTCTCTCGAGAGCAACTCCATGTCTTCCTCTATCTTCACCTGGAGAATACATCCGAAATCATGGGGTCAACATTAATAAACAATTTGTTATTTGTGTTCGAGGTTCTTGTTAATGTCCATTGCCATGGATTTACTGTACCTCGTCCACTTTCTTCTCAGCTGCTTGCAGATACAGGATTTCACAGGTCTTGTTCTGATGTGAGCACATACATCGATCGGTCAGTGTACTCAACCAACCAATCAATAAATGATCAAATGTTATGATAAACGGGAACATTTTTACATCAGCTGTTAACACAAACTGCTCTTGTGTCAATAGCATATCTAGTGGCTGAGAGTCGCAGGCCCTATATGGACATTTTCACAGTGTGACAAATTATGAGTGAAACATCAGCAGCCCCACAGGAGAGCACGTTCACACAAACCCACAATGCATCAATAAGGGGTCATGAACAGGAAGTTGTCTACGTGACAATGTCGTTTAGGGCCTAGATAAAATGTTTTTGAGGCTGTTATTTAAATGTCTTTACTCTGTGTAATGGATATATTACTGGAAGATGTACGTTATGATGTAGGTAAGTAATAGAGAATGGTCTGTATGTCTTACTTAAAGACACAGCGACGTGTCCCTGAGATGTGGGACAAGACACAGCAGGTAAGAAGCAAGTAATCGCTTATATGGAATTTAGGGGAGGTAGTGAACTGTTTATGCTAATTTAGTAAGTCAGGCTGAATATGCTTAACCAAGATCAAACGATTTCATGGCAGAAATATTTGGCAAAAATCTGTAGGATGGTGTCTGTATTCTCCAGATTCACATAAATACTTACCTATGATTTTCTCATGAGCATAAATTAAACTGTTATTGAGTTGGTGATGGGTGAGGGGTGTGCATTTATTGTTACGGTGTGTTATATATGTAAGCTAAAATTGTCATTTCTATTACTAGTGAAAATGGTTTCATCTTTATTGGCTTATTGCACAGGTGTGTTGCTGAGAACCGAGAGGGAAATACAGTGATTATTTCACCACGAGGCTCACCTTTCGAACACAACTCTTGACATCATGCAGAAGTCCCCGCAGATCAGTATAATCCATGTCTTGCCTTTGGAGAACTTGGTCATAGAAGTCCACGATTTTCCGCAGAACACAGCCGTGATACTACACAGCGGGAGAGAAAGGGGAAAAGGAGATTGTTAAACAGCCGTTAGATCTTTGATGATCTAAGTGTGGTAGATGTTTGGTCAGAGGTGTGGAGTGCAAAAGATAGATAGAAAACCTTCCAGCAAATATTGTTCAGTAGGATATAAAGCCATATATCAGGTGCTGTTGCTGGCACCAATGGTACAGATTAACTGAAAAATGTAAAAGTTTCAGGGAAGTTGTGGAGGGATCTTCAGGAACGGGACAAATTAAGTCGTCTGGGAAGAGGTAGATGTGAGGTGGGCGTGGTAACAGTCTGTCTGTGTATCCTGTTGCCTCTCCTCTTGATAATATGGTTAAACAGACCCACAACAATGCAAAATACTTTTGTTGAATGTAGTTGCAGGCAGTCACAGTTTAAGCTACGCCCAGTAATCAGTAGCTATGTCGCGGTTCGGCGTGGGCCCGGATCAAGCAGATAAACTGCTACACCACAGCCGTCGGCGCCAGCCACTCACATCCCCCATCCGCCCCCATGGCTACAAGGAACGCTTCATTTGAAATCAATTAAATCACAAGTCCTGCTCCAATGTCAGGGTCGACGTTGAAAAATCAACGAGGTTGCTATCTAGATATCTTTCATATCTGGCAACTATCTCTTTTGTGAAGTGGGCGGTAGATTTCTGTTGGTTTTGTAACATATATAAAGTCAGACTGATCCGATATTCGCGTAGTGACAATGTAATGCATGTTTTTTAGCTGTAGTGTTACAAGTCAGGATTTACAGCAGCTATCATTTATTTTAAACAATGTAGTTGTTAATATCTAACCACTTTTGGCAACAATGGAAGCTTGAAATAGCTAGCTAGTGCAGTTTTTAGCTTACTCTGTTCTCCCCTGAACCCAATAACCGCTTTCTTAGCAAAGACGCTAAAAAGATACCCTGTCCAAACTAAGTACACTCAAAATCCAAGGTAGCTGTAATAATTTCCGAATATCTGAAGAAGGAATAAGACAACAGAACAGCATTGCTTTAATTGTCCCATGCTAATTAGCATTGTTGGTGCATTAATGCTCTTCCTTATGTCATTGACCATAATGCTTTGTGGTTTTGTTCTGAAGTCAAATTTAAAAACGTTCAAACACTAAAATGTAATCTTTTTTTCTGAATTCGAAAAATAAAATTCCCATTTTACATCGTCAAAAGAACTGCATGACTGTCTCGGGTACATGCTACGGGGAAGACTGGTTCCACTTGGCACTAGAGGGGGAGTACTGTAAGTTGATATCCTAGACCTCCCTTACCATCTTGTGCTTTTTGATCTTGTCAAATTTGACCACCTGCAGCAGGATCCGTTCATCATGAGACGTTTTCTGCGGGAAGACAGGAAAACAACGTCAGGCCGGTTCTACATACACACGTACACATTCACAGAACTCTAACTAGACCCGTCATAAATGTTGTTAATAATTTTTACGTGGCCACAGTCTGTAAACATGTAGACCCACCAACTCTATTCTATACGCTCTGGAGGAACTGTTGCAAAACAAATACTGAAATAACGTTAAATACTGAATTCAGACTCCAGAGGGCGTGTGAGTCGGATTCAGGAGTTCCTCAAAATGCTCCTTCCACCGCCTGATCACTTCCTCAGCTGAGGTCAACAGTGTCCCATCCTTACTGTATCTACACAGCTTGGATGGTTCCCCGGTTTCCCCTTCTGAGGTGCCGAACAGTTTTCCAGAGGCACATTGGTGCCGACCAAAAGTCCTCCTCCATAGCCTCTCTGAACATCTCCCACACCCGCTGCTTGGCCTCTACCAAGGCTGAGGCTGCGGCCCTTCGGGCCCGTCAGTACCCTGGAACCTATACCATCACAGAATCGACCTTTGGCCTAGGGTGCTCTGGTACCACGCTCACTTGTGAGCCTCCTTATGTTCGAACATGGTGTTCGTTCTAGACAATCCATGACTAGTACTGAAGTCCAACAACAAACGACCGCTCGGGCTAAGATCAAGGAGGCCATTTCTCCCAATCACGCCTCTCCAGGTGTCTCCATCGTTGCCCACGTGGGCGTTGAAGTTGCCCAGCGGAACAATGAAGAACCTTACTGGAGCCCCGTGCAGGACTCCATTCAGAGTCTCCAGGAAGGCTAAATACACAAGCTGCTGTTAGATGCATATGCACAAACAAAAGTCAGAGTACCCCCCGCCGCCCCCCTACTCTAATGCACAGGGAGGCAACCCCCTCGTCCAGCGGGGTAAACTCCAACGCTCGTTGCTAAATGTCATGCTGTGAAAACAGCCATATGAATAATACTCCCACATGGGTAACCACATTGTGGTCCTGATACCATAAATACATATTCTTTATTTATTCATGATTTAACCTGTTTATTTTCTTTTCTATTTTGTTTTGTGTGGGAATTTCATCTATTCACCATTGTCTTTCGTTCCACTAATCTCTTTACTGCATAAATAAGACATCCAACGTTTTGGTGAGTTCCTGTCCCAGTCAACCACATGCAAATTCAAAGCCTCAATATCACTACAGGTAGAAGGTACTTATAAAGCCTCAATATCACTACAGGTAGAAGGTATTTATAAAGACTAAATATTACTACAGGTAGAAGGTATTTATAAAGGCTCAATATCACTACAGGTAGAAGGTACTTATAAAGACTCAATATCACTACAGGTAGAAGGTACTTATAAAGACTCAATATCACTACAGGTAGAAGGTATTTATAAAGACTCAATATCACTACAGGTAGAAGGTATTTATAAAGGCTCAATATCACTACAGGTAGAAGGTATTTATAAAGACTCAATATCACTACATGTAGAAGGTATTTATAAAGACTCAATATCACTACAGGTAGAAGGTACTTATAAAGACTCAATATCACTACAGGTAGAAGGTATTTATAAAGTCTCAATATCACTACAGGTAGAAGGTATTTATAAAGTCTCAATATCAGTACAGGTAGAAGGTATTTATAAAGTCTCAATATCAGTACAGGTAGAAGGTATTTATAAAGACTCAATATCACTACAGGTAGAAGGTACTTATAAAGGCTCAATATCACTACAGGTAGAAGGTATTTATAAAGACTCAATATCACTACAGGTAGAAGGTACTTACAAAGTTTTTCGGTGCCTGAAGGATGCTCCGTCTGAGTTTCACTATATCCACACAGACAGTTCTATCGTCGTGGTTACAGCCTGACCCTGCTCCGTCCCGGATCACCACAGATAGCAGGAGGATAAACAGCAGGCACTGGACCACCATGGAGAAACTGGACATACTGGTACCGCTTTATCTGGTGTCCCACTGGTCACTGTCTGTATATCTGAATCCACTAGTAAACTGGTACACCAGGTCCTTCAGTATGTGAATACCAGTACCACAGTACAATTTGGTCTATTCGGATCACTTCTTCAAACGGGTTACCGTTCAAACAGGTTGCAAACTGTTCGAATCCTGCAGTTACCCTTTCTTTCGGGTTCACAGATTTCTGACTTCGGTTTCAGATTTCAGGTTGTTGAATCGCTGAGGAAGTTTTCACTAAATCTCACTTCTCACTAAATATCTGTCGACCCACCTAGTCACTCACCTTGTCACTAAAGCGCCTACGTCTCTGAACACTGACCTGGCACACAATTCACAAAACAAAGATTCTGCAAGGTTATCGCATTATTCACTGACTAACTAAATAAACTATTTCCTTCCTTTTCCCAGCAGGTGTGACTTCAACGAGTAACTTGAGTCACCTGCCTGGTGTGTACTCGGCAGGTAAAAGTTCACTGAAGATTGATTCCTTATATACTCTGGGGAGGAGTATTGCATCACACACACACACACACACACACACACACTTTCTCTCCTGTCCCTTTCACTACAGCACATTAGCGAGGGCACTATATAGCCCTCTCAGACACAACAAAATAATTCCGCCTTATCCCCTTGAGCTCCAGTTCCTAGTCCGAAGAAAGCTTTATTATTTCACTAATTCACTATTTCATAAGACATTAGTAAAATTAGTAAAGTGTGTTCCAAACAGTAATCAACACATCGTGTCAGAGTTAAATTTAGCAGAGTGGGTTTTTAATGAGGTCATGGCATTTTAGTCCTATATTGACGTCCTAGATTGCGTGTAATACACGAAACCACAAACACGATGTCCTCTTCAAACATGTATTGAGATTAGAAGAGTAAGTTGCACATTCAGTCACCAATCTTGTACAACTTTCACATTGGAATCACTTGAATGAAATATTATGGATGTAAGAAATTGTTTGTTTGTAGATCGTACAATCTACATGAGTTTGTAGGATATAGAACTGGTAGATCTTGCTCAGGTTGTGTAAGACAACCTGCCCAAACTGTTCAGCCTAAGAGATATGGAGAACATGACAACGATAATGACATGATGATTGCGAGGTGAACATTTTCCAAATGCTTTCTCTTTTCCAACGAGAATTAAGGTTAAGGGCTTTTAGAGTGATGAATTTGAACCGGATGGCCTAGTTTAATTTTCACTCTTCCTCACGTAGCTGTGCATCTGAGCTGCCATATCGGATTACATCCCACAGAGGAAAGTCATTTCTAAGATGCATTTGAATGTCTTGTGAAGGTGGGATGTCTTGTGTCGTTAATGTGTAGTTTCCAATGAAGCAGATGACTGACTGGTTCACTACAGCTACATGTGGCTGTTATGGAAGTTGTGATCAACTGATATGTTTGCTGTAATTTGGTTTGTTGACAAGGATCCATCGTTTTATGAGGTGCACGAACACTGTTTGTCATGTAGCCCCTAGTGAGGAGAACCGTAACATTCTGTTGTACTAGGGAACACTGTTGTTTTTGTGATGAAAAGGTGCGAGCAAACGGGGACAACAGATACAGCGAGTACCGTGTTTAACAATTGTTTATTTTAAACCACACTCACACACACACACACACACACAAACACACACACCGTGGGGAAAGAGGCTGAGCGGGACCACAGTAAAGAAAACACAAAATAAAATTTGCCCTAACTTGCCTAAGCTATTGTTGACAGATTAGTTTAACTAATCAAAATACAATGAGTTGTCCGCCCAGGATCCTGTCTGGTGTGTGTAGACAAGTAACAGGTTGAATGTGAGGGCAACTTACCTATATGCACTTTCAGCGTGCAGATTCCATACTCCAGGTCCAGGAATAAGCCAGGAGCAGTCACATATGACAGATGAGAAACAATAGGAGTGGGTTAGACAGACAAGAAACACCATTTGTATTGGATAATTATTATTATAATTATTATAATAATTGTAATAATTGTTACTATTATGCACTACCTACCCACACAGAACAGAGGAGGACTGCTCCCTTATGATATGGCGGAGTGTGTAAATGTCTAGAGGTTTGAATGAATGCAGGTAAATCAATCTCTCAGGGTGCTCAAATGTGCTCTAACGAGAAGCAGGTGACAAGAGGGCGTGTCAAAGGACATGTGATGTGATTGGCCTTCAACAGCAGCAGCAGCAAGTGCATCTGCTGATATCGACTAGTCTGATAGCATCTTTTCTCCTCATTAAAACAACTAAGCTGTTAATAACACATTTGTTGAGAGGTCATTTGCTCAACCTAACCATCTAATAACACATTTGTTGAGATGCCCTTTGCTCAACCTAACCATCCAATCCCACGTTCTAGCCAGCTATGTTTACCTGACATGTGTTGCTCTCATTACGGCACGTCATTAAATGCATTTACATCGTAGGCTAGTGGATCGTATCGGAATATACATTTTTTTTGGTGATAATCGATCCAGCGTTTTTCTCCGTTATCTGACCGATTCCGATACTAAATATTGGATTTGTGCATTTCCATTGAGCACGTGAAAAAGCATCGGTCCACACATTGTCCTATCTCTTCACGTGCCGGAAATCCAAATTTTAACATTGTACAATCAAAGCCCAGCCCATAAACCGCTGAATAAAATTACACACACGACTCAGAAAAGGGGTTGTGGTCTGTGAACAACACAATTGTTGTTCATAAACTTAAATAATAACGCCAGCAACACGGCCATAGTCTTTGGTTGAACAGTAGAATATCTGGTCTGGCAAATGTTGAACTTCTGAGAGAAATAGCACACAGGTGGTATACGGCTTCAACTTCCTGTAGCTTGAATAGTTGCACAAAACCGTGGGCAGAAAGAACAAAGGCATTACACCGTAGCGTCTTCGCAGAGTAAAAATAGACTGACAATCGCCCAGACTGACACTCGCCCAGACTGACACTCTGCTGAGTAAATGACTCAATGGGGTTAAAACTGATTTAAAGTTCCTACAGAAGGTGCGATGGTGACCAGCCTTTCCTAGGAATCTGCCCAACTCATGTCGGGTTATTAGAGGCGGAGAAAACCAGGATGCCTTTAACCTTAGCAGTAAACTGACAAGCCCATGACCAACCCAGTGTACCCAGATAGGTGACTGCGGCTTTTCTAAACTCACACTTGGCTAAGTTCAGCGTCAATGAAGCTTTATCAAAGCGATCAAACACAACACGCAATGTGCTTACATGTAAGACCAGTAAGGGGAATTGACTACCAGGTCATTCAAACATAACGGCATTTACTTTTATGTAATCAGTACAGAATATGTACATACTATCAGGATTGGGAATACGCAAACCTGGGGAACTCCAACTGGGCCCGGCCAGAGAAGTGCACCTGGACAGAGAATGTAACACACTTTATAAACACCATGTTCCAACAGGAAGTTCACCTGGACAGAGAATGTAACACACACTTTATAAACACCTTGTTCCAACAGGAAGTGCACCTGGACAGAGAATGTAACACACTTTATAAACACCATGTTCCAACAGGAAGTTCACCTGGACAGAGAATGTAACACACACTTTATAAACACCATGTTCCAACAGGAAGTTCACCCGGACAGAGAATGTAACACACACTTTATAAACACCATGTTCCAACAGGAAGTGCACCTGGACAGAGAATGTAACACACTTTATAAACACCATGTTCCAACAGGAAGTGCACCTGGACAGAGAATGTAACACACTTTATAAACACCATGTTCCAACAGGAAGTTCACCTGGACAGAGAATGTAACACACTTTATAAACACCTTGTTCCAACAGGAAGTGCACCTGGACAGAGAATGTAACACACTTTATAAACACCATGTTCCAACAGGAAGTGCACCTGGACAGAGAATGTAACACACTTTATAAACACCATGTTCCAACAGGAAGTTCACCCGGACAGAGAATGTAACACACTTTATAAACACCATGTTCCAACAGGAAGTGCACCTGGACAGAGAATGTAACACACTTTATAAACACCTTGTTCCAACAGGAAGTGCACCTGGACGGAGAATGTAACACACACTTTGTAAACAGCATGTTACAACAGGAAGTGCACATGGAACGAGAATGTAACACACACTTTATAAACAGCATGTTACAACAGGAAGTGCACATGGAACGAGAATGTAACACACACTTTTAAATACCTTCCTTGATCAATTTGCAACACTTTATGGGAAGCCAGGAGCGGAGAAAAACATATGATCGCCAGCACTTGAGGTTATGCAATGATTAGTAAGAGGCAACTACAAAGGCCCTGGGAACCGTTTCCAGATTGCAGAACCTTTTGTCTTGTCCATTTTTGCATAATTGTTTTAAAATTATTTATTTTGAAGTTGAAAAAATGCACTTTACTGCTAGTTGCCAATGTAATGCAACTGTGACAACATTGACAATAAGATTTTACTGCCAGTTTGGCCAAGCACACAATAAATGACCATTTAATCAAGCAATTGTGCCTTTCTACATCGGTAGTTGTAGATCATGAGGATAAACTGTTGTTTTGTTTGCGTCACAGCTAACCAGTCCAAACACTAGCACTAACACTAACATTCACACTGTTTTTACTGACAGATCTCAACACAAATGTATGCTGCTATTCCTATTTGGCTCCTGTAGCTATACCAACGATCAGTGGGTCCCAACCAGGGGTACCAGGACCCCTCTCCACAGGGGGTACTTGAAAAGAAATGACACTATAGCTTGACATGAGAGGGTACCTCACAGGGTATTCTGAGCAAAGCAACATTCTGTTGCTGGTTGAGGAAATAAAAAAGGTTGGGAACCACTGCCCTAGATGATCTCACTGGGAAAATACATCTCTTTCTTTAATTTCTATGGCCTATTTTCTTCTCTCATCAATGCTGCCGAAGGGGAACGCAGTTGAAACCAGACCCCAGTACATCTTGCCAGTCACAATTTGTTTTTGTACCACTGTGAGATTGTGCTGTATCATATCCATAAACCTTACAATACTATATCATCAAGATATATTATTTCTTATCTGATATCAAATATTTAAAGTGGCTTTTACAGCAATCACCTCGTGTTGCATATCAGTATAAACCAATAGCCCTGAGAGCACGTATAAGTTGGCATGTGTTCGAATTCTACAGCCCTTTTAAGTCTCCCTTCAAATATGTTTTCAGTCTTTACGAGCTGCTTGTACGTTTGTTGCCTTGTGTTCAGTCAGACGTGCAACAATTCTGAAGTAAATTCAGTCTTCATGCGTTCCATCGGAAAACTCTCACTGAACAGACTAACAGGTAAGACAATTTATTTTTTTATGCATAAAGGTAAAATGGAACGTCGCAAGGATACGATCAAGTTGTCACTTTGGAAACGGCATCCGAGACTCTAGCATGTTCGATGAAAATGCTGAAAAATAGCAGCGAAATCTATGACACTGGAGAAGAACAGGAAATGGGGGGCCAGGCGCAGGAGCCGCTGGGTAAAGGGTCTTTATTTCCCCGCCGACACATGCAGCACCCCGCCCTCCCTTAGTTTTATCCCGCAATCTCCCGGGCGATGAGAGGGTAATATGGTAGCCATTTTCTACAACAAGGCCAGACACCTACCATGACACGCTGCGACCACCCCGTCAGTTAACCAGTAATGTGACGTGCGGCGCAGAGGGTTTCACTGCCTCCTCCATCGGCGTCTCCAGGTGAGTTTTAAATTGCTCTGCTACTCCTACTGGCTCCGTTAGACAGCACAGGTGTGGTATTCTGTCACGCACTGGAGAAGAACAGCCATCGGGGTGCCAGGCACAGGAGCCGGTGTGTGAAGGGTTTCCTCAACGACGACCGAACAAAAAATGAACAATGACCGACACGCTCAACAGTTGAAATAACATCCGTAAAACACAACAATACTTCCCTCGTGTGCAACAAAACAAAAGGGAGCAATATAGCTACAAAGCGAGTTGTATTCTGAAACAAGTTTCTCCACGAACACACCACTACAACATACACCAATACCAGACAAAGACACCACCCACAGCGGGATCCTTTATAGGCTAACCTGATGAGGGGAAGTGTGTGTGATGACCTGACAGGACAATGAAGTGATTAACATAGAAACGAAGTTGACTAGAAGGCCGCCTTAACATAGAAACGGAGTTGACTAGAAGGCCGCACGTCGATGATCGTGGAGCGTCAAGTGAGAGGGCCAGAACGCATTACTCAACGTGTGTATTCTCCTTGATTTCTTGGACAGGAATGTTGATGTCACAAGCGTCATGATTTCCAGACAGATCTGTATCTTTTGCTCAATACAAGAATTCATGATGTATTACATAACCCCCGTTCTCTTTTTGCTTCGTTGTTTTGGCAGCCGTGTGAAAACGAACAAAAGAATAACAAATGCCTCAAATTATCACGACCAGAACAATGGACCCAAACGCAAACACCGAGGCGGAGACCAGGTAATGAACGACAATATTTTAAGGGGTAATCCAGGAAACGTAGTGATGGACAGGCAGGGTTTGATACACGGGAGTAGGCCGGTTCGTGGTCGGGGACAGGCAGGGTTTGATACACAGGAGTAGGCCGGTTCGTGGTCAGGGACAGGCAGGGTTTGACGCTGGAAACGAGACTACAGAGACAAACGATCTGGCAACAGGTAACAGGAAATGCAGACATATAAAGCCCAGGGAACAATCAGTACATGGGGATCACCTGGTGGAAAGGGGTGGAGACAAAGACAAGCCAGGTGAGACAGATCAGGTTGTGACACAAATAACCAAGTTGTTCTCCTTCCTTGTTTTGAATGTCAGGGGACCCAGTACAAAAGGTCCTGTCATTTCTAAATGGTTCCTCCGATATGTATAAAAATACTGTTAAACTAAAGCTGAAATCTCAAAGTCAAAGTGCTAGAGTGCAGAAAATTACAAAGAAATGGTCACTGTCCAGTGAATTATGGTGCTCACTGTATATGTTAGCTGATGGCAGAACACGAAAAATATAAAATCAAAATGACGTTAACAGACAGGCAAAGTATTTTATTGTTGGTGGTGGATCTTGTATCTCACAACGCTTCGGTTCACGTCTGAAATACACTTCTGCCAATACTGTGATCAACAAACAACAATTATGATAACTACTTTGTCGGTCAGGTGCTCATTTATTTATACCTCAAGCTGTATAAGATTACTTGGCTATCATGCAGCGTTTGATCATAACCTGTGTTGATAGCAGCCAAGTCCACCATGTTTTAGAACAGATACAAATAAATCTCATTGTCATCTTAATGTGGTCAGGTTGAAAGCATCCCCATAGCATGATGCTTCCACCACCAAGGAAGGTTTGTCTCTGCATGGTCAATGTCAGGTTTATGCCACACAAAACACTTGTTTGGTCAATTATGTTCCATCTTATTATTTGTATAATTTCTAATGCTTTCTGACATACTGCAGATGTGCTTTGAGATGTAACTTTTTTACTAATTGTTTCTGTATTGATTTTCCACACGGTGCACACACACACTGTTTGGCAATAGTTAGTAGAACATGATGAAGAGTTCAAGGTGTTCAATGGTGCCAGATACCACAAGAGACCTTCAGCTTCACAGATGAAGAGGACCAACAGCATATTAGGCATTGGTCCCTATGTTTTGGCTCATCAGTGTATATGGTATGTATTATCAACACACTGCCTAATATGCTATTGGTCCTCTTCTGTCATTTTAGATAATTCATGAACCTTTATCTCCTCTGACCACTGTTGGCAGGACCTCACGACTGCGTTCCCCACAAGCGTTGGCGGTTTAGAGATGCCCTGAACCAGTCGCCTGGCCATAGAAATTTGGGCCTTGTCAAAGTTTGAACTCCTGCCTATCTCTCTTGCATCCAAACACGTCGATTACGAGAACGTAACTGTTGGCATACTAATCAAATCTACCCAGACCTTGACGCGTGCCCTTGGTAGAAGATGAAAGTTATTCACTTATCCGCTTCACCTATGAGTGGTCATATTGTTTTGTCTCATCTGTGTATAAGTTAAATAAAGATGTCAATAATTCACAACGCCTGCAGGTTGAACTGTTTGCTGAGTTCCACATTAAAACAGCATTATCTTCATAACCTTCACGAACTCTACGTGTGCAGTGTGAGTCCGTACTCGCTGCCCAATGAAAACCCCCCCGCTGGAAACAATGTATAATCATCAGACAGCTCCCGCTCACGAACCTAGTTAAACTGCCTGTCGACCGCACTAGGACCCCGACACAGTAGAAACACAGGAAGTCCCGCAGTGATAACCGTCTACTTTGCTTGACAATACTCATAGCTGAACTTGCAAGGCAGTACAAAGGGTAAGCGCAACAAACAGAATGTAACCTGGCGCTTTGGCAGTGTGCGACCGTGGCAGTAGACATAAGATCTCTTCTAGGCAGGGCGTGCACTGTCTCCGGTAGAGTGAGCAACGAGCCTAACTGAACAGAGCGTGCCAGAGTGTATCTGAGGACACTTTGGGCAAATAAAGAACTGGTGGGAGTTTTCAGAGCTCTGAGGAAATCAAGAATATCCCCTTACCCCAATTAGCAGTGTCTGTTTGTGTAATTTAGTTATCTTTATTTATCATTTTGTTGTTCACTACATTCTGTCCGTTTCTTTTAAACGAAGGACTGTGAACGCCTGACACAGGAAGCTAGGCTGTCTCTAAAATACCCACCTGCTGTGATGGCTCCTTTAGTTCTGATGAAGTCGACTGTTTCTTCTTGGAAGTTTGTGGACATTTTTTGTTGTTGTTATGTTTCAGGTTTTTTGCATTGTTCAGATGAATAGGAAGTGTAAGTGCTGCTTAGACCATAAATAAATGATAGAGGCAGCACATTTTGGCTCTATGGGGTATAATAACAAGTACGCCTGTTCAAGCCCAAATGGTCCAGAGGACTAAAGCCTTTCTCCTATATCCATGGCGTGACAGTGGGCTTCGGTTGCGTCACAATATCAGCTAACCATGGAATACCCCTGTAACAGCTATTAAACCACAAACTCGGCTTAAAGATTTAGCGAAAATTATATAACCCTAACAGGTGCACCGTTCAACTATTTCCTGAAACAGAGTAAAGGTATTGTGTACCTTACAGGCAGCCAGTAGATTGCACACAAAGCCGACCCATGTTTGGGAAAAATTCCTATTGTGCAGAAACCAAACTCAACAAAGCGAACTACGTATTGTGAGCGATTAACTTTCATGAGTGAACGTGCGGATTTGATGTGGGGATTTTATATTTAGAAATAGATCTCGGGTTCACCTCGGTTACTAGAACAGGAGACAGAATTCCCCTATTCGTGTGAAACCATAGTGAGATGTGCTGACAATCAAACAGAGTGTTTCGGTCAGTGACATGACTATCTCTGAGAGTGTTAAAGACGTGTTTGAAGGAATCCTGGTTTGATTCCTGGATTGACTCCTGGTTTGATTCCTGGTTTGATTCCTGGTTTGATTCCTGGATTGACTCCCGGTTTGATTCCTCGTTTGATTCGGTCATGTTCATACAATCTAATTAGGTTGTTAACCTCCAAAGGCCCTCCAGTTCCGACATAAATCCCTTGTTGGTCAGGCCGCTGACGGAGCTTAATCTAAGACCTTAAAGAACTGGATTCCCGCGCCTTGTGAGGCGATCGCCATGGAGCTGTCTGAATGTTGCGATGTCGTCGGTGTGAAAACGAGAAGGAAGCTATACTGTAACTGGTCTTCTCAAGCAATGACCGTTTCTGAAGCTTGTTTGTCAACAAGAATTTCAAGGCTTCCCACCAGTTGTTGTCGGACCAGTTTTCCGCAAACTCTTTGAATGACGTTGTCGGACCAGTTTTGCTTTTCGATCCGGCCAAACGAACAAGAATGTTCTTGTTAAAATATTAATGTGAATGAACTAGCCTGTTCGTGCTAGGGTAACACAGCGGGCAAAACGTTTAGTATTTGGGCCTCAGCAAACAGGACTTCAAATACATCACAGCTGTCCGTTTCCAAATGATTGTGACAGGAGATCCTGAGGACATTGAGGAACAGCTGAGACACAATTCTGTTAAAAAAGGTAAAGATCCATATACAGTATGTCACATTTGTTGCTCAATAAGCCTGACACACCTTGCTACCCTCATTTATCAGTAAACTCAACTCAAAGGCTTATCGATCGACAGTGATTATTTATGAAAAAAATTCACTCACATAAGAAACATATTTCTAATGCAATATTGGCAATATACTATAATATGGTGACATAATTAGTTGGAGTCCTCCTGTTGGCATTGAGGTATTACAGGTGATTTCATAATAAATAAACTTTCTGGGAGTCTCTGGGCATTTAATACAAATCCTAACACAAAATCATGAGAACTTTCAAACGAAATGTGGATTAAGGTTTTTCAAAATCACCAAAAAGAGGCAGCATATAAGAACATTTCTTATGGAGAGAATGTGCGGACAAGAAGCGCACTTGTCAGAGAGGAAACCAAGAGGCCTAAGGTAACTCTAAAGGAGTGAGAGACTTCCCCGGTGGAGCTAGTACACACGACACATACTGTAATAACAGCCCAGAGGGCTTCTCAAAAGGGGCCTTTCTGGGAAAGGAAAAACAAATACAAAAAACGTGCATGTGTCATCCACTTGGAAGATTCTATGGTCTGATAAGATGAAAATTGCGCTTTAACCTCAATGCCTCGCAATATGTTTAGCACAAGCCGTACATCACACGTCATCCGGATAACAACATGCCTACAGAAAATAATGGTGGTGGGAGGTTCATGCTATGGGGATGGTTCTCTCGAAATGGCCCAGTCGGACAATCACCATGAAAATAGAACCCAAGACCCACTGAAGTGGCTTAAAAAGAAGTCAGTGGAGAGACCACTCAAAGCTTGGACCTCGTTCCAGTTAAAAATATGTAGAAAAAAATGAAGATTGCTGTTCACCTAAGATCTCCATACAACTTGAAAGAGCTAGAGAAAAAATTGCTGTGTCCTGGATGGCAAAGCTGATAGAGACTTATCTAAGTAGAATCAGGCCTGCAATTGCTGCCAAAGATCCGAAAACAGACGGATAAATTATATATTCTGAAATACTCTGAAATCACTTCATTTCTGTGTTGTGTTTGTAATTTATTCAGAACAAATTTGAATTTCGAAAGACTTCATTACTTCATTAATAACTAGTTACTAACTAGTTAAATTCCTGGCTGTAACTTAATAACATGTGGATGATTCTACGGGCACTGAATACCTGTGAGAGCTTCTGTTTGTGGTATTTCTGGTTCCTTGTCTTTTGTATTCCATTGGGTTATGTTTCAAGTGAGTGGGTGAGGTGTTTCGATTGCCACGTTAATTGCCAGGAGTAGGAGAAGCAACAGCACCACCCAGAGTTTTAGACATGGAGATTTTGGAAACTTGGGCCGAGAGCTTCCATAGGCCGTTGCTAGGTGATTACCAAACAAACCCAAGACAGCGCTTCTGGGCATGAGTTGGCAGTGATTAAGATATTCATTCAAATGTAGGACTCCTAAAGTGTTCACCTATTCTGCACTGACATGCAGACATGTAGAAAATGCCTTTCTGTGATGGGTGTTACTTAGCAGTCAAACGTTTTACAGAGTAGAAGATCCAGTTCTAATGAGCCACCCAGCACTCATACTTGCTGTTGGGGTTGGTTTTGTTTGTGGCGTTGTTTTGTGTGGGCTCCATGCAGGGCAGCATTTAGTTGCAAAAAACGTCTAAATATAATCAGTCAGCCACAGAGATATATTTCCACTCAGCCCACAGATTAGTGTATGTCTACGCATGTGAATCTCACGGATGGAGTCATCAGAAAAGTTTGGTCAATGTCACTTTATTCAGTCAGAGAAGTACAAAATAAATAACATATAAATAAATATATAAAATACATTTATTTTGATTTAGGAAATATGACAATGATAATATACCATTGAGTGTGTGCGTTATTCCATAATTTTTTTAATAGAAATAACAAGTTCAAGCAGTTGCTATCTAGTGAATACAATATGGTAAAAAAAGTCTAAGACCACCTAAGAAAATTGTTTACATCCATTAATAAATAGGTGTATATTTACTCATATAACAGAATAAATCTGGCATAGTTTAAGATATAGGATTTTTTTTAAGACATAGAATAATAAAATAGAAAATAATTTATTATAAGAGATAATAATAGAAAAGATAATAATAATAATAATATTGACTTCTTGTAATAACTTCTTCTTCCTATGTATTGTCAGTGTGCGTTCCCGTTCTGGTCAGTTTTAGTCTCAATACACATATCTAGGATCGGTGTCATGGATCAGCCTGTGATTGTTTGTTGCCACTGGGCCTGGCGTCTCTTCCTGCGATTGAACTTCCTCAGATGGATGCGACTGCCCAGTTTGGATGCCTCCTCGTACAAGGTTCTCAGCTGGGAGAGAGCCTTGCCCTGAGTCAAGGTGTCACTTGTCTGAGGGAGGGAAAAACAGCATTACTTACTAATTCATTTTTATTGTAGAAGAATTCAAATAAAATCTATCCTTTTCTGATACGAAGTACGTTTGAAATAATAAAATCCTGAGAGAAAACCAAGTCTCTGCCTATTAAGACGATTCGTAGATTAAGCAAACGATGGGCTTCCCTAGTCACAACAGCGTCTGAATGAAATAGATATTATCGTCCTTATCTTTTGACTAGTTGATATATTGATCTGTTAGTTGGGAAATTCACCTTGATGGCCCACAGGTCCTCTATTTGTCTTTTAAGCTCAGGTATATTCCCCAGGAAGTAGTGCTTTTGTAGGTCCTGAACCTTTTCCTGGACATGTAGTAGGCTATCCGTCAGTTCCTGCTCCTTCGTCTGGTTTAGCATATGGCTAAAAAGACTGAGGTATACATCCAGAACCACGCTCATCAACACACTCCTTTCACTGTCCTGAGGGAGAGAATCGAAGGAAAGAAGGAGAATTAATACAAACGTTAAGAGGAATAACAAAATGTGTCTAAGAGGGAAAAGAATAAAACAATTATTTACCTCATACTTGTTTTGAAAGGTGCTCCTGGCGAAAACAGGGTGTCCATCGAACAGCTTTTCCTTGGGAACCTTCTAATAGAACAACACTCAACAATCAGTGGACTTCCAGGAGTTCCAACACAGCTCTCATGTGGGTTTGAGTACATATACGTTGAATACAATGTTGTTTTGGCTGAGGGAGCCAAACACACCTTTTTCTTAAATTGAAATGACTGAAACCAAGAAGGGATAATGGACCGAAATACTTTTTATAGACCCAAGTTACGAATACAGTACTTGACCTGGGTCAAACACATTAAATACTCAAAATGCATAGATTTTAATATAGATAGATTTTTTTTTATTTGTCAACCGCACCTAATAACATAGCATCATTCTGTACAATATTTAGTTTTTTTACATAGCACGCAACATCTATGCAGTTATCATTTAAGAACCAATAGATTTTTAAGAATAAATTGATTAAGTCGGTTTGGACACATTTTGACTTGTAAAGTCAAGTATTCCTAAAATGGCTAGTCCAATCAAAACCGCATCTCGGCTAGCAAATGTATCAGGTCTGGTAACTATTGGCCTTTTATGATGATGTCATCGTTTTCAGTTTAACCTCAGTCTTGCTGTCACGTCCTGAGAGGAAGTAGCTTTAATGGTTAAGATGTGTGTCTATAATTCTTCACATCCACAGTTTACTCTACTGGTTTTGAATGAAGAGTTTATCGGCTACTAATGCAATGACATACAGTAGAGGCCAATGACATACAGTAGAGGCCAATGACATACAGTAGAGGCCAATGACATACAGTAGAGGCCAATGACATACAGTAGAGGCCAATGACATACAGTTGAGGCCAATGACATACAGTAGAGGCCAATGACATACAGTAGAGGCCAATGACATACAGTAGAGGCCAATGACATACAGTTGAGGCCTATGACATACAGTTGAGGCCAATGACATACAGTTGAGGCCAATGACATACAGTAAAGGCCTATGACATACAGTTGAGGCCAATGACATACAGTAGAGGCCAATGACATACAGTTGAGGCCTATGACATACAGTTGAGGCCAATGACATACAGTAGAGGCCAATGACATCCCAGCCGTCAACTGTCTGTGTGTTTGTGTGTTTCTATGTGTAAATCTGTGTGTGTGTGTGTGTGTCTGTTTATCTGTCTGTCTGTCTGTATGTGTTTGTTTGTTTGTCTGTGTATTTGTATTCAATACTTACAAAGTGGTTCCATAGCTTATCGATGTTTGTCTTCATGTTTTCTGGAGTGCGCTGGGCCGTGCAGACCCAGTCTAAAGTCATCCAGTCCAGCAGGCAGACAAACAGCACAGCCCTTAGCAACATATCCAAGTCCTCTCACTCCAGGAAACAGTCCTCAATTGGTGCTGATGTCTTAATTGGAAGGCCTTTGGAGCTGATGAGCCACACGAGCTAACACTACCCAGGACTGTTAGTATCGTCTAAGTGTCTGAAAGAAAGACAGTCAGAAGTATTTATAGGCAGATTTTTTTCACGAGGTGTGAAGTTGTGGGTTCTGTCTTTCCGTGCAGACGCAACAGTAACAGGCGGGCCGCTCACTGACACCTTTTCATCAGAAGTGCAGGGGGTCTTGGGTAGGAATCCCTAACAACTGATGAGTGATGCTACCGGTCGGAGAGTTCTAGGAAATGTACTGATGAGGCATCGACATTTGGGCTGACATGCATGGAATACAGGTGTACAGACCGAGGAAGAGGAAGAAGAGGAGGGACGTTGACTTCCGAGTTGAGGTTATGAAACAGGAGGACCCCACTGACCCTGGTCAAAAATAGGGCACTATTTAGAATTAGGGGTGGCGTTTGGGATGTGAGCACGACGCTAGCCATGGCGGTAACTGGTGAGATGCTAATAGTGTTAGTTTCAGTTTTACTGTAAATGCATCCTCCAGCACATCATTCTTACTAAAATGTCGGTAGGAAACCAAATGCGCTCATATCCTTTTACTGACCACTTAAGTACAAATGAGGCAAGGCTGCTCCTCAGTGACAGCTCATTGCACAGCAGAGTGCTGTTTGTTTGTTATAAACTGTATCTATACATCACTACGGTGAAGCATGGGGGCGGAAGCATCATGCTGTGGGAATTGTCACAATAAAAAAAAACAATGAGGCAAATTAAAGACAGATTGTCGAGGAAAACCTGTTCCTGAGCGTTCAGGACCTCGAACTGGGGGGATCATTCAAACAGAACAACTAACCTAATCGCACAGCCAGGACAACGTAAGAATGACTTTCAGAAGTATTTTGTGAATGTCTTTTCAAAGCCTGGGCTTAGACACATGAAAAAACAGAAAACGGATGTGCGACGTGGTTTCCCATTCAACCGGACAGAGCTTCACAAGATCTGCAGAGAAATGGGATTGGAGAAACTTCCACAGATGTGCCAAGCTTGTAGTGGCATGATAAATAACACTTAAATCAATAATCACTGCCTTTTTAATCAAAGTACTGAGTAAAGGGGACTAAATCTGATTGTGATAGTCCTATTTTGATATTTATTTACATTTATTATATATATATATAGTATATATATGATGGACATTTCTTAGTAGACAGTGTTCTTCACAATAAACACCTGTCATAGAAGATGCTCCTGTATGTTTTCAAAAGGGTTCTTCAACCCACATTATAGCATTTGATTCAGAATCCTCCTTTTTAGAGAAGGCGAAAACCGGAGTAAACTTTGAACCAACGCTGCTCATGGTTTTCACTTTGCAGTGAACATTTTCCAGCACGGCCATAATAATTATCCACTGGTGTGTCACTATGGAGTAAAAGTTTCAGCGTTTCTTGGAAGAGCGTTGTCTTAGGTTGTCGTTGTTGTGGCGCTGCTTAGGTGATGCTGTTTGTCTTGATGTTCTCGGAAACATTGTCAGGAAGCAATTTATTATTCCGTTTTTGAGACCGTGGTGATATGCTGTACGTGGACTTAAATTGTCTTAAATGTCTCACGAGATCATTCAACGTCAATTTACTCAAAAAATACACCCCGTCACATGTGTCTTGCTTCACGCTCAGTTGTGCTGAGTTATTTCCAAATGCAGTATTGGAATCGTCACGGTGACAGTGATGTCACTGCGGTGCTGTTCCACAGGTAACCAGGATGAATGTGCTGTAGGAACCTTTATTTTAGGTCCCACATGTCCATGTGCTTACTTGACACATCGAGGGGTTGCACCGAAAACCCTAACCTTTCAACCTTATTTAGATGACAACAACACAACTCTGACAGTCAACTGTGTCTCTTTCTTTTTCTTTCTCACCCCTCTAAGTTTCACACTCGTAGGACTTTCGCACTCTGCGTGTGGAATGGAAACTGGAAGCAATTCCACAGTCCATAACCATCAACCACAAACGCCAACGATGAGGTTACATCATTAGAATAACCAAATCAAGTGTGTAAGACTAGTTGAAATATTATTTTGTCCCAAAACCAAGAAAATGACATTCAGCAAATGACACCCGGTTCTAATGTCTGACAAACTTTAAAAAGAAGAAAAAAAGTTTTTTAACATGACTTTTTATTTAAATAGGATTACAAAAACCAGTCATCACTGAACAGGCACTTATTATATAAAATAAAGATAAAAATTCTGATTGTATAAAGTTGTTGAATAGTAATAACTTTCTATAAATGAAAACATCACAAAAAATAAGATTACATTCACAGTTTAAATAAATATGTTAAAATATATCAATTATGTCAATTATATATCTCACATCACAAGCACCATGTAAAGAAGCCAAATCTGTGAGGAAACTATGAGGCAGTGAACTGACTTATGTAAGCTCTATCTATTCCAGTGTGAACTTGTTTAAATAAAAATAAATAACCAAATGCTGTCTTATTTCTTTCTGTCTTCTTCAGCTGGTGGTTCATTCGGGGTCTCAGCTTTTGGTACAGTTCCTTTCATGGAGAGTGGGTCCGACTTTGGAAGCTTCCTGGAAAACTTCCATAAACTCATTCAAAGCCTTCTTCTGGATAGATTGGTCGGTCGTCTACATGGAAGAAGTCGCAACAGATATTTAGCAAAACTTGCATTCAGACAACAGAATTCACTGGATTATTTATATAAGCATTATCAGTTAGCGAGTTTTGTAAATAGGTAGCTTCAGAGTTTTCATTTTTTTTGGTGTCATTCTGTTTCTCTCTGACATGAATACAGACACCGTTCTTGGTTATACACAGACACATCCCTGAACAAAGTTACATTACATTTCCATTTTAGTCGCTCTAATCAAGAGTGAATAAGTGTTAACGCAAACATTTACAAAAAATATATCCTAAAATGTCCCAAAACTGTATAAAGGGTTGTTTTCTTTTTTCACCTTAATCGCTGCCAGCTTCTGTATCCTGGTCTTTATTCTGTTGCCATAGTAGATCTTCTTCAGCTCCTCCACCTTGCCACGAAGGTTGTTGAGGCTCTTCTCCACTTCTTCTGACCTTTTCTCCTTCAGCATGTTGGAGAAGATGTCCAGGTACACGTTCAGAGTAGCATTCAAGAACAGCCACTGTTCATGCTTTAAAAAGATAAAGGCTCACGGTCAGTAATGGACTAGTCGCAGAGAAGTTCAGGCAAATGCCCGATGGGCCAGTCCACCTATCACCCTCTAAATTGGGGATTTGCTTTTAAGGATAGTCCCTGGTTTTAGGTTAATGCACAATGTTAAGTACAGTTATAGAGGATCTTGGAACGTTTTACCAGAAACTTAAAATTTCCTTTTAGTAAAGCAGACCTTGAGAAGTAAAGTTCTATGATTTACAAAAGAAATGTTGAAATTAGCACAAGTTTGATGAACCTGACTGAATATGCAAAACAGCTGAAATATCAATTACATCGACAAAACCTATTGTGTGAAAAATGTTACGTTACATTAAGCATTCATGGTGGATTTACCTCTGACGTGCCATTCAGCTCCTTGATGTCCTGCAGGAACACAGTCGATCCGATCAAGTCGTTGGCATCGAGAATCTGAAGGAAACATTTTTTTTATTTAGCATTAGAACATCGACACTCCAGTAAAAGTTCAGCACCGCTTGTTATAAAGCTCGTAACTTTTTGTAAAACCGTGAACAAGCGGTTGCAACATCCATGTCTGTCACTATCAGTTGGCCCGACTCAGGACGTCCCAATCCCAAATCAACCCATTATCTCATTACCCTCAAGCCCCTGTGGAGTTCAACCATTTGACAGGTGTACAGAAGAAATGAAATGAACCCCTGTGAGATCCAGCCCGCTCAGATCTACACCGGTTGCAGGGGGCTTAGAGTTCCAATTGGGAATTGGACCGACGTCTTTCTCTTTCCTCCCTCTAGGGGGAGACCTTATATAACTCCGGACCGTAGGTCTCTCTGACGGTGGGAACTAGGCTACCCCGGGGGCTTTGAACATTTGCATGAAGCTTTGTGGTTGAACACCACACACTGTCTGCAGGGTAAGGGTTGCACAAGAAGCCAACTGTCGAGCATCGAGCATCATAATCGACAATGTATATTAACACACAAGACGTGGACATAAGCAGAGTATTGAGTGCCAATATAGCATCTTTAAGGTGTTATCCATTGTACTTACAAGAGATTTCTTCAGTTCATTTATGTCGTCGTTTATGTTGCTGGTCACGAACGGTCTGACGGGGCAATGTGGGCGCCCGTGCACCCCAACGGAGCAAAGCCCCAGAAGCCCCACAACGAGCAGGCCCAGAGGTGAATCCATGGTATCTGTTACGACGAGACGGCTGGAGTTCGAAGGATTCAAATCCGCAGAAGAAGACGCGACGCCTGCAGGTGTCAAATAAGGACCGGTGCCTTTAAAAGGTAGTTCAAGATGTCTTCGAAGGAGTCCTTATACTGGCTCTCTCAGGGCTCTCGGCTGACTGGTTTTAGAGTCTGTTGTGGTCCTGGCTGCCTTTACCTGCTGACTTATAGTGAGTCTGGGATGCTGGTTGTATTTATATGTGAGCCACGCTGCAGCAGATAGAGCTGACGATGGTTAGAGGTTGCTGGGTTTTTGGGGTTTGTGGGTTAATCTATTCGCTTGGTTTCCTTTAAACCATAGGCGTTATTGCCTTTAAACGGGTGACAGTGTCTCAAACCCCAACGCCTACAGCCTACCCCTCCTTCGGTCAGGGAACTTTCGAGGAATTCTTCGGAAGTGTTGGTGAACGCGGTCTGTTCAAGGGGGCTTCTGTTGGGATTAAGCTATTGTGTGAGTGCCAGCATCCAGACTCAGCTTAAAACACAACCTTAAACGTTGAATTGACAATTAAGACATTATGTCAGGTTATTTATACTTTTATATGATTTAAATATGAAGTTAACCTGGTGAGCCAAAACATTATGACCACCCACAGGTGAGTGAATGACGTTGATCGTTTCCTAACAAGTGCACACGTCACGGTCTGGGTAGATTAGATGTGATAATTGTTAAGATAAATGGGTCAGAGCATCTCTGAAACCCAAAGGCTTGTGAGATGCTTTCGTCAGCAGTCTTGCAGGATGGACAAACCACAAACTGGCAACACGACACATTGACGGGCTAGAGAAACGAAGACTTCTCGTCTGGTCTGAACCGCCGGAAGCGGTCAAGTGTGGCACAAGTCAGAGAAAATGTTCATACATTTTCGGGGGGGAGGAATGTTTCACAACACAGACTCCATCACACCTTCCCGGGTTTGGGTGTAGCTGCAGACCCGTCAGATTGCCCCTGATGACTCCTGTTCACCGTCGAGATGGTCTACAATGGGCACGTAAGCGCTTGGACTGGACCGTGGAGCCAGGTGCTCCGGGAAATGTTCTGCTGGGAAACACTGGGTCCTGGCGTTCATGGGGACATCAACACGTTTCACCCACCGTATTATTGTTGGCGGGCAGGTTCATCCCATCTTGTAACACCATGGTACCGGGCAGGTTCATCCCATCTTGTAACACCATGGTACCGGGCAGGTTCATCCCATCTTGTAACACCATGGTACCGGGCAGGTTCATTCCATCTTGTAACACCATGGTACCGGGCAGGTTCATCCCATCTTGTAACACCATGGTACCGGGCAGGTTCATCCCATCTTGTAACACCATGGTACCGGGCAGGTTCATCCCATCTTGTAACACCATGGTACCGGGCAGGTTCATCCCATCTTGTAACACCATGGTACCGGGCAGGTTCATCCCATCTTGTAACACCATGGTACCGGGCAGGTTCACCCCATCTTGTAACACCATGGTACCGGGCAGGTTCATCCCATCTTGTAACACCATGGTACCGGGCAGGTTCATCCCATCTTGTAACACCATGGTACCGGGCAGGTTCATCCCATCTTGTAACACCATGGTACCGGGCAGGTTCATCCCATCTTGTAACACCATGGTACCGGGCAGGTTCATCCCATCTTGTAACACCATGGTACCGGGCAGGTTCATCCCATCTTGCCAATGCTATCCCTCTTATAGCAGGATCATTTGCCCTGTCACTGCACACTGTTTGGTAATGATTTGAGGAACATGATGAGTTTAAGATGTTGCCCGAACCTCTAAATCCCCAGATCTCCATCCACTTGAGCATCAGTGGGATGTGCTGGACCAACACCTCCGAGCCATAGCAGCTTACATGTTACAGAATTTATAGGATCTTGTTGCCAGATACCCCATTATCCATGCCTTCAGGGTTTGGTGCAGTTTTGGTATTTTGCTCAACTGTGGTATGTTTGGTCCATCTGTGTATATATTTATTTTAGGTTTTGGTACCGAACTTGGTACTTTTATGGGTACCGAGTGAATTACGTCGGTACTCTGGACCGATTTACGTAAAATCAATCAGTGCCAATTTGCGATACCTGAGAGCACATCTGGGTGAGAGAGTACAGAGAAAGATTACATCACCCCTGCAGCTTGTTCAAACACCAACAGAGTCAGGGCAATGGCAAAGGATTTCTCAAAGCTCAAGTGTGCACCGTATTTGATAGCATGAAAGACAAGTCGCCCGCCTCAGCCACAGCTAATCTTTCTTTAAAAAAAACTGCTAATGTTGCCTAGTTAATTTCTAGTATTTCAGAGCTGCTCTTTGCAAAAGTAATTCGTTTGTATACGTTTATTTAACTATTTTTTTACCCTGTGTTTTAATAAATTGTTTTTAAAATTGTTTATATAAAAGACGATATTTAAATTGAGTAGTTCGGACTTATTATTTTTATTTATTACAAAAGTAGCAAAAAAGGTACCGGTAAGTACCAAATGGTTCCCAACCCTAACCCATTTACAGTATGTATAGAGAAAGATATACCGACAGATACAATATATTTATATAGAGAGATATAGAGACATATTACAGTATATATATAGAGAGAGATATATTGAGACAGATTACAGTATATATAGAGAGATAGATATATATAGAGACAGATGGTAAAATGTTTAATGTTAGTGATGTTATAAGGGTGCCCTATAAAAAATAACTATTACTTAAAAATGCTTTGCAAAATCAGATAGACGGACAGCAATTTCTCTGATTCCTGTCATACCTTGATTAACTGATCTGTTCTTTTGTCAGTGACCACATTACATACAGTATGATAATGTACATGTTTGACGTTA
Source organism: Dallia pectoralis (assembly GCA_029465975.1). Classification (NCBI taxonomy): domain Eukaryota; kingdom Metazoa; phylum Chordata; class Actinopteri; order Esociformes; family Umbridae; genus Dallia; species Dallia pectoralis. Next base: position 5,312,667 of record CM055734.1, read on the forward strand.
TCGCAACTGATCCCTGACTGCTGAGTGTTTGATGTAGATAGATCAGGGCCTGCTAGCGACTGAAAGAGATCCATGTTGGCCAAAAACAGAGGTTGGTCATTCTGAGTTTACTACACTAGCCAGCCTGAGCCATCATCCAGCACAGAATACCCACACACTGTCTGCCCTCAAATGCTTTCTAAATAAATATTTTGTAAAACTACGTAAATATTTTCGTGTCCCGTTAACATTTTTTTAATCAACTATCAAGCTGGCCACCCCTGTGCCTTTTTCGGGTTTCGGCTGTATTAAAAAGGAGATATGTTATGTATACGGAAACTAGATAATGACAAAACCTTGTGGTGAATCCAAGTCATGTCAATGACGTAAATAATGGAACCGTTTGAAACCAGTTGTGGTTCCAACCACGATTCAGAGAAAAACACTCATATTATCATCCGAGGGGCAGGAGGACGCTTACACTAGGGATTTGAATGGCCCGCGTATTTGTAATGAAGTACCCCTGATGCACCTCTCATACATTGGATTTAAAACTGTCTAATGAAGGTGGGTAAATGTGTGTAGCTACCCATTCGGGTCTTATATTCATTTATTGGTTTGTTACTAAAAAAGTAACAATTTATTTAACCAGAAAAGTCAACTGGATTTCCAATCAGATTTCCAATTACGATCTAGCCAAAAGGCATTCACTAGTAAATAATACCACAGAACAATATAAAAACTGCAAACCATTATTAACCCAGTAACATAATGAATAAACAAATAAACTTTATATACAAGGAATAGACAAATAAATGTCACGTGACATACTTAATAAAGACACGTACAAAAGCTCCATGGGCAGTTTTGCCAGACTCGGCATAAACTTGCCATATCCACGTGGTTTACCATTGTATTTTCCGGCCCATTTATGTTGGTGTGATCGGCGTGAACTATATCAACGTGGTTATTTCATGGTGTTTTCCAGCGCATGTATGTTGGTGTGATCGGCGTTGAACTCGTGCCATATCCACGTGGTTAACCATTGTATTTTCCGGCCCATGAATGTTGGTGTGATCGGCATAAACTCGTGCCATATCCACGTGGTTAACCATTGTATTTTCCGGCCCATGTATGTTGGTGTGATCGGCATAAACTCGTGCCATATCCACGTGGTTAACCATTGTATTTTCCGGCCCATGTATGTTGGTGTGATCGGCATAAACTCGTGCCATATCCACGTGGTTTACCATTGTATTTTCCGGCCCATGTATGTTGGTGTGATCGGCATAAACTCGTGCCATATCCACGTGGTTTACCATTGTATTTTCAGGCCCATGTATGTTGGTGTGATCGGCGTGAAGTTGTGTCTCATCCCTATTTTACAACCACAACGTTGTAACTTTGCGGCAACAATATCAAGATGGGATCTAAACGTGCACCCTATAGTGCACTAAACAGGGCGTAGGGTGGCATTTGGCATGCAGGATAAGACACTATATTTTTTTCGCTGTAAGCATTAGTAGAAAGTCATCGAGCAATGTTATTTCCAAGCCACAGCTTAGAAAGAAGAAAGCATCACTGAGCTTTGTGGCTGCTCGAATTGCCTGCTAGACGTTCTGAATTCCCCACAGGAAGCATTCGATGCTTTGTAGCTGTCATCATACTAGATGGAGGTATACTTTATATCAACGTATGCCTTGAACCTAAACCTCTCGTTTATTCATTATTTTCATTATTGTAGCAGCTCAGTGGTAGAGGTCAAGCTATGTATGTATGACGTCCTGGGTTAAATCCTCAGCTGTTCCCTAGGTCGCTGTTGCAAAAGACAACTTGTTCTCAATCGGCCTACCTGTTTACAATATCAGGTTAATTAAAAAAACAAATAATCATATCGTGTATTGTGCAAACATAAGCACTGCGATCTGTGGGCTTTTCCCTGCCATCAACGTCTCTTCAGGTATGTGCTTGAGCAGGTTAGGCTGCCTGTTTAATATCACCATGGCACAACAGTTTGATAATGAGGCGTGCATCAGTTGGCAGGACATATAGTGGCAAATCTGAGTCACCCGAGAGTTTTACTTGATTTGAAGGAAATATTACAGTGCAGAAGTTTGGGCTCATTTACAAATGTCTTTTTTTATTAAAACAATCATCAAATGAGGTAAATAGAAAATATAGTCATTGACGAGGCTCAAAATAATGTTTTTAATTTAAATGATAGTTGCGTACTTCAAACATCGCTCCTCCATTTGCAGCAATCTCAGCCTTGCAGGCTTTTGGCATTCTAGTTGTGATTTTGTTAAAAGTTATCTGACGTGATTTCACCCAGTGCTTCTTGAAGCACCTCAGACAAGTTTGATTGGCTTGATGGGCACTTTTTACGTACCATACGTTCGTGCTGCTCCCACAACAAATCAATAAAGTTGAAAGTTGAGAACAAGATTATAAAGGATAAGAGACAAGAATTTGGGGAATTTGAAAAACTAACAGGTTAAGAGATATGTACGAGCAGCTTGGTTTTGTTGCCACATGAGGTTCACCCAGCACAGCCAGAAGAGGTCTGGCCACCCGGGTTTGTAAGGTTGGGTTTGGGTTTCTACCTAAATTCGACCCATCAGAGAGTTGTTCCTAGCCGCTGTGTATCAACTTGTTGATGTGTGCTCAGTCGGATTCAGGCTTGGTGTTTGTTAAAGCACTTTTGTTAAAGCACTTTGTGTAAAAAGGGCTTTTTAAAACACATTTGACTGATTGATTTATGAAGCAATGTGCGGTTGGAAATCAGCATCTTTATTCACATGAACAGACACAACACTGAAGTGAGTAGAACTACATGACTTTCATTTTCGATACGGTACTTCTGATGTGGCCGGCCGGACATGACGGCCTGCAAAGTGGACACACACCGCTACAAGACAGATGCACAAATGCAGACCACGTTAATACGAGTTGACACGTCATGTGTCCAATTAAGGGCACGCGTCTTTGTGCTGAAATAGTGCGGAGTGTCGGTAGAAACCTGGCGCTGTTTGTAAAAGTCTCAGTGAGCCTGTCGCTATCATCCCGCAATCCCACCACTATCAGACTTTCAACCGTACACGTGTACAGTTTAGAAAATACACACACATATCCAGACTTAACATACAGACACAATTGAGCCTAATAAAAATGCCCGTCGTCGCAAATGGTGTCAATAAATGACGTGACTTAACTGCTTTAGGAAATTGTTTATTGTGGTGCCGTTTAATATTTCATTGTAGAAGACTTGAGATGAAAAAACTTCTATCAAACCACCAATAATGTGTGGTTTTTATCCGATAAGATACTGTGATGTCGTCGTGGAGTTTCATTCGGTGTAACTGATAACCACCGGGCCTTTCCTTCAGTCATACAATACAACATAATTGTTTCCAAAAGGGCAGAATGCTTGGGTATTGGTGGAGTATTTCCGCAAAGCGCCCTGTGGTTTTCTGCTGCAGTCTTTCTTCAAAAGAATTATACTCAGACAGAGTAGGCTGACAATCAGGGAGAGCTGGAGACCGGGTGGCAGAATATGCGCAGGTTGTCCTGTCGGTAAAGTCCTACAGGTTAAATCCTATATACACAACAGGTGCACTTTTGCTATTATAAACACAATAAACACAATTAGAATAGTAAAACAAAATCAGCAAACGTTATCCGTATAACAACTTGGCTATACAGCGTCCGATATAGCACGCTTTTCTCAGTCAGGACTGACTACGTGCAGTATTCACTATGCAATATGCACCAGAAGATGAGCAGCTGCATGCTACATATGACTTATCTGCTCTGGTGTAGCCCACCTACAGGAGTTTGTGGTCAGACTACATGAGGTTGTGCTGTGGTTCAGGGCACCAAACCATTCCAGGAACACAGGTCCTTAATTGGCACCGCTCTAGTTCGTTCTGCAGTGAGGTTCAAAAAACGCCTGCGCATATCCTTAAAACACATAGAAATATGAGTTTTTCTTAAGGCATTAATTTGGAGGTCAGTATTGTTTGCTTTGCATGCGAAACGTGCAGAAAGAAAGTTGGATGTGTAGCCCTATAGGTGAAGAGAACCGTTCTGACCTATTGGCTGACGATTGAATATGGCTCTCAGAGTAGGCTACTGCTCACTGAAATACTGGACAATTTGAGACAGAAAATATGCATGAACCTAGTGACCTAATTGGGGGCGGAGTGGCTCAGTGGGTTGAGTCGGTTGTCAATCGGAAGGTTGGTGGTTCGATCCCCGGTTTGTCCTGGGAAATTGTCGAGGTGTCCTTGAGCAAGACACCTAACCTTGCATGGTAGACGCGGTTGCCAGTGTATGAATGAGTGAATTTACCATTTACCAGCAACCCCATATCCTCTATTTGTCCACATATATGCCTTATACTTGTAGGGTAATGAACCTATCATCATCGGCATCGTATGTGTGCCTCTTCCTCCCAGCCAGCCCCTCCCTTTCCTCCAGCTGTTAGTGGTGGGTCCTCCTCTTCAAGTAGTTGTTATAAAATACCACCACTTGGGGGAGTAAATCCAAACAAATGAGTCCGACACCCACTAGAGTCACATCTTGAATACAACTATATTCAAGTGCCGCAATGTTTTGACTAATTGGACTCCTGCATCTGCGATTTGTAAACACATGGATGTAAACAGGATTGAGAGCCTCACTTCTAAAATAATCCTCGAAAACATTGTCTACATTATGTGAACTGAATATTAAAACGAGAGCCGAGAAGGGAGCAAACAGACACCTTAGCCGTTAATGACTTAATTCAGGTAAATGGCTTTTTGGTGAATCATTTAGGACACAAATGTAGGGTCATTGATGGTCATCGGATTTACATCCCAACTCCATGACAAAAAAGATGAGCGCCAAGAAATGTAAGTTTTGGATTAAGTCAGTGATACAGCGCCTCTGCGTGTGCTAGAATGAGCGTCATACAGCACTCTCTAGTGGAGAAGTACGGAAGTGTAAATACTATTGTGTGAAGAACCGAGAAGATTGTGCAAGCTGGCTTTCAACCATAGGACATGTCATTATTGCATTTCGACCGTATTTTAGCCCTCTATTTCATGAACATTTAAATCAGATCTATTTGAAAGAAAACCATTCCATCCTAAATACCCAGATTAGGTAAAACACATTTTATTTTGATTTCCAGAAGGAACAATGCATTTACAATTGAAAGTATCAAAAATACCTGCACATTAAAACAAAGAATTCTCTGAATGTGCACAGCCAAAACGGTGACTGCAACTTTGGTTTAAAAAATATTTTAAACATGTTATAAAATAATAAATAAAGTTGTTTATCTAACTAAATATAACTTAGGAAAACGACATATGAATAAAACCCAATGACATTAATTAAATAAAAATTCTGACATGGTTGATCTGACTAGAAGCTTCCATAATATAATTATTGTAAACATGGGCCTATAGAATGTATTATATCACACAGCTTTGGAACAGATTGTCCACTGAGCACACCTTACAAGCCAAGAGAGTTTACATGCAATGACAAGATACCTCCTAAAAAAGACATGGCTATGATCTTGGGTTGTGTGAAACCTGGCATTAGACATGTTTACAGATGTCACAGGTACACTGGACAGGTAGAAGTACAGCGTCCAAAGGTAACTGACCTGCAATGGTCAAACGGCCAGATGGTAAGAGAAGCAGGCGTTCATCAGGCCTGCCGGTCTTCAGATTTGCGATGTAACTACCAGAGAAAATTAACATGGTACATTTGTCTTCCGTGTTGAATGGGCTCCTGATGTCTCACGGCTAGGGTGTAGCCATGGTTAAATGCACAGAAACATCGCCCGGCAGTCTGGGAGCATGTATTGACCAGAGCTGAATCATCTGACCAGGGAAGTCAGTTCTGCAATGTCAGGCCTTTGGAGTCCTGTAGGGTTGCAGCGCACATCGGCGATGTCCTGCAATTGGTGGTGAACAATGACTTGTTGCTAGGCGACAGCAACTGGACGGTCCAAACTGTGTGTCTGAAGTCAACTTCCCCCGGCTAGCGTTGGCTGGAGGGATTGAAAGAGGAGTAGATGGCTGGTGTCTGGGTTCCTGGGTTGGTGTGGAGGTTTCTGGGGCTGGTTTGTGGGTTCCGGGGCTGGTGTGTTGGTTCCTGGGCTGGTTTCTAGGTTCCTGGGCTGGTGTGGAGGTTTCTGGGCTGGTTTGTAGGTTCCGGGGCTGGTGTGTTGGTTCCTGGGCTGGTTTCTAGGTTCCTGGGCTGGTGTGGAGGTTTCTGGGCTGGTTTGTAGGTTCCTCGGCTGGTGTGGAGGTTCCTGGGCTGTTTTTGTAGGTTCCTCGGCTGGTGTGGAGGTTCCTGGGCTGGTTTGTAGGTTCCTGGGCTGGTGTGGGAGTTTCTGGGCTGGTGTGGGAGTTTCTGGGCTGGTGTGGGGGCACAGGGTGACATCAGTAGATTTCATCCTGGTCGGTTGGTGTTCTGTGCCGACAACTTCAAACTGTTCTGTGAGGAGTGACGGTCTCCGTCTGTGAGCCAACGAATTTCAGCGTCTTTCCGTTGAATTGATTAAGGGATGTGTGGGTGAAAAGTTGAATGGACGGCGGGGTGTGAATAATTCCATGTCGTCTGAACAACGTACTAGATAACCGCTTGGGGTCGCAATGTCACTGCACTCCACCGGAGGCAGCGTGCCCTACTGGCATTTCTCTTCTGCGCTTTCGGTTTTCTGACTTGCATGAATTACCAACCACAGGACGGTCTTGAACTCTCCCACAGCCTTGTAGGTACTGTTGGTGTTTAGCTGTCACAGGAGGAAATAAACACCATTAACAAATCAGAAACACATACTCTTCTGTCAGATACAGTACCTATAGGTGATTCAGTTCATCCGGTTGTGAATCAGTGAGAGATCTCATTTCGACGCGAGAAGTTCAGTTTTCTAGAAGTTCTGGGTATTTTTAATACTTTTTAGTCTTATTTTTAGTCTTTTAAGAGGTCAGAGGTTCAAAACTCATATTTACGTTCTGAAATGTCTTCTCCAGCTTCCTGATGGTGTTCTGAGCTCTTTTAGGTTCACTTGAGCACTGCACCAGCTGCAGATGAGAAGGGTTTATTATATAATCCATCAATCTGTCTGTTTTAATGTTCCATAACATGGGTGATAAGCACACGACAACACTGACATCAATGTTAAATACTCACACAACATTGCACATCGTGTTTGAGTCTTGCCAGAAGATCCTCATAATGTATAGGGTACAGGTTCTCCAAAGATTTGTGGTTGAACACATTCTCATAGGCATCCAGTATCTTGTTGATTTCCCAGATGCCAAGTGGTTTCTGGAAGGAAAGGAAACAAAAGTATTATTACCTGACCACAAACAAGGAGTTTGAATTTGTTTAGCACCATGACTGAATTGCAATTTGCATTTTTTTATGTTTCAATAGGCAAACCACGTGCCTTAGAGAGACGTTTGGGCAGAAGTCTTTTGTATATTTTTGGAGGAAACGTCTGCAAAAAATCATAGAAAAAGTAAGTATGAATTAACAAACTTAACAGAAATCTCACATAGATCACTCAATGGATTTTTAAACAAGTATGAAAATATGCTTTACTTACAGGTAGATAGTTTGTGAGAGTGTCTGTTTTTTTCAGTAGTTCCGTCAGTAGTACAGGAGAGACAGTTCGTTTGAGGCAGTTTGGCCTCCTGAGTGGTCTCTCGCTAATCACACGTCCATCCAGATATCCAAAAATAATCACAAGGTTACATACCGTGAGCAAAATCCTGGTACGCATCTTTTCAAAGTGAAATTTGTAGGACTTAAGCCGATCAGTAAAGAGTAAAAGGACAAAGTAGCAGGACCGCTGTTTGAGAGACTCCATCTGTTCTTTCAGGTTATATACCAGTTGAGTTTTCGAAAATTCCCAGAGTTGAAAGTGATGTTACATGGAGAACAGTACCATTATGGTGCAGTATAGCGCTAATCCTTACAGATCTACGATGCCTTGCGGTCAGAAGTGTTTGTTGTGGGTTTGCGTTCTATAGAGGTTAGCTGCACGATTACTGGACGGGTGAAACTAGGTTGCGGGTTCTGTTTCCTTCCTAACCGCATAGGAGTCCTTTCCATTGATCTGTAGATGTGTGTCCAGTGTCCTCTAGACTAGAGAACATGTTTATCTGACCTCCTCATCATCGACACGTGCTCTGTTGGGTTTCAGGCTGGGTGTTTGTAAATGCACTTTGTGACAACTTTGTAGTAAAAACGGCATATAAAAAAAACATTTGATTGATTGACTGTCAGGTAATTTGACATTCCAATATATAACCTTCCAATTTTAAAAGGAAAATATGATTACACGTCATTTCTATGACGTGTGGTTTGGTGAAATTAGTGATTGGTTTGAGATTGGGTTGGTAAAATATGTATGATTGATAGGTTGACATTATTGATTCTTAGTTTTAAAACCACATTTGTTTTTTTGTCTCAATAATTAAAAAAACGAATGCAAAACATATACGCATGCCACTAACGTCGTACATACTATCAAACACCATCATTGCTCTGGCTTGATTCATTTAAAAAGGCATGAATTTCTCTTTACCTTTTATGACATCTGATGCTTGACATGCGATATTGTGGAGATAAGATACCGTAAAGGATCCCCAATGGCTTTAACGAAGGCAGGTGCAATGCACACTCACACTATTAACCCCCCGCCCCACCGGACAGTCTTTTCCTGTCCCCCAGATCCAATTGAGCTCGTGCTCAGTTTGGTATGTGGTAAGGTCTGTTGTCACTTCCAGGCAGGGGTTCTGTTTCACCCTACGTAAAGGATGCGTTTGCAATTTGTCTCTCGTCCTGTTATTTGCAACCCACTCAAATCAGGTCACCTGCGGTTCAACGTTGCTGAGCCTGGTCTGACCCAGATTTCTGGAGTTTGAGATGCATATCGTGTTTAATGTTCAGTATGAGTCAATGTGTTCACAGACACGTATTCTAAAGACTGACAAAGGAAAAGCACCAAACCGGGGGTTCAATCACTCGGATCGGTTAGATTTTTATCAAGACAAAAAGTACAAATCGATCATCTTGCTGGTCATTGCGGCCAACAGCATCTTTGTCTATGTTGCGTGTGGGCCAAAATTCCACGTGTGGATCAAATTCTCTCCAGGACTATGTTCCGGGTAGGCTACGTCTTTCCAAACTCTTCAAGCACCTCAGCGTTCTCCAAACCTGCAACGATTTTCATGTATTGTCACGTATCGAAAATATTGGTTATAGTTTATCTAGTGTATGGTCTATAAATGATCAGTTTAAGTTGGAATCGACCTATACGCTAGGCTGGGTGTTTGCAAATGCACTTTGTGACAACTTTGTAGTAAAAAACGGCGTTATAAAAACATTATTTGATTGATTGACTGTCAGGGAATTTGACATTCCAATTTATAACGTTCCAATTTTGAAAGGAAAATATGATTACACGTCGTTTCTATGACGTGTGGTTTGGTGAAATTAGTGATTGGCTTTAGATACACTAGACCTATACGCTTTTACTTAAAATGCTTTAATGTCTTCTGTAATGTCTTCTATAACACTCCAAAGCTGTCGAATTTTTACACCACTCATAGTGTCCGAAAGTAGGCCTGTACATATTATATTTGCTCTTTGAACTACTTCTATTTTTATCTGGGCAAAGAAATACCTCTAAAAATCCACATAGCTCAGTTAACATTTGTTTGCCTAAGGTAGTCTGGATGTAAATTAAAACCATTAACAGAAGTAAAAGAGGTTGAGACTTGGACTTGTATGAAATTGAAATACACACTTTTCAGTATGTCGTCACTACAAACTCTCCAGGTTTACATTGCAACACGGCCTGGCCTTGCAACGCCTACACACGCAAACGGACAAAACTGTAATAATGTGATTTACCTGGGTTTGGGAAGTGTGCCTTTTCCTGTTTTTCCATAGTGTGTTGGACCATCCGTTCAGCACGTCACAACAATAAACATGTTAGTCTACAGACACTCATATCGGGAATTGACAAACTAATGGAACATGACACGGAAAAAAAAAAAATCTAAATGGAAAGAGTGGCCCTACTCTTGGTGTTTCCGTTATTTTGTTCACCCCGGGTGACACGACACAGCACGTAGGAAAATGTGTGCACGCACATGCGGTGTTAATTATCACATGCAGTCTCTCCGGGAAGTATTCAGAAACCTTCACGTCTCTGTTAATTATCACATGCAGTCTCTCCGGGAAGTATTCAAAAACCTTCACGTCTCTGTTAATTATCACATGCAGTCTCTCCGGGAAGTATTCAGAAACCTTCACGTCTCTGTGAAGTATCCAGACCTCTTCACTTCACTGTGAAGTATCCACACTGATTCAAATCTCTGTGAAGTATTCGGACCCCTTTACATTTCTGTGATGTATCTAAACCCCTTCACATCTCTGTGATGTATCTAAACCCCTTCACATCCTGTGATGTATCTAAACCCCTTCACATCCTGTGATGTATCTAAACCCCTTCACATCCTGTGATGTACCTAAACCCCTTCACATCCTGTGATGTATCTAAACCCCTTCACATCCTGTGATGTATCTAAACCCCTTCACATCTCTGTGATGTATCTAAACCCCTTCAAATCCTGTGATTTATCTAAACCCCTTCACATCTCTGTGATGTATCTAAACCTCTTCACATCCTGTGATGTATCTAAACCCCTTCAAATCCTGTGATTTATCTAAACCCCTTCACATCTCTGTGATGTATCTAAACCTCTTCACATCTCTGTGATGTATCTAAACCTCTTCACATCTCTGTGATGTATCTAAACCCCTTCAAATCCTGTGATTTATCTAAACCCCTTCACATCTCTGTGATGTATCTAAACCTCTTCACATCTCTGTGATGTATCTAAACCTCTTCACATCTCTGTGATGTATCTAAACCTCTTCACATCTCTGTGATGTATCTAAACCCCTTCAAATCCTGTGATTTATCTAAACCCCTTCACATCCTGTGATGTATCTAAACCCCTTCACATCCTGTGATGTACCTAAACCCCTTCACATCCTGTGATGTATCTAAACCCCTTCACATCTCTGTGATGTATCTAAACCCCTTCAAATCCTGTGATGTATCTAAACCCCTTCACATCCTGTGATGTATCTAAACCCCTTCACATCTCTGTGATGTATCTAAACCCCTTCAAATCCTGTGATTTATCTAAACCCCTTCACATCTCTGTGATGTATCTAAACCTCTTCACATCCTGTGATGTATCTAAACCCCTTCAAATCCTGTGATTTATCTAAACCCCTTCACATCTCTGTGATGTATCTAAACCTCTTCACATCTCTGTGATGTATCTAAACCTCTTCACATCTCTGTGATGTATCTAAACCCCTTCAAATCCTGTGATTTATCTAAACCCCTTCACATCTCTGTGATGTATCTAAACCTCTTCACATCTCTGTGATGTATCTAAACCTCTTCACATCTCTGTGATGTATCTAAACCCCTTCACATCTCTGTGATGTATCTAAACCTCTTCACATCTCTGTGATGTATCTAAACCCCTTCACATCTCTGTGATGTATCTAAACCTCTTCACATCTCTGTGATGTATATAAACCTCTTCACATCTCTGTGATGTATCTAAACCCCTTCACATCTCTGTGATGTATCTAAACCTCTTCACATCTCTGTGATGTATCTAAACCCCTTCACATCTCCGTGATGTATCTAAACCTCTTCACATCTCTGTGATGTATATAAACCTCTTCACATCTCTGTGATGTATCTAAACCCCTTCACATCTCTGTGATGTATCTAAACCTCTTCACATCTCTGTGATGTATATAAACCTCTTCACATCTCTGTGATGTATCTAAACCTCTTCACATCTCTGTGATGTACCTAAACCTCTTCACATCTCTGTGATGTATCTAAACCTCTTCACATCTCTGTGATGTATCTAAACCTCTTCACATCTCTGTGATGTATCTAAACCTCTTCACATCTCTGTGATTTATCTAAACCCCTTCACATCTCTGTGATGTATCTAAACCCCTTCACATCTCTGTGATGTATCTAAACCCCTTCACATCTCTGTGATGTATCTAAACCCCTTCACATCTCTGTGATTTATCTAAACCCCTTCACATCTCTGTGATGTATCTAAACCTCTTCACATCTCTGTGATGTATATAAACCTCTTCACATCTCTGTGATGTATCTAAACCTCTTCACATCTCTGTGATGTATATAAACCTCTTCACATCTCTGTGATGTATCTAAACCTCTTCACATCTCTGTGATGTATCTAAACCTCTTCACATCCTGTGATGTATCTAAACCCCTTCACATCTCTGTGATGTATATAAACCTCTTCACATCTCTGTGATGTATCTAAACCTCTTCACATCTCTGTGATGTATATAAACCTCTTCACATCTCTGTGATGTATCTAAACCTCTTCACATCTCTGTGATGTATATAAACCCCTTCACATCTCTGTGATGTATCTAAACCCCTTCACATCTCTGTGATGTATATAAACCCCTTCACATCTCTGTGATGTATCTAAACCCCTTCACATCTCTGTGATGTATCTAAACCTCTTCACATCTCTGTGATTTATCTAAACCCCTTCACATCTCTGTGATGTATCTAAACCTCTTCACATCTCTGTGATGTATCTAAACCCCTTCACATCTCTGTGATGTATCTAAACCTCTTCACATCTCTGTGATTTATCTAAACCCCTTCACATCTCTGTGATGTATATAAACCTCTTCACATCTCTGTGATGTATATAAACCTCTTCACATCTCTGTGATGTATCTAAACCTCTTCACATCTCTGTGATGTATCTAAACCCCTTCACATCTCTGTGATGTATCTAAACCTCTTCACATCTCTGTGATTTATCTAAACCCCTTCACATCTCTGTGATGTATCTAAACCTCTTCACATCTCTGTGATGTATCTAAACCCCTTCACATCTCTGTGATGTATCTAAACCCCTTCACATCTCTGTGATGTATCTAAACCCCTTCAAATCCTGTGATGTATCTAAACCCCTTCACATCTCTGTGATGTATCTAAACCCCTTCAAATCCTGTGATGTATCTAAACCTCTTCACATCTCTGTGATGTATCTAAACCTCTTCACATCTCTGTGATGTATCTAAACCTCTTCACATCTCTGTGATGTATCTAAACCTCTTCACATCTCTGTGATGTATATAAACCTCTTCACATCTCTGTGATGTATATAAACCTCTTCACATCTTCTAAAAGATGCCAGAAACCATTACATTCTCCTAATTTGTGTAATTGACAAGTTATTGAAAATATGAAATATGTTATTTACATAGAAGCTTCAAGAAAGCACTTTTTTTGCAGCGACCACAGATCTTTGAGAATTACCTCACCAGCTTAACTCACCTGGGTTTGAAAAACATAGTGACATAGACACCATAGTGACACCATGGGCAGGTACTTGTTTAACTTTAAATTAAATAGACAAATGTTCAGATCTTAATAACAGATAACATTACACACACGAATACCCCTAAATGTCACTGGAGTTAATTTAATTCTGTAATATTAGTCATAACAGTAATATACAATAATAAAGAATATGCATTATAACAGTGTACAAATTTAGTGTACATTTAGTATCATAGTGTTCTTGTTTAGTGCACTGTTGATTAAAGTATAGGTCAGCATGGCATTTTAGTTTTTATATCCACTTTATATATATGCGCAGTTGCAGGTTAAAAAAGTTGCATGTTTATTGTGCTTTTACAGTATGTTTAATATGCGACACCAAATGTAAAATGTTTAAGTCTTTAAAAGTTGTGAAAAGACAGAAGAACACCAAATGAATGTCTTTTTAGGATTGTTTATTTTAGAAGTCTAAGGAAACAGACACTTTTCAAATGCTAGTGCTACACATGTTCCCTATAAGTGTCTAAAAAATACATATAAAAATGTTTGACTTTATCAATCAATCAAATTTATTTTATAAAGCCCTTTTTACAACAAAGTTGTCACAAAGTGCTTTTACAAACATCCAGCCTGAATCCGAAAGAGCACACATCGATAAGTTGAACAAGATGAACAAGTTGAACAAGTTAATACACCGAGGCTATAGGAAAAACTCCATAAAAGGTCAACTTTAGGAAGAAACCTAGAGAGGACCAGTCCCTGGCTGTGCTGGGTGAACTTATAATAGTTTTATCAAAGACATATTTCCTCAACAAATTATGAACAGCTTTCACTTAATAATAATAAGTTAATAATAAATTAACAACAACAATAAATAAACTAATAGGTTCAATAGGTGCAATAGGTTCTGTTAAAAAGCCAAAAGTATGCTTAAAAATGCATTTACTTAATGTTTTCTTGTGTCCAGCACATACTTAGTAGAAACTAAGGCCACAATGTGGCTACAAATAAAATGCTTAAGAATCTCCACATTTAATGTGAACAGTATCTTGATGCATTTGAAGAAATGTTAACTTATTTGTCTTTTTTTCCATAGTAACAATAAATATACCGTATAAATAATAATAAATTAGCAAACAGTCATAACAATATGTCCATATTGGACAAAAAGCATTGAAACATTAAACCGTGAATCCGTAGCCAACATAGAGTATGGTATGTGTCTGAATTCAGACATGGACACAGAAGTCTTTTAGATAGGTGAACAGGATGTCGATCTCGCCAATAGCTTTCCTTATGCCTTTCCCCTCTCCCATCTGAAAAGCAGCAGAAAATGTTTTCAAAGACAAGACTTTAACTTTAAAACGGATTACAGACTTAAATCAACTAATTTGAATATATATATATATATAATGTTAATGTAACTTTAAGTGTAGCATAAAAGTGGGCAATCTTGAAGGTTAAGGCAATAGCTACCTCGGACAACTTCTTGCGGAAAGCGATGCTGTGGCGGTCGTTGATGTAGCGTTTCACCGCCTAAAAGAAAGAGGGACATAAATCAGCCACTTTCTTGAGTGGTACAGAAACGTGTGCACCTTTCCATACACCTGTGCACCTTTACATACACCTGTGCATACATCTGTGCACGTTTACATACACATGTGCACGTTTACATACACATGTGCTCGTTTACATACACCTGTGCACCTTTGCATACGCCTGTACATACACCTGTGCATACACCTGTACATACACCTGTACATACACCTGTGCATACATAATACAACAGTCTGACACACAACAGGAGACAGAGGGGGGCGCGCTAGAGACAGAGAGGAGCGGGGAGACAGGAGGAGAGCAGAACACTGAAGAGAACCTACACATCCGTGTTCCTGTAGGTCTCTGCTGACTCGCGCCAGGTCCTCCTTCAGCTGAGGGAGTTTAGGATGCTTCTTGATGTTATCCTTGGTGCCGAGGACGTTACTCAGGTAGAAATCCAGGATGTTGGCATGCAGGCAGCAGATGTCACGATGGTTCTGTGAGGAGTCGACACACATTTATACTTTAAAAATACAATTTTACTGTTAACACACTTTTTGTTTTACACACAGCTCGTATAATAGACATGAATAAAGCTTGTCGGGACATTGATTGGCATTATTATACGCATACCTTTTTCGTGTCGATGTCTGGCATCAGTTTAATGTCCGTGTCGGTGTCAGAACTTTGTGCCTGATGGAGAAACAGTGCATCATCAGACATCAGTAGACATACAGGGCAATAATTACAAATACAACGAGAAACAACACAACTATGAAGGCTTATAATTACTGCACGTCATCAGTAATAGATAAAATATAATAATAATAAATAAAATAAATAAATAAATAATAAAAGTCCCTTACATCTCGTGCCACTTGCTGCACCAGGGCATCCGTGTCCGCGTTATGCAGAGGGGCGCTGAGCGCACGGTGGATGGAGCGCGCACCCGCACCGCGCACTAAACACACGCTCATCATCACTAACGCGGCGGCGCGCAGCTGGTCCACTGTCCACTTCATTCTGGCTCCGGTCGAGTTCACCAATTGTTACTCGATAATATTGAAAAAGTATTTATATACGTAGTTCGCCTGGAAGGGGGAAAGAGCGCAATTTGATTTAATATTCTCAGGGATACAAGTTTTTAATGCAGACTTTTGGATCACAAATTCTAGGGCAAAACAAGACCCTATATGTTGCAGACTAGATATCAATAGCTTGTCTGTCTGCATCCATCTATAACACATCGCATATCACTGCTTACCTTGATGGTTGTTGGTCTTGATAGTTTGTCATCTTTTGCAGCCGCCCGGCTCGGTATTTATTGAAGTCTGTGGTGGTTGTCCACGCATTTAGGTCAATCCGCGGGTATTTCTTCACCCGGAAACATGCTGAAAAAAAAATCACATAATTGACACTAACAAGATGATTCATCGGCAAATCAAACATCCTCAAATGACGCTTTGTCCGTCATTTTAGCGAGCAGACTTGTCTACGTCACACAGGGTATTATATTAGGCAATCAGTGTTGCTCTGAGTGGCTGTGCAGACTCACCTGTAAATTCCCCTATGATGAAATTAAATATTACTGCACTGCAAACAAACCAGCCACCATAACCTGTACCAAATGACACCCTGCGCCATAGAGTGAATTGCATTTGACCACAGCAATGTCCACTGCATAGAGTGCTGAGGGTACCATTAATGACGCATGCCCAATCATGTTTACCCGTGCCAATAAAATCATGGGCCGGTGCACTCCTGGCAGATTGGGTATTTAGTTGCCAAGAGACCCTGTAATCGCCTGGGTCTAATAACAATTGACACCTCATTACCTTGGTCGTGGTCTACTTGAACCAGGACCCATATAGGGGTCGCTTCCAAAGCAGTGCATCAGGTACCCAGCTCGGCCATCAGAGGACACAGACCCACTCAGCTCTTACAGAATTCAGGGATAGTCCCCTTTATTTTGATGGATATGGGTCAGCCGTGGTCAAACGGATGTGCACCTGGGCTGTATCGAGTGTCCGGCGAGTGGTTGTCTGGTTTTCATGCGTCATCTAATAAATGTAAATGTCACCCTGCAGAGGCACATGTGGGGGCCAGGTGTGTGCCCTGTGTTATTGCCCGGCTACGGGACAGTTGCCCAGCTATGACCTAACGTGGCTCCCAGACAAACGATACTAAGCTCAGACACGGTTTCCATCAGCTTTAGTTTTGAAAAGGATTTTAATTACATTGAATTACCCCAGATGACTCATGAACACTACCTTAATTGATGCAATAACATTACATGTATATATACGTGTGAGTCTACGTGTGAGTCTCTCATCATCTGGGGAATACACATGGGAATTATTGACCTCAAATTGATTGTGTTGTTCTGTCATTAACACCACAGACATGCAGGTGTAATGTAGACGGATGAGAAGTTTATTTCTTCTCAACTCTGTTGTGCTCAGAAGGACAGTGTGCCTCTCATACACTCATACACAGGCATATAAAAGGTTAAAAGTGCATAGTTTATTTGTTGTTGTGCATAATTCGCTTCCTAGCACGTGAGGTGTGCCCAGAAATACATTATTCAACCATGCATATTCAGCAGTAAAAACACTAAATTACAAAAAACAAATACTTCTTTAACATTAGATAACTTAGGATAAACACAAATCATAGTCTATACACTATTTAAGTCTTTACAAAACATCAGAATTATATTAGGAAATAATACAATTCACACAGACCTGAATGGTTTACTGTGCCTAGAATCACACTATTATTCTATTGTTCTGTTGAAAACCAATATTCAGTTCCCTGTTGTTTCCCAGTGGGTTTCGCCGAAGGCCAAGTTACACGACTGTGACAAAACCGTACTCCCACTACTTTCCTCTGACCCAGGGCGGTGTATCCAGAAGGAAATAAAGGGGTCATTTTGTGCCCAGCTGGGTGTGTAAGTAGCGTGAGGCCTATCGCTTCCTCCAAAAGTCCTCGTTCCTCCTTTGGGCCCGGCCGAGAACCTGGGAGGCCCTGTCGCAGGACTCCGCGGACCTGGATGAGATCTGGGACATCCTGTCATCTGTGGGATCACCAAGGGGTCAGGGGTTAGAGGTCAAAGGACGGCTAGCCAGGTTAGGGAGAGCGATAAACGTTTTTTTCCATACGTCTTTCGCAGACTCAAACAGTGTAACGAGAAGTAGTTGTATTCCTGTCATGAGCGGTTTCTCGTGCAATCTGTAGATTTCTATCAGGCCGGGGTGGGGGCGACACAGTTGCCTTAGTAGGTTATTGGTAAGACTTTTCGGGTGTCATCGGCATTCCACTGTTGAGGATGGTTTTTTTCTGTCTGATTCATTCATGCGTTATCGAGGTCAGTGTGGTACCACAACCCAACTGGCCGTCTCATTGCTCTGTGATGTGTGCACCAGAGGCTGCTGTACCTGCAGCTAGTTTGAAAGTGTCACACAGATTATTTTCCCTCGGCAGGACGGCAGTTCTCTGCACCGAAAATACATTTTTGTGGTGAGATGTTTAGGAAGTGTCTGCATGCATTTACGGCTACAACTAAGAAACCTACCATCTCAGTAGAAAAATGAACTTGGAAAGAAAACTGTTATCAGATGCACTTCTAGGACTAACTAGTACTTCAGATACCAAGAGCTTACTTGAGTTAAATGACAGTTAGACAGCCATGCCCAAATATTCATGAAATGAGTACACGCATTTTTAACTATGAGGCTGTTAAAATGTCTGACCCAAGATGTTTATCCTGAAAACTGCGATCACTTTTCTAAATGGTATCTTTTTACATTTTCTCATATAATATATATACATAAACATATACATACATATATATATATATACAGCTGTAATATGGGCACATATATATATACACATACATATATACTGTAGATGTAATTAAGGGCACAAATGCAAAACAGACCTTGGTCTCTGCTAGATTACCTTGTAAAAAAAATATGAAATAAAAATAAAGAACATTTAAAACTGTAGCATTACCTTCATCATCAGTTCCACAGCCACCGTTGGGACACAGCAGAAGCTCTGATGCCCGAAGACCTAAATTACCTGCAGGAGATAACGGGAGGAGGGACAATATTAACGAAATTAGAAGTCTGATTGTTTGTGCGGCCCATTTATAATTATGCTGTGATTATATATTGTGTTGTCATTCACTTTCACAATACAGCAGATCTGAGACAGATGACCTCATCTCGCCAACGCCCAAGTGACATAACAACATGTATGCATATTTCCAACACGCGGAAATAACCTGTTTCCTCCTCATCAGTGTAATGTATCAATCAACTGCCTCCACGTTAGGTGTCGACCTGTTTTGCTGACAATACACCATCGGGCGCGTTGTTCGCCAGTGAAAGTGAAGGAAGGCGAACGGGTGGAGGAGAGTCAATGGAGAGAGACTCGAGAGACGCGGGAAATTCCCAACTTTGATACTCTGGCTTCAAATGAGGAAACCTTTGTTCGGAGGTGAAAGACTATTATCAGGAACCCCGACTCTGGACAATATCGGAGCTATCAGGAAAAACTCAAACCTGGTTCCAGGTTGATATTATGTAAGAGGGAGCCCGGTGCCAGATTGGGTCGCAAATGCGCCACATTCTCTCGAAACAAAGACAACGCTGACATATCTTCGGCCGGGGTGTTATTCGAAAAACACAAAATGCTGAGAACCCTTATTGCTTGTGAGACTTCCTGGCACAGATGTGTCACCAGCTGCAGAGAGAGAGAGACCCCCCTAACCCACAGCTACTGAGCTATATAGATCAACGTGATGGGAACCCAGATCCATTGTTAATGAAAGTGACACTGTCACAGTTCGGCATTTCAACGGTAAATGCCATGACCTGGCCCTGATGAAGAAGACCGCAATGGCGTGACGTGGCTCTGTTGAAGAAGACCGCAATGGCATGACCTGGCTTTGATGAAGACCGCAATGGCATGACCTGGCTTTGATGAAGACCGCAATGGCGTGACCTGGCTCTGATGAAGACTGCAGCGGTTTCAACGGACTGATGACATCACCTCGCACACCATGAACTGTAAAGCATCCCTACCTGGCGGAAACGTGAGAGAGGACTGGTGCATGAAAAAAAATGTTACTATTCTTTTTGGGGAT
Organism: Dallia pectoralis; assembly: GCA_029465975.1. Classification (NCBI taxonomy): domain Eukaryota; kingdom Metazoa; phylum Chordata; class Actinopteri; order Esociformes; family Umbridae; genus Dallia; species Dallia pectoralis. Next base: position 5,332,802 of record CM055734.1, read on the forward strand.
TTATTACTGAGGTAATTTGTCAAAATCTCTGCCTCGGAGTCTGGTGGGATAACAGTTCAACTTCAGCACTCGTTAGCCAAAACAGAATGGCGGCAGTCAAACCATCATGTATCAACCACTCACAACCATCAGGAATTAAAAAAATGCTTTCAACTATTATATGTTCGCCCAGAACAGCAAGCCACCCCTGAGAGCCCGGTTCCTCTTTAGGTTTCTTCCAAAATTCGACCCATCATGAAACCATAAATTCCAATGGTGATTCTAAGTAAAAGCAACGGTTTACATTCATGTCCCATCATATTTGCATGGTGCCTAATTACACAGGGGCAATGTTAGAGAAGGATACTATAAAAACACTGCAGTTGTCGACCATTGGCTTAGTCACCGTTATGTTGGATTGTAGGCTTGTTTAAAGCAAGACCCCACTCAACAACGATGCCCAGGTTTAACATTAGTTGATGTCACCAGATACAGTCAAGGGCCCAGACACTAAGAGACCAGGTTAGCTTGTTACCATTGTGTTGGAACTCTGGATCTCTAAGCATTCCCTGGATGCGGTTTACAGGTGGAGGGACCACTATCTGGGGCTGTCCACTGGTCGTGTGTTTACGAGACATCTCGTCCCGCAATGGAGGAGGATCATGGGGGTTCTCCTGTGACTTCTCCCTGGACCAGGAGTCCTCTCTCAGGGGGAACGGGTCCATAGTGGGAAGCCCCGCCTCAGCAGAAGCCGGCAGCTGGTTCCGCCTCTCAGCCTGACGAAGGAAGAATCAAGTTAACTGACCAGGGTTGAGGCTCCTATATCACTGGGCTATTTCCATTAATAGCATGAGAACACATAGACCTAAAGAAGAGCAAATGTCATTGGTGGAACGGCAGCAAAACATCAGACGATCGAACATCATTGGTTCACAAAGTATCAGCAGCTGGTTTGGGAACCCCCTTCAAGGCTTTCGGACGAGCATTCTAGGTGACTAGATGGTTGAGAGAAAGCCTATAGTGTGCAAGGCTGTCATCAATGCAAAGCGTGGATGAAATGTATTTTAACCTTATGGTTGCTACAATAAATCCATGTGTGTTAATTCATCACATTGATATTAATATTCTACAACGTGGAAAACCGTGAAATAAGAAACACATTGGTACGAGCAGGAGTACCCCAACCTTTGACTGGTTCTGTATATTCTTTCCAACCCGGTACCGCCCACACAATCCCACATGTTTACTCTTGCAATTGGTACCTGTGTGGGTTCTCTTTTCTGGGCGGCCTGCGACAAGAGTTTAAAGGGTGAACTGGGTTTTCCCAACGGAGCTTCACTTCTCACTCTACTGTCTTTCATTTTGGGAGGAGACACCAGAATGGCCCCACCTAACAGGCGAGACAGAACCCCAAACAGCTACATTACATTCCAAACACAACACAGGATTTGAACAAGGGTTTTAACCAGTGCTTAACGGACTATTTTGTCAGGTCGTGGTGTGTTCTGGTACCAGTATCTGGAGTGGTCAGGTCGTGGTGTGTTCTGGTGCTAGTAGCTGGAGTGGTGAGGTCGTGGTGTGTTCTGGTACCAGTAGCTGGAGTGGTCAGTTCATGGTGTGTTCTGGTACCGGTAGCTGGAGTGGTCAGGTCGTGGTGTGTTCTGGTACCGATGGCTGGAGTGGTCAGGTCGTGGTGTGTTCTGGTACCAGTAGCTGGAGTGGTCAGGTCGTGGTGTGTTCTGGTACCAGTAGCTGGAGTGGTCAGGTCGTGGTGTGTTCTGGTACCAGTAGCTGGAGTAGTCAGGTTGTGGTGTGTTCTGGTACCAGCAGCTGGAGTAGTCAGGTCGTGGTGTGTTCTGGTACCAGTAGCTGGAGTGGTCAGGTCGTGGTGTGTTCTGGTACCAGTAGCTGGAGTGGTCAGGTCGTGGCGTGTTCTGGTACCAGTAGCTGGAGTGGTCAGGTCGTGGCGTGTTCTGGTACCAGTAGCTGGAGTGGTCAGGTCGTGGTGTGTTCTGGTACCAGTAGCTGGAGTGGTCAGGTCGTGGTGTGTTCTGGTACCAGCAGCCGGAGTGGTCAGGTCGTGGTGTGTTCTGGTACCAGTAGCTGGAGTGGTCAGGTCGTAGTGTGTTCTGGTACCAGTAGCTGCAGTGGTCAGGTCGTGGTGTGTTCTGGTACCGGTAGCTGGAGTGGTCAGGTCGTGGTGTGTTCTGGTACCAGTAGCTGGAGTGGTCAGGTCGTGGTGTGTTCTGGTGCTAGTAGCTGGAGTGGTCAGGTCGTGGTGTGTTCTGGTACCAGTAGCTGGAGTGGTCAGGTCGTGGTGTGTTCTGGTACCAGTAGCTGGAGTGGTCAGGTCGTGGTGTGTTCTGGTACCAGTAGCTGGAGTGGTCAGGTCGTGGTGTGTTCTCTGAACCGTAGCGGTCCGGTGCAGGGTGGGCGTGGGCATTCTGCCTCCCTCCACTGGACTGTGGGAACCGTCTGAAGATGACACACTGCTGTGCTCCTGCAGCATCAGCCTGGAACACACACACAGGGACACACACACACACACACAAAGACAGGGACACACACACACACAGACAGACAGGGACATACACACACAAAGACAGGGACACACACACAGGGAGACAGACACACAGGGACACACACACACACACACAAAGACAGGGACACACACACACACAGACAGACAGGGACATACACACACAAAGACAGGGACACACACACAGGGAGACAGACACACAGGGACACACACACAGGGAGACACACAGACAGGGACACACACACAGGGACACACACACACACAAAAACAGGGACACACACACACACACACACACACAAAGACAGGGACAGACACACAGGGACACACACAGGGAGACAGACACACAGGGACACACACACACACACACAGACAAAGACAGGGACACACACACAGGGACACACACACACACAAAAACAGGGGGACACACACACACAAAGACAGGGACACACACACACACACACAAAGACAGGGACAGACACACAGGGACACACACACACACAAAGACAGGGACACACACACACACACACACACACACAGGGAGACAGACAAACACATATTCGAGAGACACGTTGAAGGAATATGATATGTCAGATAACTCCTCTGTGGTTGGTCAAAACATACTGGAATATCATGAATAACTAAATGATGATTATGACCAAGTGTAATATGCATAAAACCATTTAATAAAGAAGACACTAAAACCAAAAAACTGCCACGTACTCATTCCGTCTCTCAACTTTATCTTCCTCTGCATTCTCATCCTCCTCTTCTTCTTCTTTTCTCGTTCCATCCTTCCCCCTTGGCATGCTGGCATTCTCCTCCCAGGCCAGTCTTCTCTGTACAGGTACGGCGAGAGCTCCAGTGTCGGGGGGGTAGGAGGGGCCTGCTGTCTCCCCGGCCCCCCTGACAGAGCTCCTTCTGCTGGACACGGAGGGGATGGACGCAGGGTGTCCCGATACGGAGCTGGAACTACCCTCCCCACTGTTAAGCCTACGGACAGAGGGACAAACAGGGTGGAGTAAGATGAAGAACAGGAACTGGATAAACCTGTTATAGAATAATAATAACCCCATTCAGTGGCTACTTCCTCACCCGGCCAGGTCCAGAGCCTGGATGTTTGGGCTGGTGCCGCGGTCATCCTCCCCATCCCCGGACACCGTCCCCGGTGTAAGGCTGGACGACGAGGGGGTGGAGGCCTCCCACAGCTGGTTCTGATCCGACAGGATCTGGTTCAAGTGAAGGCGGGAGAAGTGGGTTCCCCACGACCTCCGCTTGTACGCTTCGGCTTTCTCGCGGAGCTCACGCACCTGGGAGGAACAGAATCGACCCAGTCAGGGCATCTCATTTCGGGAGCGGGCACAGTTTGGCAGTGTGAGCGTCTAGAGCCAGCACACGGCAGGTTCTAGGTGGTTCTGGCGTTTTCAGAAGCGGACCCATGGATTGTCAAGCCGCTGAACAGTCGACCATGTGATAAAGATCTCACAGTCCAGGTTCTGTCGGTGAGAGTGTGACACAATAAGGAGCTTAGGTGTTAGAAAGCGAAAGTGTCTCGTCTGACACGCAACATTGTCCCACGCCCAACTAATCTGCTGCTATGTCTGTCCTAAAACACAAGCCACACATGGGATCTGTAGGAACTTTTGCATTGTAATTGCAGAATATGTCTATTTAATACACGCAGTAATAGTGGTATGGTGGTGTAACTAACTAGGCCACCGACTCATAAGCAAAACCTGTCATCGCCAGATGGTTCCTCTCATGGTTTCCTCCATCTACAGAGTTCTTTGTTCCCATTCGCTGTGCTTAACTTTGTACTGCTCTCAGGGGTTCCAGGTTGGGTAACAGCATTAGGGCTGTAAACGGTGGTGATTGAGCAGATTCACAGGCCTGACATCCACGCCACGTCCTACTTCAGTAAACGGTGGTGATTGAGCACACTCACAGGCCTGACATCCACGCCACGTCCTACTTCAGTAAATGGTGGTGATTGAGCACACTCACACATCCACGCCACGTCCTACGTCAGTAAACGGTGATGATTGAGCACACTTACACATCCACACCACGTCCTACTTCAGTAAACGGTGATGATTAAGCACACTCAGTCATGAGGCCAACAGACACTGGACAAATGTAGCTTTAACTGGACCATTAAACTCAACAGAAAATCCCCTTCAACTAGAACACACACTAAAAGGTCTTTCTTCAAACACTTCCTCAATTGACTGGGTCAATTGTGACCAGAAACATCTTTGACCCCAACGGTTATGAAATGAGATCTTGATATATCTGTAGCCCACAATATGGTGCAAACAATTAATGCGCTTTATGATTATAAACACTACCATTACAGAAGTTTACTACCGTGCATAAAGTGTTCAAACACAGGTTAGATTTCATTCCATTTCTTTGAAGTTTCTGTTTTGTTTTTAAGCAAAGGCATATCTCACAATCAGCATTTTCAGGTTGGAAACAACAGTGATTCAGCTGACTCACCACACACACACACACACCACACACACACCACACACACACACACACACCCACACACACACACCCCACTAACACACACACACACCCCCACACACACACACACACACACACCCCACACACACACACACACCCCACACACACACACACACACACACACACACACACACCCACACACACACACACACACACACACACACCCACACACACACGGGCATGCACACACAACAGACACAAGGACACAAACCTACACGACAACACAAACGACTCAGCCTGAAAATAATAATTTGAAAACACTTTTAAAACTCCTAATAATTGCGGGTTACGTGGATGCAATGATGATCCACCAAAAAAAAAATTGTAGTCAACAGCACAAAGACTGTTAAAGCTTGGGGTGTAAACAAGTAAGCAGGCTCGTTGAGTTAGCATAACAGAGACAAACATTCAAAAATGGCTGACGTTAATCAAGACAAACACTGATGTGTTTCTTGGGATACTGAGTCATTTGGACCCATGTCCATTAAGAGACCCCCAACCCCAAATCTAAAGAAAACAGGCCTGAATATTTAGGCCAATCAACGAGCCTCGCATCACAGGACCACCCACAAAAAGCCGGGCAAGGCAGACCGGGTCACGTTACCTCATTGTACCAAAAGTAATTACGCCGGCCCTCACGCCGCTGTAACAGAAACTGGGAGAAGAGAAAGGGTTAAAGAGACCTGATATCAGCTGTTTGGATGAGCCAGTCTCCGCCAGTAACTCCCTATCCATCACACACACCCACCTCCTGCACCCCTGAGGTCGTCTTCACCCAAACTCCATCCTTGTAGGTGTAGTTTAGCGGAGAGCGGAAGTTGGAGTGGTATTCGGTTCTAATCTTCCTGGGTAGATTGATAGAAGAACAGAGAGACACGATGATACTAAGCACACACACACACCTCTACCCCTTAAAGACCCCAAAAGGCCATGGAGGTTTCATGTATACATGGATCTATAGCATTGTGTTTTGCAATAGAACATCCAAATCAGAGAACAACAGAAGGCCAATGGACACCAGAAAGCCCACATCCTGCAGAAGTTTCTAGGAGAAGTTCCATGAGTTCCATGTAATACTTACTGTTCCATGTAATACTGTGTCTATGAGTTCCATGTAATACTGTGTCAACTACAGATAATCAACAGACGAGTTCCCCATTTCTGTCTAGTTGCCCTCAACCTCTAATTTCTGGTCTGGGCAGGGAGGGTGGGGTGAGCAGAAGGGGACATTTTCTACTATTTGTCCCCATCCCAACCAGAACAAAATCCTCCAGATGGCTTTTGTGCATATCCTCAAGGGGCAACAGATAGATAACAACAGATGCAGGACTTCCAGTGGGATTTCTCAGTTTCTGGAGAGCCTTCGACTTCATCCTACACATGACCTCTGAACACTTATCTCACCTGTGGGGGAGATGCACCTTCCGAGGACTTTGTAACTTCACTTCCTTTTGCAACGTTCCCTGTTCTCTCTGCCGCTCGTGAGGCTTTGGAACCGGAATGTTTTTGGGCAGGTCGCTATACGTTCTGCCTCTCTGTTCTCTTTTCTTCTTCCTCCTGCTCTGAATGACGCAACCACAACATATAATTAGCATTTCATTATGGAAACTCCCCATCCACCATTATTAGACGCAATTAGATGAACAATTAACAGTGCCCTAATAAATGGTGGGATCAGGGTACCATTTGGGACAAAGGATAAGTGAACCAGAACCATTAAACAGGGCCAGTATGCCTCTGCATGCACACTCAAGTCTGGTTTGTCTAGTGTCACATGACCCAAACAACTGGTTTATCTGCTTCCATTGTATGAATGTTTAAATTTAAAAGTTCTAGGTGTGCATTCCTCTCCAGGGATTCTGAGGAACTCATACGTAGATGGCATTTTCCCTAAGCAGAGATAAGTTAAAAAAAAGACACTGATTGCACAGATTTGTATGTAAAGTGCAAAGACAGCAAAAAAAGATATTGTTAATTTGAATGAAGTTTTTAAGACTTCTTGGCCAAGTTCTAAAGACTTTTTGAATAAAATGTAGATGATGCCAGTAAACGGGTTGCTATGAATATAAAATGCATGAATTTTATTATTTCTTCTTCTTTTCCTTTATAAAGCACATATTGCTTCCATGTATGAATTTTGCTATATAAATAAACTTGCTTGCATAATGATGTCAATCTTGGCACCATAATATACTTACCAACGCTACCATTTGCAAGAATGATTTAGCAGACTGTGTGTTTTATATAGAGTAGTACCTTCACCGATTTCTCAGTTGATACATTTTCTCTCCAGGACGGAGGCACCATATTCTCCACTACATCTTTACGTAGCGGAGGTTTTCTGGGTGGAGGAGACGCCTTGAAGTTTCTGCTGTACTCACTCTCCATCACTACCGGGTTGGACTTGAAGGGAGGAATAGGCAGGTGGCTGGCGTACAGCATCTGAAGAAAATCAGTGCATAACGTACTCTGTGACTCTTAGACAATTCATACTGCGGCTCCTAATTGACTCGTAAAGATAAAGCAGCTCAAAGTTGATTCCCACTGCAATTTATTGTTGATGAACACAGATACTGGGAGTTGATTCCCACTGCAATTTATTGTTGATGAACACAGAATACTGGGAGTTGATTCACACTGCAACTTTGCTACCACCTGCTGTCTGTTTGAGAAAACGCATCTCTTCACCAAAGCCTAGGTAGATAGCTGTCTGCATGTCTGAAACAGGTGCGGAACGGTTGTCTACTACCAGGCAATCCAAGGAATGAGAACCGGAGTTCATAATGAGGATCAGCATGACCAGAACTCGCATTATAAGAGCATTGTAGTGGAATTATCCAATTAAGTGTCTGGCTTGTGATAATGTATGAAATGCTTTCTTCCGTCAGACATTTCACCTGTAGAAGAGTGTAGTGATACCTGTTCTGCAGCCAGCAGTGGGGAGGCCTGGTCGGCATGGATCTTCCACTGGAACTGATTCTCATACTCTGTCTTCTGTAGTCCAAGCCTCTTTTCTGATGACTTCAGACCTGCCTTCCTCTTCAGAACATGGTGAACCTGAAAGGACATCTAATTACTAAACATACGCTCATCACCTGTCTACCGATGAGAAATTACCACAAAACATCACATGCTACATCAAGACCTGTCCCTGGAGAGTCACCATCTTGTAGGCTTTTACTCCAACCCTGATCCTGGAGATCTACCCTCCTGTAGGTTTTAACTCACACCCTGTTCCTGGAGATCTACCCTCCTGTAGGTTTTAACTCACACCCTGTTCCTGGAGATCTACCCTCCTGTAGGTTTTAACTCCAACCCTGTTCCTGGAGATCTACCCTCCTGTAGGTTTTAACTCACACCCTGTTCCTGGAGATCTACCCTCCTGTAGGTTTTAACTCACACCCTGTTCCTGGAGATCTACCCTCCTGTAGGTTTTAACTCCAACCCTGTTCCTGGAGATCTACCCTCCTGTAGGTTTTAACTCCAACCCTGTTCCTGGAGATCTACCCTCCTGTAGGTTTTAACTCCAACCCTGTTCCTGGAGATCTACCCTCCTGTAAGTTTTAACTCCAACCCTGTTCCTGGAGATCTACCCTCCAGTAAGTTTTAACTCCAACCCTGATCCTGGAGATCTACCCTCCTGTAGGTTTTAACTCCAACCCTGTTCCTGGAGATCTACCCTCCTGTAGGTTTTAACTCCAGCCCTGTTACTAAATAGTTACTTTCCTGTAATTATTTAGGTCCAACTAACGCACCTGATTCTAAGAATACACTGGTTGAAAAAATGCAATTGTTTAGTTTAGTCGTGACATCAATTTAAAGTGTAGATTAGTAACAAATTCACAGTATTAGTAACCATTCCCACCCCATTGAATGCTGACTCCTGTCTTCTTACAGCACCTAAAGCACTCTGGGTCTGTGTCTGGACTGGAAGAACAGCAGAGTCTGGATGCAGTGCGGTTGTGCCTTGTTGGGGGTCTCCTGTTGGTCCATTTGGGCGACCCCTAGTGGCCACAGGGGTCTGGGCTCTCTCTGGGGTAGGACGGCCAGGTCTGGGGTTCTCAACCCGTCTCTGAGGGGTCTTTGTGGTGGTGGGGTTCCATTGGAAGGAGCTGGAAACTTCTAGTGCATGGGAAGAGGGCACTTTCCTCTTGGACAGAAACTGTGGCTCACGGCTAATACCTGTGTTATAGGAAGCACATGTCAAACATAAACACATAAATGAAGCATATTTAATGCCATGTATAAAGACAGACGTAAAAAATAGCAGGCAAAGAAAGATGATTAAATTACACAATGTTATGATTGGCAGTGATGATCAATTGAGTATTAAGCTACAATCTGAGTTGGCACTGAACTTACCCAACTGGTCTGAGCGAAGTCCAGCCAATCGCATTCTACGGAGAGGAGAGGCACTTCTGGACCGCACAACTCTCTCTTTAAATTTCCTTTGGTATTCACTAATTCCCTGCGCATGTCAAAATTCCAACATTAGGACATATAATATATTAATGATTTACATGTCAAGGGAGACAATGTCAGGGCCAAACCCGGGGATTACAGATGAGTTGGCCATGCACAGCAAGTTGCTAAATTTACCCGTGTATAGGAGCAAGAACAGGGCCAGCCTTCCAAAGATATGGTGCTATATCTGTGCAAGCTGTGTTGCATCATAATGCAACTGGTGGTCATTTGGAAGTAAGAGTGTATTCATTGGTTTCTCTGTAAGTTGTGTAAAAACTAGCACAGGGTTTACATCCTGTGAAGTGCTGTTTAGGCAGGAAATGGTTCTACCTGTTGATGTAATGCAAGACGTGGCTCCAAAATATTTTTTTCTGCGCCATTCAGCAAGAGAATTAGTGTGAGTTCAGAATAATGCAAGAAGAGGGGTGTGCTCTCTAACTAAGTTGCAGAAATGTTACAGGGGGCCGTTTCGGGTTATGCTAGTGTACTGGGTGTTGTGCTAGTGTGATGGGCTACTACTGGGCTAGTGTGTCGTGCTAGTGTGATGGGCTACTACTGGGCTAGTGTGTCGTGCTAGTGTGATGGGCTACTACTGGGCTAGTGTGTCGTGCTAGTTTGATGGGCTACTACTGGGCTAGTGTGTCGTGCTAGTGTGATGGGCTACTACTGGGCTAGTGTGTCGTGCTAGTTTGATGGGCTACTACTGGGCTAGTGTGTCGTGCTAGTTTGATGGGCTACTACTGGGCTAGTGTGTTGAGCCTCTATGGGTGTGTTTGGGAAATCACGGGTTAGCCATTTGTGTGGCAGTGTGTTGTGCTAGTGCACTGGGTGTTGTGCTAGTGTGGGTGTGACTGGAAAATCATTTTGACTTGCTAGGGATCAGTGGATTCGTGTGGGACTTCCCAGATCTGCTGACGTTAATGCTGTCCTATTCTGATAACGAAGTACTGGGGATTTTTAAATGGTGTGGTGTGCGTAATATCCGACTGCTAGACGATACTGGATATAAAAATGTATCTGGCAATCGAGTAGCCGGTAATCCAGTAATTGTTACATGTTCATAAACCCAACTGTTAATAATTAATTTATGAAAACCATGAACCGTATAGGATTGGAATGTCGCGAAAATAATATTAGTAGATATAAGATTTACATCAACAGTAAGGAATCAAATTAGCCATCTATTTTATATGGTATCTGCGAACTGAACATGGTGCTACTGACTGTACATTTGCGTTCAAAGACACGTAACCAAGTAGATTCATGGGCCTATGGTGAAATTGATCCGACTATCGCCTACCTGCAATCGCAAATGCTCTATCTGTCCTCTGTAATCGCAATGCAAGTAGTTTGGAAACCGAAATAAATGAAGCAACCTGTTGTCCAAGCGGTGACGTAGATACCAGAGATTGAACCAGAGTTCAAAACAGAGATAGCCAACTGTTGCATTTGTACCGTCATTGAATAAAACATAAAATAATTTACCTTAAAGTGCACTGGCATTTTTGAGGACGTTTTTTTCAGTGCAGACCTATACAGAAGCTCGACCTGTATGTGTTATTTTTAAGCTCAGTGCAAATTGATGAAAGCTTAAATTACTTCCGTAATTATTCTGTTATACACGGTAGCCACTTAGCGTTGCCTAGGCGAAGGAGATCAACGTCCCAAAACGCGCATGCGCGTCTACAATAGTAGAACGCTTTGTGGAAGATGGTGGATACCAAAGCTGTGAGAGTTAGAAAAGGTTTATGAACGGCCGCCATGTCAACGGCGTTCGTTTCGAAATGCTTGTAATGTCATGATACGGGGGCGTATGTAGAAACATTACGCATTTTACTTCGACTGCGAGAAAAATCGAATTCTAGTATTTGATATTTGTGTTCTGAAATTGGCAACATTGATTCCCATCGGACATATGTTTGTATGACCGGATATGTCACTAGAACCCCTACATTTGCAATGGTTTAATTCTTCCAGAAGGGGGCGGTACACCCATTAGATAATACAATCAGCATTTCAATCATTTTTAGCAGATCGTGTAATAAAAACCCAGAACAGAACAAGATAAAGTTCACTTGTCAATATTGCCACTTCTTTTACGACAACACAGAGGTATTCATCTAATAACGCTCAATGTCTTTCTAATTATTTCTACACTGACATACAAATTCAAATATTTCAACTTTTGAGCAATCATGTCAGATCATTTAACCAATCATATCGTTTTAGGAGTTGATATGCTTGCCTGAACCCCCAGTTTAAAAAAAGTAAAGAAGATAATTTAATTTCTGCCTGTGTAAATGCAGCCTTAATGTGTCTGTCCAAGACATTGTGCTGCTCTATTTGTGTTGTGAACCAAGTGAGGCTGTTCCAGGATTACATGAGAACACTAAATGCCAGATGGCTACCACCCCACACACATACACACACATATACATGCACTATCGTACAGGCACAATCTGACATTTACCTGTTGATTTACAGCTGACTAGTTCCTGCTGTTCCCTGGCTAATGTAAGCCTTACGACAATTTAACAAGAACCCAGACACACATACACTACAATACCCGACTACAATATGTACACATATGCCAATCCACAGATAAAACCCGTACACACATACCTTGTTGACACTTTAACACTGTCATGGCTGCTTCTACTGTGTATTATATCCTGCTATGTATTTACTGTTTATTATCTATCCTGTTGCCTTACATGATGATCCTTTGTGACCTCATATCCTCAAGCATCAACTCGGTAGAGGATATGGCCATTGTTGTTTTTATTCGTTGTATAACTAGGCAGCAAAGCACAAGGTGATATATTACCAACATACCATAAATAAGGACTGTTTGTATGCATGACACAATGCGGAGTGCCTGGATACTGCCATTAGCCGTGGTATATTGCCCAAATGTGCATCATTGCTATTAGAAACGAGTTACCAATGAAATCCGAACATGAAAAATGTACTAATGTATGTCATGCACTAATATACTGTCTCATGTCCCAGTACTTTCAGCCAATCAGCAATCAGACTTCAAAACCTTGATTTATAAACAGATATATTACGTGGGTTACTATTTTTTATATTTTTCTGACACTTTTTTACTGTCATTGTGTTCTCTGCTCGAATTCCTTTATAGTGCCCATTAGTGCACTAGTTCTGACTTTTACTTCAGATTAGAGCCCTTAGGAAATAGAGCACGACTTAGGAAATATGGTTCAACACGGATGGCTCTCCCAGTACATCAGCACACTGTGCTGGTTAGTCGTTGGACGCAGAGGAAGTAGAGTATGTTTACACATATTATTCACAGTAAGTAATTAGAGAGAACACACTATTGATGCATGAAGGCTGTAACCAGGCAACGCAGCCTTTGATGTATCTCATAGAGAGAAAGGTGAGAGAGGGAGTGAGAGAAAGACTTGGCCGCTTTGACCCCAATGAATGTTTAAACAAACACACATTGTCTCATTCAATCTAAAAGATGCTTTTATTAGCATTTGGGGGACAAATATAAGCCAAAGCTGGCAAAAAGTATAAAGGTATAATGAATAAGAAACTTTGTTTGAAATTGAAGTAAACATTACACATTTAAAGAAGAAAAAAACACTTATATTATAAGTTACGTATAAGTGCAATATACGTCTCTGTCTCTCTAATCATCCCTCCGTCATACTTTCACTCTCCCTTTCTCTTTCTGTGGTACATGTGGTCTTATATAAATCTTATGATAAAATATTTTTATTGTTTTAATTATATAAGTAACTTGTTAATACTAGCAATGAGAAAACTCTGGGATATGTGATATACCACGACTTGAACGTCCCTCAGCTGTGGTATATTGCCATATATCACACCCACTCATGGCTGAATCATAACTCAACAGAACCATGAATTTGACATATACATAAAAAAAGACACATGAATTTGACATATACATCAAAAAAGAAACGTGAATTTGACATTTACATAAAAAAAGAAACATGAATTTGAAATATACATCAAAAAAGAAACGTGAATTTGACATGTACATAAAAAAAGAAACATGAATTTGACATATACATCAGAAAAGAAACATGAATTTTACATATACATCAGAAAAGAAACATGAATTTGACATCCACATCAGAAAAGAAACATGAATTTGACATATACATCAGAGCAGAAACATTTATTTGACATATACATCAGAACAGAAACATGAATGTGACATTTACATCAGAAAAGAAACATGAATTTGACATTTACATCGGAAAAGAAACATGAATTTGTCATGACAATGGTGCGCCAGCTCCATTCTACCAGCTCCTATGCAAAGTATCTCGGGACAAAAATATTTAAATGAAAAATAAATGTTTATATTGTGCTTATAGGAGAGGCGGTCTGATGAGTGTGGCAACCTTTCAAACATCACAAGCAGACGAAGAATCATCACCGCAATCTCCTCTCATTACAACCCTCAATATTCATGTTATACTATGTGGACGTCAGCGAAATGGTAATATCACAGACAAGGAGGAGTTAATGTGGGAGGAAGAATGGATTTACAAATGCATTTGCTTTCTCAGGACACACACACACACAATGTAGAAAGTGAATAGCAAGGGATGGGGGTGATTTGGAAATGTGAAAGGGAGCACTGAGATGTGCCTCATTAACGCACATCTAACCTCAATCTCTGGGTAGATTGAGGAAGAGGAGGGTGAGCAATGCTTGTCTGCGCGATAGTGGCTTGGGTGCTCCTCGTCTCACCACTAAGGGCCTCTTAAGAGCTTCTGTACAATGCCACACTATAGTCTCCATCTGGAAGGCGGTGTTTAAAGCCATGTGACGACCGTTGACCTTTTCCCTCTTGTTTCCTGTTATCTGTCCTCCACTTCAGAGTGTATGAAGAGGTTGACACCCACGTGAACAGTTGCTAAGGCGCTGAATGGATAGCTGCCTGTTATATCCTCGTCACGGCACACTGGCTGTGGCCCGGAGTTACAGAAAAAGACGCCTCGTATTGGCCCAGAACGTTAAGTGGCGTGGTCAACAGGGGTTACTCAGACTTATTGTGCTGCAGTGACTCCCTCAGGCAGGTCGAGCACCTGCAGGCTTAAAGTGGGGATGTTAAGTCTATGTTTATGTAACACCCAACACAGTGATTAATGTTAACATTCAGGCAAAAAAACAGTCTAAGTACAGATGCCAAACAGTACATATATATTTTTAGACTATCACAAATATGACTACATAACACAAGGAAATGGGTGGAAAGAATTCTTTCTGAAAGCACTGTGTTTTATTTAGCCTTCCCGATAAATGTTTGTGTGTGCACAAGTGTGTGTGTGTGTGTGTGTGTGTGTGTGCACTAGTGTGTATGCGTATGTGCGTGTCTCTGGTGCCTGTCTGTTCTCGTAGTTCTTCTTTTCTCCTTTCCCCCCGCCACACATCTCACCCTACTGTCAGTACATTATCACGGCTCTACCAAAGGCTTCTTGGTATCTTGTTTCCCAACACACATTTCCTCTTTCAAGAACCCCTCGTGCTGTGTGACAGGAAGTGTCCAGGCTACAGCCCTCTTTCCCTCCCCGTCCAGCCGGCAGTTGATTGGTTGGCGACTGTGGCCGACCGTCTCCGTGTCCTGTCCCTCAGGGAAGATGAGGCCTGAGGTCTGTCGAGCAGACCGACTAATCAGCGACATTCCAGAACACTCCGGAAGATGAGAGATAGTTTTTCTCTCCGTAAATTCACGGACTGTACTTTTCTCTATCGAGGAGGCCACACAATTTGTCTCAAGATGCCTCTCAGCTGTGTGTGATGGCTAGCTGATCTGTTACCACTTTAAGCGACCCTCATGTCTGAAACATCAGTGTGGTGCTTATACAAATATTATCCTTAACAAATGTCTTTCCAATGGTGTAGCCTCAGATCTGTTTCCTAAATCACTAGTCTCACCAACTATAACTATAAGAGTTATCAATCTGAAAACAATGTTGTCACAAAGTGCTTTTACAAACACCCAGCCGGAACCTGACAAAGCACACATGCAACACAATACAGATCTGGGATCAGGACAGAGTTTTACGGTACAGATCTGGAAGCAGGTTAGTTTTACTATACAGATCTAGGACCAGGATAGAGTTTCACAACCCAGATGTGGGACCAGAATAGAGTTTTACTATACAGATCTAGGACCAGGATAGAGTTTCACAACCCAGATGTGGGACCAGAATAGAGTTTTACTATACAGATCTAGGACCAGGATAGAGTTTCACAACCCAGATGTGGGACCAGGATAGAGTTTTACTATACAGATCTAGGACCAGGATAGAGTTTCACAACCCAGATCTGGGACCAGGATGGAGTTTTACTGACCAGATTGAATAACCCTGTCAGTGTGGAGCTGTACCTGAAAAGCGTAGCTCTGGTTCCCAAAAAAACAAACAGCAGATACACCTCTGTTGGTCGGCTATGGCATAGCAGAAACACCTGTGTTGGTTGGTAAGTCGGAGAATAAACACCTGTGTCGGTCATTTAAGGTGGAGCAGAAACGCCTGTGTTGGCGTCTAAAGGTAGAACAGGAACTTGTTTGTTGGCGTCTTAAAGGAGACAGGGAAAAGTTCATGGGGGCATTGTTTATTCTTAGTAATGTCTTCCTTCCGGGGTGGAGCCTCGATGAACTCTCTTTTGTCTTCGTGACATTTGTGCCGCATCGTCTACTTGCCTGTGTCATAAAGGCTTCCTACTCCCTCTGTAGTGCACTGCTTTTGAACAGAGCCCATCAACAGCAGTGCACTAGGTAGACAATGGGGCAGTGTTTTTGACACATAATCCACTTATTTTACCCGCCTGAAAGTTAGCCAAGAGACTGTTTTCAGAGACTTAACAAGTGATAAGAACGAGGGGGGACGTTCCCCTATTTTTGTACTTCTTCAATGTGAAAGCAGTCAAAGGGTCATTTATATTTGTGAGGGAGTGCTTCTTCTACCATTAATTACTGGCACTTGTTTGAGATATCCTTAGATTAAATATAGAATATATAAACCTGCAGAATTAGGCAAATATCTAGACACTCACAGTGGAACTCAATGCATACTAAGAGAAACATTGAAATAGGAAATATAAAAAGCAGTAGGCATAAAAGACACGATGAGTAGACATAAGAGACATGATGAGTAGACATAAGAGATATGATGAGTAGACATAAGAGACATGATGAGTAGACATAAGAGACATGATGAGTAGACATAAGAGACATGAAGAGTAGACATAAGAGACATGAAGAGTAGACATAAGAGATATGATGAGTAGACATAAGAGACATGATGAGTAGACATAAGAGACATGAAGAGTAGACATAAGAGATATGATGAGTAGACATAAGAGACATGATGAGTAGACATAAGAGACATGATGAGTAGACATAAGAGACATGAAGAGTAGACATAAGAGATATGATGAGTAGACATAAGAGACATGATGAGTAGACATAAGAGACATGAAGAGTAGACATAAGAGACACGATGAGTAGACATAAGAGATATGATGAGTAGACATAAGAGACATGAAGAGTAGACATAAGAGATATGATGAGTAGACATAAGAGACACGATGAGTAGACATAAGAGACATGATGAGTAGACATAAGAGACATGAAGAGTAGACATAAGAGATATGATGAGTAGACATAAGAGACACGATGAGTAGACATAAGAGACATGATGAGTAGACATAAGAGATATGATGAGTAGACATAAGAGACATGAAGAGTAGACATAAGAGATATGATGAGTAGACATAAGAGACACGATGAGTAGACATAAGAGACATGATGAGTAGACATAAGAGACATGATGAGTAGACATAAGAGACATGATGAGTAGACATAAGAGACACGATGAGTAGACATAAGAGATATGATGAGTAGACATAAGAGACACGATGAGTAGACATAAGAGACATGAAGAGTAGACATAAGAGACACGATGAGTAGACATAAGAGATATGATGAGTAGACATAAGAGACATGATGAGTAGACATAAGAGATATGATGAGTAGACATAAGAGACATGATGAGTAGACATAAGAGACATGATGAGTAGACATAAGAGACATGAAGAGTAGACATAAGAGACATGATGAGTAGACATAAGAGACATGAAGAGTAGACATAAGAGACACGATGAGTAGACATAAGAGACACGATGAGTAGACATAAGAGATATGATGAGTAGACATAAGAGACATGATGAGTAGACATAAGAGATATGATGAGTAGACATAAGAGACATGATGAGTAGACATAAGAGACATGATGAGTAGACATAAGAGACATGATGAGTAGACATAAGAGACATGATGAGTAGACATAAGAGACATGATGAGTAGACATAAGAGACATGATGAGTAGACATAAGAGACATGATGAGTAGACATAAGAGACATGAAGAGTAGACATAAGAGACATGATGAGTAGACATAAGAGACATGATGAGTAGACATAAGAGATATGATGAGTAGACATAAGAGACATGATGAGTAGACATAAGAGACATGATGAGTAGACATAAGAGACATGAAGAGTAGACATAAGAGACATGAAGAGTAGACATAAGAGATATGATGAGTAGACATAAGAGACATGATGAGTAGACATAAGAGACATGAAGAGTAGACATAAGAGATATGATGAGTAGACATAAGAGACATGATGAGTAGACATAAGAGACATGATGAGTAGACATAAGAGACATGAAGAGTAGACATAAGAGATATGATGAGTAGACATAAGAGACATGATGAGTAGACATAAGAGACATGAAGAGTAGACATAAGAGACACGATGAGTAGACATAAGAGATATGATGAGTAGACATAAGAGACATGAAGAGTAGACATAAGAGACATGATGAGTAGACATAAGAGACACGATGAGTAGACATAAGAGACATGATGAGTAGACATAAGAGACATGAAGAGTAGACATAAGAGATATGATGAGTAGACATAAGAGACACGATGAGTAGACATAAGAGACATGATGAGTAGACATAAGAGATATGATGAGTAGACATAAGAGACATGAAGAGTAGACATAAGAGATATGATGAGTAGACATAAGAGACACGATGAGTAGACATAAGAGACATGATGAGTAGACATAAGAGACATGATGAGTAGACATAAGAGACATGATGAGTAGACATAAGAGACACGATGAGTAGACATAAGAGATATGATGAGTAGACATAAGAGACACGATGAGTAGACATAAGAGACATGAAGAGTAGACATAAGAGACACGATGAGTAGACATAAGAGATATGATGAGTAGACATAAGAGACATGATGAGTAGACATAAGAGATATGATGAGTAGACATAAGAGACATGATGAGTAGACATAAGAGACATGATGAGTAGACATAAGAGACATGATGAGTAGACATAAGAGACATGAAGAGTAGACATAAGAGACACGATGAGTAGACATAAGAGATATGATGAGTAGACATAAGAGACACGATGAGTAGACATAAGAGACACGATGAGTAGACATAAGAGATATGATGAGTAGACATAAGAGACATGATGAGTAGACATAAGAGACATAATGAGTAGACATAAGAGACACGATGAGTAGACATAAGAGACATGATGAGTAGACATAAGAGACATGATGAGTAGACATAAGAGATATGATGAGTAGACATAAGAGACATGAAGGGTAGAAGCAAAACAAACACCCACACCAAATTATTTTAAGATTCACAATTATTTTAAGAAGAGAAAAAAACTGGTGAAAACAGTTAGCTGGTAATCCAGGGGATCTTAAACCCAATCCTCTGGAACCTCCAGCCATTCCATTTGATTTCATGTATTCCCAAGCTCACACACCTGACTTGTTAGGTAATCATCAAGCCCTTGATTAGTTCAAAGGGTGTGCCTTTTCAGGGCTACAAGAGACCTGGAGATAAGTAAGCATTTTCCAATCCTAGACAAAGTATTAAATGCTCTGTAATATCTCAACGATAGTTTTATCTGTGTTTTGCCATTGTACAGTTGTTGGTTTGCAAATGCTATTTATTTATTATTTTTAATAAATAATACAAATATACAAATACAAATATTGGTGTAAAAAAGGTTCAAAACCAGTTTATGTTTTAGATTATTTTAGGGATAAACAATTAGTACAAACTCAGCTTGGCCCATAAAACAACACCTAGCCCACCAACCAGCCGTTCAACCAATCGAGTTGTGAGTCCATTACGCTGTAATTATCAGGCAACCACACACTCACATGACCCAATTTACTAGGCGACAACTAGGTAAACACATGAGAAGTGCAAGCCCACTTCCTGTAGAGAATACATTAGCTGCTCAGATTAGCTGTGCAACTGGGCAGGTCAGGACTTGGAATCCGTGGATGGCCTTCGCCAGGGTTTCAACATCTACCATCGATTGTTCACCCGAAGTTCTTGACAGTACAGCACCGCTCATCCACCCCCTCCACACATTAGCACCAGGTATTGACTGGCACATGGCTCCACGGGAATGCAGGGATTGTGTATTCGTGACTTATAAACAGCTGGCCGCAGCAGGGGCCGTTAGAAGCCAGAGCATCGTTTTCGTGTAAAAATGAGCCGTCTGAGGAAGACATGGATCGCACTTGCGTGTTCTGACATGCGATCAGCAGGCCGGTCGAGGAAGGTGTTCCTAGATCCTTTGGCTAGGAGCCTTATGCCTAAGTGAAGTAGGCTTTAGCAGATTTGTAGAAGGGGTAGTTGCTCATAATGTCAACGACAACCTTATTTGCAGGTTCTCACTGGCTTCTGTGGCCACAGAATTATAAAACCTGACTCTGAAATTAGCCTTATGGTGAATGTGATTAGAAATGTGACAATCACTTTAACCCCAAAAGCCCTGTTAACCTAATAACTCATTCTGACTATAAATTACCAAGCTGAAAACATTACTCAAACTCTTCCTACTTTTTGGCTGCTGAATCTGACTTGGCGGTTTAGGAATATCAGTTGTATTGAGTATACTGTACAATATGATAGCCCTCGGATGCCACAGACACATGTTTTACTGAGCAAACACTGGTTCGAGTCACATTTAAAATCAAATGTATTTTGTTAGGACCATTTGTCATCTAGAAGGAATGATGTCCTTTCAGCGCTTTAACCCAAAAGGGATGCATACGCAGTGATGGGCTGTGTTTAGCAGTGAAAACAGAGTGATTCCTATTCCTCGGAAGACACTACTTGTTTCTTCATGTCAGCAACATATTTTCTTGACTATGCATTAAAAATGGTGTCCTGCTGGTACATCCCAGTTGACTGAAAACGGTCATGTTGAAAATGTTCTCTTTTTCTCCCCCTTTCCTTTTATTCTCTTTCCCTCCACACCCTCTCTATCTTTTTATCACTACCACAGCCCTGTTTGTTTCAACCGGGGAAGACGACAATACGTGCTAAGACAAATCTCTTTTTCTGCAATTGTTTACTTTGCCCAAGCAAGAGGAAACTAACAATACTAAATAAAATAATAATTTGTAGTAGTGAAATTATGTCAAATGCTAAGAAAACATTGTGTCTTATACACGTTTCACATGTGTGAAGACATTTAAAATCTTATACTGTTAGCTATGTAGTGTTGTAGCAATGTGCAAACAGTTAACATATGAATGCCAACCTAAATCGATTAATCAACTAATAACCCTTGGCCACTAATCTTGCTACTGTGATTTAATATTTTATTTAACAGAAATTGAAGTTGAACATTTATTTTAAAAAATTGCATGAATTATGCAATATTTATGTGCCTGTACTGCAATGATACGCTGGGCAGGAGATTGGGATGTGCACCACAGTTTCCACATAATTTTTTCAGCAGTGTGAACATAAAGGCTATGGACCAATATTAGTGTCACTAGAAATGTATTTTGAAATCAAATATTGAAATAAACCATACTAAACTTGTAAGGCATGCATTGAATAAATTAATCCCTTTTTTCAAAATATAATTTTTAATAAATGTGTAAATAGACTTTTAAAACTGAGTGCAATATTCAACCAAATTAATTAATCAATCAAAACATCATAGGCCTATTCAAGTTTAAAAATTGTGACAGATGACTGGTGACTAATATGGTTCCGTAGGCCAATGAACCGCCAATGGAGGCCATCTCAGTATCAACAGTCTGTTCTGATTACTTTTTTCCAGTGTATCAAGTAACGGTTCTTTTTTGTTCCCCTTATCTCCATGTCTCTCTCTTGGTCAACCAGAGAAGGCCGAAAGCCCCAGCAGAAATCAAACGGCTCATTGAGAGTGAGCGTCTGACTGACTGCTAGTAAAAAGGAATGCCAAGAATTCCCCTTCTGGCAGTGGGAATGTGAGCCCACTCCCTTCAGCACTACGTTCTGCTTAGCTCTGCAGGCCACAGGCATCATCTGCATCCCCTATAGCAGCCTGTTCCCTGCTGCCTGGAAATAGGGGTCCATTTTGGTGGTAGTCGTCATGTCCTCTGTGCTGTAACATCCCGCCATCGCTACACAGGTCACTTGGAGTGCACGGTCTATCTCCGTTTCGTGGACCGGCTGTGACACACTATTTGAGTTTTAGGAATACCGCATGGGGACATTTGTCACACTAATTATGCGTGAAAATGTAGCTTGTGGTTTTGCTTGTGGCAGGCATGCCTATGGCGTTCTGCTAAACCAAACTACTGGGACACTTCAGACATGTTTAGTTAACAGATGTAAGGTCTTATGTAAACTCAACTTTTAACCTACCTCTGTCCTAATACTTCTGGTCCGGTATCATTGCTACAGAACAGTGGGCACTAGCCGGGTTGAGTTTAATTGGGCTATATTATACAGCCGCAACAGAACAGTGGGCACTAGCCGGGTTGAGTTTAACTGGGCTATATTATACAGCCGCTACAGAACAGTAGGCACTAGCCGGGTTGAGTTTAATTGGGCTATATTATACAGCCGCTACAGAACAGTAGGCACTAGCCGGGTTGAGTTTAACTGGGCTATATTATACAGGCGCTACAGAACAGTAGGCACTAGCCGGGTTGAGTTTAACTGGGCTATATTATACAGCCGCTACAGAACAGTGGGCACTAGCCGGGTTGAATTTAACTGGGCTATATTATACAGCCGCTACAGAACAGTAGGCACTAGCCGGGTTGAGTTTCACTGGGCTATATTATACAGCCGCTACAGAACAGTAGGCACTAGCCGGGTTGAGTTTAACTGGACTATATTATACAGCCGCTACAGAACAGTAGGCACTAGCCGGGTTGAGTTTAACTGGGCTATATTATACAGCCGCTACAGAACAGTAGGCACTAGCCGGGTTGAGTTTAACTGGACTATATTATATAGCCACTACAGAACAGTAGGCACTAGCCGGGTTGAGTTTAACCTATATTATATAGCCGCTACAGAACAGTAGGCACTAGCCGGGTTGAGTTTAACTGGACTATATTACAGAACAGTAGGCACTAGCCGGGTTGAGCCAGCCGCTACAGAACAGTAGGCACTAGCCGGGTTGAGTTTAACTGGACTATATTATATAGCCGCTACAGAACAGTAGGCACTAGCCGGGTTGAGTTTAACTGGACTATATTATATAGCCGCTACAGAACAGTAGGCACTAGCCGGGTTGAGTTTAACTGGACTATATTATACAGCCGCTACAGAACAGTAGGCACTACGGGTTGAGTTTAACTATATTATACAGCCGCTACAGAACAGTAGGCACTAGCCGGGTTGAGTTTAACTGGGCTATATTATACAGCCGCTACAGAACAGTAGGCACTAGCCGGGTTGAGTTTAACTGGACTATATTATACAGCCGCTACAGAACAGTAGGCACTAGCCGGGTTGAGTTTAACTGGACTATATTATACAGCCGCTAGTTTAACTGGACTATATTATAGCAGCCGCTACAGAACAGTAGGCACTAGCCGGGTTGAGTTTAACTGGACTATATTATACAGCCGCTACAGAACAGTAGGCACTAGCCGGGTTGAGTTTAACTGGACTATATTATTAGCCGCTACAGAACAGTAGGCACTAGCCGGGTTGAGTTTAACTGGACTATATTATATAGCCGCTACAGAACAGTAGGCACTAGCCGGGTTGAGTTTAACTGGACTATATTATAGCCGCTACAGAACAGTAGGCACTAGCCGGGTTGAGTTTAACTGGACTATATTATACAGCCGCTACAGAACAGTAGGCACTAGCCGGGTTGAGTTTAACTGGACTATATTATACAGCCGCTACAGAACAGTAGGCACTAGCCGGGTTGAGTTTAACTGGACTATATTATACAGCCGCTACAGAACAGTAGGCACTAGCCGGGTTGAGTTTAACTGGACTATATTATACAGCCGCTACAGAACAGTAGGCACTAGCCGGGTTGAGTTTAACTGGACTATATTATATAGCCGCTACAGAACAGTAGGCACTAGCAGAACAGTAGGCACTAGCAGGGTTGAGAACAGTAGGCACTAGGCCGGGTTGAGTTTAACTGGACTATATTATATAGCCGCTACAGAACAGTAGGCACTAGCCGGGTTGAGTTTAACTGGGCTATATTATATAGCCGCTACAGAACAGTAGGCACTAGCAGGGTTGAGTTTAACTGGACTATATTATACAGCCGCTACAGAACAGTAGGCACTAGCCGGGTTGAGTTTAACTGGACTATATTATATAGCCGCTACAGAACAGTAGGCATTAGCCGGGTTGAGTTTAACTGGACTATATTATATAGCCGCTACAGAACAGTAGGCACTAGCCGGGTTGAGTTTAACTGGACTATATTATATAGCCGCTACAGAACAGTAGGCACTAGCAGGGTTGAGTTTAACTGGACTATATTATACAGCCGCTACAGAACAGTAGGCACTATCCGGGTTGAGTTTAACTGGACTATATTATATAGCCGCTACAGAACAGTAGGCACTAGCCGGGTTGAGTTTAATTGGGCTATATTATATAGCCGCTACAGAACAGTAGGCACTAGCAGGGTTGAGTTTAACTGGACTATATTATACAGCCGCTACAGAACAGTAGGCACTAGCCGGGTTGAGTTTAACTGGACTATATTATATAGCCGCTACAGAACAGTAGGCACTAGCCGGGTTGAGTTTAACTGGACTATATTATATAGCCGCTACAGAACAGTAGGCACTAGCCGGGTTGAGTTTAACTGGACTATATTATATAGCCGCTACAGAACAGTAGGCACTAGCCAGGGTTGAGTTTAACTGGACTATATTATATAGCCGCTACAGAACAGTAGGCACTAGCCGGGTTGAGTTGAGTTACAGAACAGTACTGGAGTTTAACTATTATATAGCCGCTACAGAACAGTAGGCACTAGCCGGGTTGAGTTTAACTGGACTATATTATATAGCCGCTACAGAACAGTAGGCACTAGCCGGGTTGAGTTTAACTGGACTATATTATACAGCCGCTACAGAACAGTAGGCACTAGCCGGGTTGAGTTTAACTGGACTATATTATATAGCCGCTACAGAACAGTAGGCACTAGCCGGGTTGAGTTTAACTGGACTATATTATATAGCCGCTACAGAACAGTAGGCACTAGCCAGGGTTGAGTTTAACTGGACTATATTATATAGCCGCTACAGAACAGTAGGCACTAGCCGGGTTGAGTTTAACTGGACTATATTATATAGCCGCTACAGAACAGTAGGCACTAGCCGGGTTGAGTTTAACTGGACTATATTATATAGCCGCTACAGAACAGTAGGCACTAGTTTAAGTTTAACTGGACTATATTATACAGCCGCTACAGAACAGAACAGTAGGCACTATCCGGGTTGAGTTTAACTGGACTATATTATATAGCCGCTACAGAACAGTAGGCACTAGCCGGGTTGAGTTTAATTGGGCTATATTATATAGCCGCTACAGAACAGTAGGCACTAGCAGGGTTGAGTTTAACTGGACTATATTATACAGCCGCTACAGAACAGTAGGCACTAGCCGGGTTGAGTTTAACTGGACTATATTATATAGCCGCTACAGAACAGTAGGCATTAGCCGGGTTGAGTTTAACTGGACTATATTATATAGCCGCTACAGAACAGTAGGCACTAGCCGGGTTGAGTTTAACTGGACTATATTATATAGCCGCTACAGAACAGTAGGCACTAGCAGGGTTGAGTTTAACTGGACTATATTATATAGCCGCTACAGAACAGTAGGCACTAGCAGGGTTGAGTTTAATTGGGCTATATTATATAGCCGCTACAGAACAGTAGGCACTAGCAGGGTTGAGTTTAACTGGACTATATTATACAGCCGCTACAGAACAGTAGGCACTAGCCGGGTTGAGTTTAGCTCGCATCAAACCGAGGCTGTGACGTCATCCGGAAAGTCAAAACCTCACCCTGCGCGAGCGGACAGAGACTGGGAGCGACTACAGGGAGAGGCGCTAACAGATCGGAGCTACGGAGGACAACTGTAAGTACTGTTATCTTCACACGTTTGCTATTGCGATAATATCGATGACATTACCGGGGGATGGGGGTTCGGGCGCGCGGGGGGGGTGATGGCCTATCTAAAATGTGCCCGTATTCCAGGTGGAAATAATACAGTTGATAAAAACGGCAGACCGGTTTCTGGAAATGCACACACAGCACACGGGATTTGCCCACGAGCAGGTCAAATGTGTAAAATATGGCGGAGGAGCAGAGTGAAACAACCCGACTCCTAATGTTTTCCCCGTGCATTTGTACATGTTTCCTGCCACCCGTGGATTAGTGCAGAGCGCGTCCTCAGCAGTTTCTATCCAGCCACTCACTCTCTGCTGTCGGTTTAGGTCGCATATCCTGCTGGTGACCAGGTGGAAGTTTACGGAAATCGAAAAGTTATTCGGTCGTCTAGTATTTATTGCCCGTTTTATTTTTGGACAGTTGCTTGTTCGTTTTCAAAGCGACACATCGGACATTATTTATATAATATTATATGTGACATGTGTAAAGTGCTCGTCTGTAGCATTTTTAGGGTCTGAACGCAGCAGTCGGTCCCAGTTGTAGATGTGTTAGTTAGGCCACCGGCCCCGCCTAGTTTAGTACACTAGTTGTGTCGATGGGGAGGCAGACACATGGGCGGTGGTTTCCTCTTTCAGCTGAAACGACTGAACTACATAGAAATGTATTTTTCCTCAGTATCTTTCTCACACGTGTGTGTGTGTGTGTGTGTGTGTGTGTGTGTGTGTGTGTGTGTGTGTGTGTGTGTGTGTGTGTGTGTGTGTGTGTGTGTGTGTGTGTGTGTGTGTGTGTGTGTGTGTGTGTGTGTGTGTGTGTGTGTGTGTGTGTGTGTGTGTTTCAATTGACATTTTCTATGTGACATTTTGTCTCTCTCTGTTAACACATCGACTGCAGTAGTTTGTGAAAGTATTGTGCCATACGCATTAATAACAATGATTTGAAATTACTCCTCTATGTTGTTCACACATTTCCAGGGATTGCATGCGTGGACATGAACCGAGACAGAGTGAAGATGTGATTTAAACTTTTAACTCAAGAACTCTTTAGTATCAGTGGGGATCATGTATGGTTTCTGAAGTTTACATTACTACTAGTAGGAGGATGTGAAGTTGAACCTCTTTCTGCTCAGATGGATGGAGGGAGGGTGAGTGGGAGAGTGAGAGAGACATTTAATTCTGAGAGAGAAAGAGAAGGGAGGGAGGAGAGCTCTACAGTATAAAGAGCTTGTTTGTCTTTGTGTTGTATGTTGTCATTACCTTTCATGAGCTCAGTTCACTGTGTGCCTTCTCTCTGTCTGTGGGGCATTTGTTCGCTTTTGATATTGATAATGGGTTTAGTGTGTGTGTGGGTTAATAACAGAGAAATGGTTTATGATAGTGCAGTAATGTCATGACCACACATTAAGGCTACAGTTAGAAAGGTGGTTGTGACAAATGTTCAGGGAGAATCCGGAGGGTATTTCTTGAACGCATGGGAAATAATTCCCCTGGTTTCCTGTAAGTGTCAGACGAGGGACAGGGCCGTGGCACCGCTGTTCAGATAAACATTCTCCTGTTGACACAGTACGCCAGAACAGTTTTATATCTACAGTAACAGTCAAAAGTTTGGCCACACACACGTTCAAGTGGATCTGTTACTGTGCTGAGACTACTTTGTTTTCCGGGCTACATCTGTGGACCCAACCCAATTCTCTGTATAGTGTGACTCCCACAAGGCTCTGGTAAAGGTTCAGTGTAGATTTAGGCAATCAGCTCCTTGTTTTTTTATCCAGGTTTTGTTGTCGTAATAGACAGCCAGGGCCAACGTGCCCTGACATTTTTCCAGCTATTAAGTGCGATCAGATACTACGTACGATAGGGGTTCGGATTTATTATTCTTAAAGATCACACAAGAAAAGCCGGGAAAATTCCAACAAGTTAAGACATTAAGGATGAGATCTGGGGTTATGTTCCAGTTAAGTTGAGGGTTTGTTTTGAGTTGAAATTAATTTTTTGTCACCAAAAAACGATTGTGAAGTGAAACACAGCTGTGTGTGTTGTTGGCTAACAGTGCAGTGTTGCGAGGCTAATATTTGTACGTCCAGGCTGGACGTACATGCTGGCTGTATGTGGCCTCCAGACTACAAGCTCACGTGTGACCAGGGCTAACAGGCTGGCTAGCTTCATGGCAGCGGTCGTGCTCAGCCTTGCTATTTGGAGAGGAAGGTGCTCCTTGAGTTTCGGGGTACTTGACAACCTTTTAATGTTTGGACCCTTTTTGACTAGTAAAACGATCATTGCTTTTTATCTGTCTTGTTTCTTTTTCTCTAACTTTTCTGATTTGTGCTGACCATGGGCCCCTGGTCAAAAAGTAATGCAGTGTAAACGGGCCCCTGGTCAAAAGTAGTAGCGTATAAACGGCATAGGATGCGATTCAGGACTCCAAGCAGAGGAAGGAACTCCCTGTGATAGTGTGATCTCCTGAGGCTGAAGGAATGCCTGCCTGGAGCCTCCTCTGGATACGTGACCAGTTAGTGTCTCTGTCCCCTCATCACATTTAGTATCACGTATAGCACTCTTGTTCCTGGTATTAGGTTGGCCTGACTGCGCTCCAACCCCATCCTCCTACCTGTCTTTGTTTGGCCAACGTAGGGGCCAGGCATTAGAGGCTCTGGTAGAAAATAGTGAGTGATGCAGTAAATTGCTTATTTTTTTGATGCAGATTTCGTGTCAGCTGTCTCTCGTCTTGTTGTGCCAAGCGGCACGTTGGCAGCTAAACGCCGGTCGTTTGCAGTAAGGTATATTAGAGTGTTGGTACGTCCCAGAGTGCGTAGCTCAGCCCGGCAGTGTTGTGAAGGACGGAGTCCTGAGGGAGTGGAGCAGTATGGAGCCTGACTGGTCTGGCTGTCAGGGAGAGTAAACGTCCCTGAGCTTGACTGACTGCTGGTGATAAATAACCCCCATAACCCCCAGACGGAGAACCGCAGATGTAGTACGAGTCACACTATGGATACGGGTTTACCCAACGCAGTTCCATTGTCTTGACTGGGAACGCCGTTCTAGTAATTCTATTTCTATGGCAGACTACTAGCGTTTCTCAGAAAAAAACTTTCCCTCGCTTCCTTGCTTCCTATCTCCTCATCCGTGGCGTTGGGGAGGGAGGCTCCGATGCTGTTGAGAGAATGAGGGATGAGACGGGTTGCAGGGCAATCAATCACTGGATGATGTATTGAGATGTCATGATCAAGTCTCCAACCAGGAGGACACTGGAGGCCTCCGTCCTGCTACCGATGCCTGCTATTCGGGCGGTGGCTCTGACATGACAGTTAGTGGTGTAACACCGCTGGCTCAGCCTCCAGGGAAGAATAAAGGACTGAGATACTAGCGTAGGGTGTGGAGGAGACGGGGAGAGAGAACTAAAATGCAGAAGAATGGAAAGAGAGTATTGTAATGCGAGGGGGAGACGGAGAGAAGGGAGAGAGTGGGAGGGAACAGAGAAAAAAGGGAGGGAGGGTGAGGAAGGGGAAGGAGGAGAGTATTGCCACCCGACAGAGGAAAAAGGGGATGGCTTGTGACTGACCATCAGTTGGCGCACTTCCTCTTCAGGCCAAAGGACATTCTGGCCTTGTGACATCTCCCCTTCCTCCTCCTTCCTCTGCCTCTCTGCAACCGTTAAACCAGAGCAGCTCTGCCTGTTGCCGGTGTGATGCTATGCTAGCAGAAACTATTGGGTATTGCTAGTTTATTACATTAGCCCGCTGACAGCCAATCAGATAGTGAAAGACATTGGGCTCCCAGGTGGTGCTAGTAGCTAGCTAGGGAAGTGCTAAACACAATGCTGCAATACTGTTAACGTCAAATGCTACAAGGCTTCCACAAAGGGTTATTAGCATAGCATAGTTCTGTTTCCTATGCCTGAGGGCCCCCCTGATGATACTGTGTAAAGAGGCGTGGTGCCTGAGGTGACAGGTTGGGTTGCTATGCTAATGCTCTGCCGGTCGTACCGCAGTAAACCGTTTTTCAGAATGCTCCGAGTCAGCAGCCCTCTTGTTCATCACGGTTGTCAGCCGTGCGTGTTGGACTGATCTGAGGAGCTCGTGTTGTTGGCTATTTACCTCTCATCTCTCTGTCTCTTTCTCTCTCTGTCTCTTTCTCTCTCTGTCTCTCTCCCTCTGTCTTTCCCTGTCATTGTTACCACAGAATATTTTTTCTCTGTGCTCTGCGGGAGTGAGTTTCTCCTTGTTTCAGCCACATCCTCAGAAGGAGAGAGAGAGAGATATGAGAGGGTGCATTGGAATGAGAACGAGAAGGAGAGTCGTGGGTGAGGGCGATGCCGGCAGGGCTAGTCGCAGGAAACCCACTGTGTTGTTGTTAACGAAGTCTTAGTAAACCCCTCAGAAGGGTCATTTATGCTTCACCGCCAGGCTCAGGTGTGTGGAATTGTCGGGTCATCTGAGATTCCTTCTCCATACCGATTTCACACTAGCTGTTGGTCCCTGGCGGCGTGACTGGAGATCTACCGTCCTGTAGGGTCTTTCTCTCCAGAACAGAAGATCTCCAGGAACAGCCACGGGTTTATGAATTTGAATACAAATCGGATGGTTTAAATCCTGACCACTGATTGGCTGAGAGCCATGATGAACAAGACTGCATACCACGTGTATGACATCACACACCTTTTTACTGGTCTAACTAATTCCACTGTTAACCGGCTTATAGTAGCAGTAAGGCATATCTGTGGTCTGGGGTATTTTGTCTTATTGCCACGTCTATGTGTTGCATCCAGGCACTTCAAGATGCCTCATGCATCAGAACAGCTCTTAGCCGTGTGGTGTTTTGGCTGTGTACTACACCCCATCGTGCCTCAGTGTTTACATACAGACGTGGGAGTGTGGTGGGTGTGTGTGTGTTTGTGCTCTGAGGTGTCGGTAAATGTAGGCTGATCCTGCATCAGTAGACTGATATTGTCCTGTGCTGATATCCAGGGCTAACGGACCATAGAGCAACGTCGGCTCTCTGTGGCTAGCTCTCTGTGGCTAGCTCTCTGTGGCTAGCTCTCTGTGGCTAGCTCTCTGTGGCTAGCTCTCTGTGGCTAGCTCTGTCTTATTGTCTACAAACATACCCCAAAGACGGTTTTCGCCAACCAAGAAAATGGTAGCGCAGGACCAGCCAACTATGGCCTCTCGACATCTGTGGCAACTGTAGTCTTGAGAAAAATAATGTTTCTCTAATTTTACCAGGTTGATGCGGGCGCTGTAATCGAAAAGGTCCGTTGGTTAAATAGAACCGCGTAAGCCTTGACACTCTGTGTTGCCAAGTAGCCTGACACCCAGTGTGATGCCATGATTAAACCTTGACCTTTAAAGTATAATTTAATGATTTTGTTTCACGCCGAGCTGAAAGGAGGGTAACTGTATATCACGGTAAATGTCACCGGCTGGATATAAGCAGCAGATGGTTGTCCTAACCCCTCATCCTTCATCCAACTTTATCTGTCAGGGAAGTTGTTTTTCTACAAGCTTTTGCTCTGACCAAAGATTGCCGTCACAACACCAAGCCCATGATTGGCCGAAATCTTCTCACCTGAGGAGATTTACTTTGCATTCCTTTCCGGTGTCTTATGGCGCTTTTCCACTGCACAGAACCAGCTCGCCTCAGCTTGACTCGACTCGGCTTTTTTGGTTTTCCACTGGGTAAAAGTTGTACCTGTACCTGCTTCCAGGTACTTTTTTTCGTACCACCTCAGGCGAGGTTCTGAGCGAGCTGAGGCGATACTAAAATGTGACGTGAAAACAAGGCAGACTGCTGATTGGTCAGAGAATCGTCACTATTCACTGCATCATCATTGCATGCGGCAGATGTAGTATCCTGAGTAATCCCAACATATATATATATATATATATATATATATAAATAGTTTGGCCAGAGATTGCGTGAGAGCTGTACATATTATCCATTACGAATACTATGGCAAACCGAAATAATGCGCCGTGAGAAACAGCCACATCTCGCGGATCAAACACAGCATACACTCGATTTCCTCCATTGTCTTATGTGTGTGTGGGTAGCGAGTGTTGGTAGGAGGACGCGGACCTGATTGAAACACGCTTCTCTTGCCCGGTAGATTATACAAGTAGAAAATTCTAACACGGCGCATGTAATACGTCCGGACTCCATTCATACTACCCGGATTCATACTATATAGAACATACTTTTTTAACGGTCGCAAAGTACGTTCTTATTTAAATGTAGTACATACTCAACATAGTACGCGATTTCGGACGCAGCCTGTGTGTCGCCGCGTCGTGTAGAAGATTACGTCACAGCATTTTCCTGCCGCGTCGCTATGACGACCGGGTACTGTTGCGCATGTACTATCTGCATTGGAAAACGGACCAAAAGCGAGCGGAGCCAAGTCCGGCCAAGTCGAGTCGAGCTGGTTCTTTGTAGTGGAAAAGCGCCATTATGGTCTGGTCTGTTGTTCCTGCTGTTGGTTGTAACCCGGACACAAAACAAGCGAGACTAGAAACATTTTTTTTTATCTGAGTGTCTTTTTTCCCAGACACTCTCAAACGGCCTTGTCGATGTCTCTCCATTTCACCTAAGTGTGGTCCCTGGTTCTATTATTACCCAGCAGCACTACTTTAGATCAGAGACCGATATAAAGGGAGTGTTTAGCATTTAAAGAGCTCCTCTGTGTGTGTGTGTGTGTGTGTGTGTGTGTGTGTGTGTGTGTGTGTGTGTGTGTGTGTGTGTGTGTGTGTGTGTGTGTGTGTGTGTGTGTGTGTGTGTGTGTGTGTGTGTGTGTGTGTGTGTGTGTGTGTGTGTGTGTGTGTGTGTGTGTGTGTGTGTGTGTGTGTGTGTGTGTGTGTGTGTGTGTGTGTGTGTGTGTGTGTGTGTGTGTGTGTGTGTGTGTGTGTGTGATGACGGAGACAGCCTAATAGAGGACCCTGTAACGGCCACTTACAAAGCCTCATTCACCATCAGAGAGGAGAGATCAACCTTCTGGAGGCCCTCAGACCTCTAATGCTAATGACCTGGAAGGCATTGTCCTCCTCACTGTTTTCTCTGTCAAAGACAAAATGCAATGAGGTGTGTGCGCGTGCGTGGTGTGTGTGTGTAAGGCTGGAATAGAGCAACAGGGCTGTGTCCCAATTGGCACCATAAGCTCTACAAAGTGCTCTCGTGTTGACGCCTAGGCTGTACTCTGGTGGTCCAAAAGCCCCCTTATTCGCTCAAGTCGCCGAAGTCAAGTGAACCACCTTTAAGATACGGCACTTATTGAGCTTATCAATCCTATGGACGTGTTGCCATGGCAAAGGCCACAATCCTAGTGCATTGTGGGCAATTTCAGCGTGATGCCAGTATAAAGACGTAACCGAACAACCACGGAGGGTGTAATTATGGCAAGTTTGCTTGTTTGTTTTCAATTTCACTGGTTAAACATACTTCTCATGTTTCGCTCAGATAATCGTTGAGCCGACAGCAAGTTCAGCCTCAGTGTTCTGGTTGAAAGAAGTGCCATTTTGAACGCAGGCATGAGTACAGGCTCCTACCGGATGGGTTGTGTTCTGAGGTGGAGGGGGTGTTAAAGTGCTGCTATGGTGACGTTGTCATTAGCTAGCGACACAGATATTCTCCCAACACGTTTTATTCCTGGGAAATGGAAACGTGCTTTGACAGAGAGGTGGGTGGGCAGCCGGAGGCTTTATACGGCTGTACATTTACTCTCTGCTTAAAATCACTCCCAGGAGCAAAGGAAAGATTCAAGATTCTGGAGAACTGTCCCCCTGTTTTAGCTCGGCGTTTGACCTTTCACCCCGATGCATCTCCACCGTTGTCTGTCCTTTCATCCTGTCTCTCAACTTTTATCCCATAATTCCTTTCTCGTCCCTCGCTCCCTCTTATCTCTCCCATCACTATTCCGTTACTCCGTCCCTCTAAACACGGAAACTCGGAAGTGTGTGTGTGTGTGTGTGTGTGTGTGTTTGTACTGAGGTAAATAGGAAATAAACAGGTGAAAGAGAGAGAAATTGATAGAGGAAGATTCATTTTGGGTCACTAGTCAAGGTAATACATGGTGAATATGTACATACAACTGTCTGTTATGGGCTCAAAAATGTAACGGATTTGCTCTCTGAGAAATGGGGTGCACGGAAAATCTGGATTGGGTGTGTGTGTGTGTGTGTGTGCACTCCGGATGATTGAGTGCGGTGTGAAAGGGTCATGTTAGCAGTTTGTGATTACACTTTTAGTAGGAGTGGGATAAAAATGTGATGTCATTGAGGAGTGAGATGTCATAGTATTAGGAGTAGTCTGTCTGTGAGCGTCAGTCTGTGAGCGGGGATCTGAGAGACAGTCATAGAGATGGGGAGCTGACCTTAAGTTGCAAACAGAGACCGGAGCTATTGCTAAGCTTGGGACGTTCTCTGAATTGGGACGTTCTCTGACTGTGGCCTCCACAGAGACATACTTTTGAGCATTGATCCAACCAGCAGATGAAACAAATGACCCTTGTCTATTACAAAGGCTAACAGAAAATGCATAAACAATGCCTTTAAACTGTCGCCACGTCCTGTCATTTAAAAGCAAAAAGAAACACAGCAATGCGATATGTGGTGACTGAAGTGTCACGTCCTAGCAAATGTTTTCCACACCGCTTTCCCCCCGCGGAACGTGTCCTGTGAAATGTGTGAGCGCTGGTGTCAGCACTACCTATTTCATAGCAGTACATGACATCGTCACTGACGCCCACTCCAAAAGGCCCACACCCTGTATTCAATTTGAGACGACACAGCCGAGTGTTATTACGGACAACACAAGGACCGCCCTAGTCCCTGCTTTTAGCCAGTCAGCACTCAAGAGTTCTGACCACCTTGTTGGTGAAATCATTTGGCATAGTCAACAGGTAAGAATTTTAAGTTGGACGATACAGGCATCCTGTGATTCTGTCTGCCGTGTGTCTCTGCCGTGTGTCTCTGCCGTGTGTCTCTGCCGTGTGTCTGCTATATTCACTTGCTCTCACGCTTCTCCACTCCTGTCACAGTATTCAGATGACTTTTCCTCAGTGACGTAGGATGACTCTCAGCTCTCCCCCCCTGTCTATTTTCTTCGCCACCTCTCTCCCGCTCATACCCCAGTTTCTCCTGCTTCACCACACACCATCCCAACCTCCCTATGTCGGTCTTTGTCTTTCTGTTCTGTCTGTATCTAGTTTACTTTCTACTCAAAAGTCAATCCTGCTCTGCTGATGTTAGCTAGGGAAGATTTATCCAAACAAAGAACAGAAACCAAGTACAACTAATCACTAGCCTTCCTGGAAACAAATTCTGTTCTGGGCGTTTGTTCCTCTTTCTTTTTTGTATCTTTGTTAAGAGTGCAAGTTTTCATTGTGTTTCCTGATGTCTCGTGATAGTATGTTGTATCCCCTTTAAATAAACCAGTGGCAGTTTATTTCTTGTAGCTGGGAATAGTCCCATAGGCAACCATCGACAACAGACAAGCCATCAACAATGCTCTTCTTTTGCGCAACTGTATTTACAACTAGAAATTGCAATTTGAAAACTAGAACCTGGTCATTGCTCGTGTACGTCTTAAAATGCGTGTTCCAACGCTGCAGCTAGGGGTGTGTTAGCGGACATGGCGAATAAAAATCAATATTAACAATATTGTGTAGGATATTCATTGTAAAGAATCGACAAGGTGCCCGTATTGTCAGTTGATAAGTGGTCAGGTCAGTGCTGATAAGTGGCCTGTGTTGGTCAGTGCTGATAAGTGGCCTGTGTTGGTCAGTGCTGATAAGTGGTCTGTATGGTCAGTGCTGATAAGTGGTCTGTGTTGGTCAGTGCTGATATGTGGTCAGTAGGGCTGCACGATATTGGAAAAAAATTACATTGCGATATTTTTTTCCTTAACGATATATATTGCGATATTGCGAGCCATCAATCCAGGCTAAAGTCAATAATTACCATTCCATCAGACCGTACCGTCAGACTCATGTAGGGCTCCGTTGTCCTGCTGGACCATAAATCTGTTGTAGCTGCATAGTATTCCACATGTGACAGCTCTGCTTCAATCTTAGATCTGCATTTTCCATACAGTTTCTTAAATCCCTTTTTGGTGACAGTGTTTAATGGCAACATATCTTTAGCAATATAAAACGGTATCTTACATTGTGGTGCCGTTTTAAGTGATCAGATAAATTGGTGTTGTTTCCTTGTTTTGAGGCCACAACTTTATAACACTCCAGGCAAAGTACCTGTTTATGGTCAATATCCTCATTTTTGCAGCCGTTTATGTATAAAATAATGATTATTATACATAAAAATTACATTGGTCAGTTGATAAGTGGTCTGTGTTGATAAGTGGTCTGTATGGTCAGTGCTGATAAGTGGCCTGTGCTGATAAGTGGTCAGTGCTGATAAGTGGTCTGTATGGTCAGTGCTGATAAGTGGTCTGTATGGTCAGTGTTGATAAGTGGTCTGTGTTGGTCAGTTAAGACTTAAAACACATTCTGCTAGTAGCACAACTCTGATGCTGCCCTCTTCATAAACTCTACAAGCCTTGACCGACCTGGGAAATGCCAAGTGTCTTTCTGTATAGGCCAGAGGTGGAATGAGTTAAGCCATTAGTTGGCCTGGCATTGGCCCTGGTCCATAGACAGGGAACGACTTTTAACCAGAATCATATGTGCCCGGCCAAATGCCGCTCACTGCATTGGAAATAGGATGCCGTCTGAGAGGCGGTTCTCATGCTGAGTGAAAGCAGAAGTTGAGGAGGAGAGCCAAAGGTAATGTTTATCCGGAGTTGGGGAGGGGGGGGAGAGGCCTTGACAACACTTTGACTCCTCCCCCCTGTGGCTGACTGTTCTGAACAGATGACGTGTCGTCATGTGGCCGTTAGGTCATGTGTTTTTCTAAAATTAATTTTGGGTTTGCGATTCTGCGGAGTGAAGAATGGTACCTTCTTGAATCTTTATTGGCCACACCCAAACCTCAGGTGTATTATCATCTTTATTGGCCACACCCAAACCTCAGGTGTATTATCATCTTTATTGGCCACACCCAAACCTCAGGTGTATTATAGTCTTTATTGGCCACACCCAAACCTCAGGTGTATTATCATCTTTATTGGCCACACCCAAACCTCAGGTGTATTATAGTCTTTATTGGCCACACCCAAACCTCAGGTGTATTATCATCTTTATTGGCCACACCCAAACCTCAGGTGTATTATCATCTTTAT